>CM057818.1:49918923-50271423 GCA_030067965.1 Latrodectus elegans | reverse complement strand
CATATTATGAAATAGAAACATGTTTTTAAAGATTCGTATATATTTAATTTCACATGAATATTTATATTACATTAATTTATTTTTACACATGAATATTTATAATACATTAATTTATTTTTAAGTTTACATGTGCATTCCTATCTACAATTTATGTGAAGTTGAGAACACTTGTATGACATGGTAACAAAAAATTTATAAGTTCAAATTTAAAAGTTGTTTCAGAATGAGCCGAACGCGTTCGGAAATTTCAGCGCATGCGTAGTAGAAATTTCAGAGCATGCATAGTAGAAATTTCAGAGCATGCATAGTAGAAATTTCAGAGCATGCATAGTAGAAATTTCAGAGCATGCGTAGTAAAAGGTTTATTTTTTAACTCTTGTGCTCTTTAAGGTCTTGTGGCAAGTAAGCGAATGATGCCGTTTGACAGCTCTTACCACCAAAAATAATTTTTAAGAGTAATAGGAACCCAACAACTCAACTCAACTCAAAAATAACCGTGTTTTTACTAAAACTAGCAAATTACATCACAACACCAGCTATAAAAACTTATTCCGCCATTTCAGCGAACCCCTTCTATTTTTCTTGCCAGAAACCTGCTACTTATGTAAGTATAGTTATTATATAACTCATTTAGAAAAATTAAATTTGTAAATGTTAAATTTATTCTAGCTTTAAAAATATTGTTATATAAATGCTAATGAAATTTATGATAGATTTTAACTTAGGGACAGTTGTAAAAATTATTTGTGATTTTTTATTATTTGTAAACTACCAAAATATTTCTCAAAAATGTTTAGCTATTTCGTTCTTCACTGCAATTATACTCTTATAGGGCAATAATTTTCCTATAATTGAACTTTATAACAGAAACTGATAATGGATTAAGTTATTTTTAAAGTTTTTGTAGGAAGCAAAACTCAAATAGAAAATGTTTACTTTTTCGCTATTAAAAAAAAGCGAGATTTTGGAATAAAAATTAAACAATTTTTCCTATACCAGCACTTATATGTGAATTGATAAAATAAATAAGGCTTAACAAAGTAACAAAAAGTTTCAATAGGAAAATATTTTTTCAGTGTATGGTTGTTACTCTTGAAATTGATTGATATTTATTTTTTGTCAAAATACTCATTTTTTTAAGAGTGCAAAAGAATAATTCATTTTTAAATTTTATTATACTTTATTTTATTTTCAATAATTAATTGGCTTTTCTCATATGAAGTTTTATAAAGATAAATATCTTATAATATAAATGAAAAAACATGCTTATAATAGTAATGGTTTATTTTTTTCACAATATTTTTATAATTGGCCAATAAAATGTGTAAGTTATTTAATTTGATATATTATAAAACGTATTATATAAAAAATGTAAGTATGTTATTTATTTTACCATGAATCTAAATAATTTGACAAAGGGTGAAGAATATACAAATATTTTAAATGAGAAAGAGCTTTATAATAAGAATTTATTACTATTTACAGTGTTTTGTTCTTAAAATTAACTTCTATAATCTTAAATAGCATCATCAAAAATTTCCGCCTGGGTAGCATAAGCCAAAACATTGTTTTATTTATCACCTAATAAATTAATCAATATTTCTGATTTTAATTTAAAAGGAAAAATTTTTCGCTTTTCAAGGAATTGAAAAAACAGATGCCAAGCTTCGCCCTTCAGGCACAGCTATGGTTTGAGTTTTAATACTTTGTATAAAATTTTCTAGGCTTCCAGAAGACTATTTAAATATGTTCTCTGTATGATTTACATCTTCACTAATTAATTGCAGCTGTAAGTCTAGTAGTTCAATTTCTCTTTTGATTTGAGCTAATTTAATCTTTGCTAATTCGATTTGAGATTGTTCATCTGATATTTTATTCTTCTGTGAGATCAACTTAACTGTACCTTTTTACAAATTCAGGATCGATCAGTTTTCAAAACATCGGAGTTTTCAATAATAGTTCTAATCTCTATAGCTTTTGTTTCCGCTGGAACATTCAAACCTAATTCTTATACAAAAATTCTTAGCTCTTTTTTCCTTATTAAGTAAATTACTCAACTTTCCAAAAAACAACTGATCACAATAAAAACAGATGAAAGTACTCTACCTCAGTTGCTACTGGTAACCTGATGTTGTAAATTTCGGATTTTAATTCAATTAGTATGATCATCACAGTTTATTTCTATTCACATCTCCGTTAATACAATTACAGCTAATTTCAGTCATCAATTCAATCACAACTAACTTCATACCGGCTGGGCCTCCAAAAATTGTAGAGTGTCAATGGTTAGTAAACAAAACAGTTTTTAAAAACGGACACACTTTAGTTCTACTAATATTAGACAAACAATAACATTTAACAAGGACAAAGCTATTTTGTTACAGTGCCTACTCGAACTGATAACAATCACATCAAACAATTATCGAAACAATTATCGAAACAATTATTGGCGGAGCACTTGCTCGCGTCCGCTATACATAAGTCTATTTTGCTCCCTGAAATACTTACTCTCTGCTGTCTGGAAAAATACGCGATGCTCTCTTTCAACTAGCGACATTTATTTACAATTTTGGATCCGGTATATATGATAGCATAGTATGTGGAAATTATTTTTCTACAAGTACGTGTCGTTACTATGCATTCATAATAAGTAATAGAAATTGTATTTCAGTCTTCAAAACTGTAAATTGCATTCAGGATTTATGAATGGTTGATTAAAAAGTCACTTACTCGGAAATTTGTTCACCCATTTTAAAATGTAAACCTATTACACCTGTAATAGTGGTATTATTACTTATTAATTTCCTTTTTAAGGAATTATCATTCAGCTTTTATTGGACACATGGCAAACAAAATGTTAAATTTGAATCTACTGTATTATTGGGAAATTTAATGACTCTAAAAAAAATCCTCAGCTGACTTATTTTATAGACTTAATTCTGATTGAATCGATTTAATTAGTATTGCTCAATTACTTTAATTTTATTTAATCTATATATTGGCACCAAATGAATTCAAGAATTTCCATTTTGGTCACATCTTTAAAAGTTAAAACATTAAATTTTTCATATTTTTATTTTAATTGATTATTTAAATAATACGTTATGTATTATTTTCAAGTTAAATATTAAGTTTTTGTTTCTGTGTTTTATTTATAACTATAATAATTTAGGTATATTACATTGAATATTTAGTCATCAGTTTTTCATAATTATCAGTTAACAATGGTTAATCAATACAATAAGAAACTAAACTTGTGTAAGAATAGAAAAGAATAATGACCAGTAAAATCTAAGTGATTAAGATTTTTTAACTTTTTGCGAATTAGCAATATGTATATGGGAGTGGCAGAAACCTAGTTAGGAGGTTTGTGATAGGTCCTCCGATTTTCAACAAAGTATTTTAAGGATCCTTTCCAAGAGGTCTTAAAGATAACGTATGATTTATGCCCTCTATTTGTATTGTACTTGCACGTTCGTTTCGGTTTCACTTGCGCTTGATGATGCGCAAGTTTCAAATCTTTCTACTGTGGGTCTGTATTCATTTCATTGTATCGCCACTGTCCGAAAATCAACAATGCCCATTATATTTTACAAACCAAGCTCAAATTGGTAGTCCGTAACTAGATATAAATCATGTTTGAGGAAAGTAAAGGGAGTTATTACTTGTTAAACCAACTTCGCCAAGTGCAATTTCACAAAGCCACCAAATCGCTTTTTTTCTTGTAAACCTAGCACGTTCTTTAGATTGCTGCTTAGATTACAGACCATTCCATGCTCAATTACCCACCTTTAACGCAGCTGATATTATAGCAGAATAAAATTACGCTTTATTTAAGTGGAGAATTACATCTTAAATGTGAGTAAACTTTTGTCTGATTATTCATTAAGTAAATTTTTTAAAAAAATAGCATTTTTGTATTCTACTGAACAAAACCAGATCAGTCAATAACTTTGTAGAAAGTAATATGTGAGAATTTTTAGTTTTAATGACAGTTCTATGTGTGCTTATATTTTTTATTTGTTTATTTTTTGGATGGCACGCATTTTAAGCGGAAAACAATTATAAGCAATACATAAAATTTGTTTTCTGATTGTGACCAAAACAAGCTCTAAATTATATAAGCTATTTTAAGGTTGCTGACATGGCTTATATTAAAACATTAATTTATATTTAATGAAAAAGAAGCTTGTTATATTTCAAAACATTTAGTTACATTAAAAATATATAATTTTTCTCCAAATGTTATTCGTATAATGCAATTTCTGAAGCTATGGATCTAAAATAGCACCCATAGTTCTAACCATAAAAAAAAAAATAAAAAAAAGTTTAAATATCTTATGTGAAATTTTCAATTTGGTACACAATACATAGTAAGATTTTTTGGAAAGATTCTACCTTTAGGATTTTTTTTTTTAGGAAAAATATCTTTTAACTGTGTTAAACATAATATTTTCTGTACAACATTCACTATTTTGTAGTATATTTTTTGTGTAATGTGTCCAAATTTGAGTCACGACAGCCCACGTGGGCCAAGGCCTATAGTGCCCAAGTCAGATTCCCTGAACGAGAAGAGTGGGAGCGCGATGCATATACCCTCATTAGGCGGTCATCCTAACGCGAATACCCCAGTGTTTAGTTCCCATGCATGCTCAGTTTATCGACTCACTGAAGAGACAAAAGGCTGAGTCGACCTTGCCTAGCTCGAGGATAGTACCTTGGAATTATAAACGTGAAAAGCTACCTCTAAGCCACCCAGCTTCTCTCTTGCATACAGGTGTGTTGAATAAATTTAATTTTTTTTATAGGAATATCATGAATGATCGTTAAACATTCACACCTCAAGTATTTTATAGTATATATATATTTTTTTGAACATTTAGTTAAAGTTTTACATATGTTTTCAAGAAATACTAACAAAACATTTGAGTGAAACTTTATTTAGCAGTCAAAACGTAATTTAAAAAATAACATAAACATAATATGATCATAATTTGTTTTAACAACTTAATACTTTGAAATGATATTTCTTGATTTTGAATTGTATTTTGTTTTTTGTCGGTATATTTATAAAACTTTATTAGTAATTGAAACTCTATTTTAAATTGATATTATATTTGTAAATGCTCCTTACATTTATTAATATACTGAAAATTTAACATGACGAAATTCTGAATGCGACAAAAAATGAGTAGTTAAACTGATTATTTCTCATTGTTTCAAAAATATGCGGACTAAAATTATATAAAAACTGGTAAAGAGTTTTAAATTTTTCATTTCTATAAAAAAATTTTATTGAGACTTATATATACAATTTAAAAAAAATCGATTAATTAAGGATGGCTGTCATACCAGAAAGATATACTGATGAACGAGAAGACGGGGAAGTTCTTCAAGCAGTTTGTCTTCATAGTCTGACAGTCTGATCAGTTCCCAATACATCCAGCATTTCTTTCTGTAGCAGAACATCGTGTTACGAACTGGCGGCCTCCTGCCGCTGAGCACCCCTCTGGCCCGCCTCGCAGCTCAACTACTAAAGAGGTAAGTTAGCAGCATGTTACTTGAAAGCTGATTCCATGTCAATAACATGAATTCGAAAATTTATTTTGTTAATATAAATTATTTCAACAAATAATTTATTAGTCAGACAATATAAATTATCTCAGTATATGTTCATCTACGAACAGCTTGTGGAGAAATTCGGAGGGTTGAAAAAAATTATTAAACAATTTTCTCCTTTAGGATTTATATTACGCTGGGTCGAATAATACTAGAAATTAAAATCTACTTTTGTATTGTGGCTAATGAATATAATAAAGTAGGATTGTTTTGAATAAATTACCTTAGTATTATATAAATTTGAATTGTGCAAAAAATTTTCTTTTAATTGAAAGATAATTAAAAAAAATCAAGCTTCACGCGTGCGCGAAAATTAATCCTGCTTATTTTATATAATTTGCTTAATATATTTTAATTTGTCATGATAAATTTTTACAGCGCGCGGGAGTATAAAAACATTAATTCAATCTTTGGTATGGTTAAAACTTACAGGCAACACTTAAGTATATATAAATATATGCCCTGAATTAAATAGAAACAAATTTAATTTTAAATTATTATAACTAATAAATTTAATATAATAACTTTTGAAACAAAGTGAGTGCTGTTAAATATAAAAAGCTTCAAACAGATAAATAGCATTATTAATTTTTAATTACAGGTTTTACACAATTTCAACTTTTCATCAGCCTGCAAATGTCAGCTTAAATTGACGTAGTTTTTGTAAATAGGGCTATTGGCACTTTTAATATAAGATTGATTATATTTACCTTAGAACTACAAACACGTGATTCCAAATAACTATAAATAGGAATAAAAGCTTTCAGGTACATATGTTTATAGAGTGATGTGGAACTTCAATAATATATATATATATTATATATAAACAATAACGTCACATTTAAATATAATTTCATTAAAGGGCGACGAACAAAACTACTTCAATATCTCTTAAGTGATCTCAAGTGTCTTTATGGGAAATTCGCTACTTGCGCCTAGCGCCATCTACCTACTTAAACAGGAAAGGAAGCTATAATTATAACCGCGCTGCAGAACTAAAAATTCCTAAACTTCTAACTTCAAAAAAAAATTGACATGGGCTTGTTTTTTGGTGGCCAGACATACTTCCTAATCTTTCGGATCTTGTCACTGGAGGATGGATGTTATTTTTTGATTTATGCACTCTTATATCAAAATGAATACTGTGATATTAATCTTATCTGTGCTATTGGTACTAGTCTTGGGACTACATGGCAGGGCTAAACATTCCCCATGAATCCAAAATGTCTAGAAACGTTGAGGGTTTTGCACACAGGATCTTTTACTTCCTAAAATTTAAATAGACCAACATTGTTCGCTTGGGAAGCGATGTCAGGCGTGCATTTCGAGTGTATTTTTGGCCCTGCTGATAAATGAGACCTTGTATTGTCACTCAAGGTGATTTTTATTTCTATAAGAGTAATGTAAAATTATTTGTTTTTAATTATAAACAAAGTTATTGCTTTCTGTCTGAAATTAAAATCTCATTATTTCCTATTCATACGAGGAGTTTACTCTTAAGCTGCAAAAAATGATGAAAGCTCTATTAAATTTACCATATACTTTCAAGGAGTTGAGCTTTCCTTATAAAAGAGAAAATGGGCTTATTAACTACAAGATGTATGTTTAACTCTATAAATTTAGAGCTTATTTCCTAATCATAAATATATGATCCCTTTTTTCGCTTTTAAGTTTGTAATATTTTTATCTAATAAAATGGATTGTAAAAAATTTACCTTCATTATATACGATATTTTTATTCTTGTGAATAGTATACAGGTTTAATTATACGAAGCAATGTAATTTAATATATACCTGTTAAACATATGATATAATGTATTTAATATTCATAAAGATATTACTTAGAATATTTTGATTTTATTTCTAATTTTTTCTAATATAAGGATCCTTATTTCCATTCGTTAGATTCATCAAAATACATATTCTCAATATTTTTACAAAATTCTCAAGTACTTTAAAAATAAGATGATTTGGGCTGCTTAATATAATTCACAATCACGATCTGTTTTCGATTTGATCAAACCTTATTAATGTCTAAAATTCAAATGTTTTCTTATATGTATTCTCATATTTATCTTTAAATTCCATTTAAATCATTATAAACATGCATTTCCTCTGTTACCTTCATTATCTAACAATTGCCCAATTTTTGTACTTCTAGGCATTATGCTTTTAATAGTTGGAAGCCGCGGAGAAGAGCAAATTCCGACAAACCTCGCTGTCTAAGTATTTGATAATCCCGTCAACTCCATCACTAATTACTGTAACTTCATAAAAATCATTGTAACAAATCATTTTCGTTCATAGAGTATAAAAGTAATAAGCGTTTTGTATGAAAAATAAACATCTATTTTTTCTTCCCTGTGTTCTTGTCAATAAAAATTTATTTTGGGTTAAGTGCATTTATTAACATTATTAAAACCTACACAGCAAGCTTTTTGCATATATATTTAATAAGTTTTCTTGGGTTTAAAATACAGGTATATAACAAAACATTTCTGTCATTAGAAAATATTTTATGCAATTCTGTTTGCTTACACCAGTAAATGACTACGTACCAAGTTTTATGCATACACTTTTAAAAGGGTTCTTGCTGGAGAAAATTGTGTCAGCGATAACACTAGGATAATCAGACTTTTAAAGCTTTTCCTTCAAAAGTAATTTTTTGAATGATATACTTGGATTTGTTAAAGAGGTGGTCCCTTAATCTACATGCGACCAGGCATTGTAATATATAGAATATCTGTTGAGTGACAGTCAAATGTTTGAATTTTATAATCGCACAATTTCAAAGTTCCATGCATGTTTGTGATTTAAAGGGAAAATGAAACATGTGCTTTTTCAAGAGTCCATGATAAACATTTTATCTTTTATTTAGTATACATTTTTTTTAGTGTATAAAACTTGCATTCCAACTTTTGTACGTGTAATTTGATTCCTGAGAGGAACTTGAAATCAGATACATACATAACAGTGTATCAGTCATAGAGGTGCACAAAGTGAACCTGATATAATGCCAGTCTTCTCCAAAAATGTATTTTTATAATAAAACTCTTAACTTCAAAAACATTGACAATTAGTTTTATATTAAATGTGCCCATTAATTTTAATAAAGTTACAATATTTATGAGTCTAGAGATACCAGATTGAATATGAAAAGACCCAAATTAGTAAATGACCCATATGACAAAACAGAAAAGGTTGGGGTTTTCTCTTAAATTTATTTTTTATAATAAAATAAATACTTTGACTTGCACCTCTGAAACAAATCATACTAAATTTAACCATTAATTTATGAAAAATACTTGTTTACATCAGTAAAATTTCAACGTGAGAACCTTAATGCGAATGTTTGAGTTTGCACAAATTTCTTAATCATGTGTATTAGTGTGTACACAAAAGAAAAACAAATCATATGCCCTTCTTAGAATTTTTGAATGTGAGAAATATTTTTTTCTGAAAAATGTTTTTTTTCTTATATCAGTGAAGCACAAATACAAAGTTTCATGCAAATATGCCAAAGATTTTTCATGTGGAAGAAATGTAATAGGAAGAAATATTATATTAACCATAGCATCATCATATTAAGTGAGTCTCGAATCTTATTTTCCTCTAATTAGCTACACACACGTCTGTAGTGACTCGGCAGAAACTAGGAGAACTTGGTTGGGAAATTTTAATGCAGCTACCACTTAATGCTTACCGGACCATTGGCACCAAGCAATTACCACCTTTTTCTCGCATTGAAAAACTTCCTGAGGGATAAGAAATTGTGATCAAGAAAAGATTGTGAAAACCGATTACTAGAGTTTTTCCCAATAAGGGCTAAGACTTCCATCCCAGATGCTACTTATAAAATGGCACACATTATACGAAAAAAAAGGGTGCATATTTGACCCAAATCGGACAATTCAAAACATGTTAAATAAAGTCTTACATTTAACGCAAAAATAATAGATATATTTTTTCCCAAACTATTCTTTAAACAGTAAGTATATGGCATTAGAATTAGAATGTTAGAAAACATTTTTTTTACTCAGAAAAATTTGTGTCATAATGAAATTTAATCATAATTAAAATATTATTAACATAAAGGATTGATAATATGCCTTTCCTACAACTAAAATATTTACATCTACTTCTCTAATACCTCAGCGCTAACTAAATCAAGAAAGAAAAAATAAGTTACTGAAACATTAGCATAAGTGTAAAAAAAAAATTATATTTTGCCATTCATATTTTTAATGATGAAAAAGTACACAAACAGATCATTTAAGGGATATTTGAAGAAATCTACTATAAAACTGAACTCAGTGGCCGACAGCCAACATTGACCTCTTTGCCTACAATGTCCGATCCTGTGTTTATGACCAAGGGACTGTGACACGAAATATATGGCCGTATGGTGTCTGCCAAACCGCCATTATTTAGTTCCCTTCGCATCATTGGTACCCAGTTTCAAATTATTAATCAAAACAGTACTTAGAATAACAACCAAAATAGTTACATAATCCTAAACAATAGTATTAGTAATGTTAGTCGAGGGTATCGAACTCGTGGCAACCCATCTTATGCAGAATATGCTGCTACCTCGACACATATTGAAAAAAATTCTATTTCACGAGCAACAAAAAGAAATGATAATAACCGCAATAAAAATACCTCCCTAACGAATTTGATCTTTGAAATAATAGAATATTTTTAGAAATGACACAGTGTACCAATGAATTTAATTTTTGTAATCAAAAATAACAATGTCATATTAATGATCGACTAAAGCGAATCTTATACTGAATGGATATAGTCAGAAATGTGTGTATTCCATTAAATTTATGTCTTCAAATTTCATTTGTAACCTCGTAAAATAAATATTTTAGTAAATAAATTTTTAAATTGTTTTACACATTGAATTCTTTTTAATGAATAAATTGAACATATTTTATTAGTTAAAGCAATAATTCACTCATTGCTTAAATTAATAAATTATTAAATGATTAATATAAATAAGTAATAATTTATAATGGCAATGCAACATTTTCTTTATTATTATTGCAAGCACTCAAATTTTCGTCTGCTATAAACGAACCTCTAGCCCAGAAGGAGGAGCTACAGTTAAAAAGGATCGATAAGACGATAATAATGGACGAAAGTCCATTCATGAATCATTTCGAATGTATGACCTGGTCTTCACTCTCCTATCTTTCTCAATTCTGGTTTTGTCCAATCCTTTTTTTTTTTTTTTTTTTTTTTTTTTTTTTTACAGTGCACATATTGGATTCAACAACAAAAAACTGAATGTTGTTACAATTTGTATCTTTATAAAATATTTCATCCCCTGCTATAACAACTATCTTTTGTTCATGGTTTACTAGAAATTGATTTTGAGCAGCTACAATTTGCAAGCATGCAACCATTGGCCTGTCAGTAACAAATCGCGTGAATTGCATCATGCAGCTCACAGATTATCAATAAAAGACTGCTTCACATAATACTAGGACACTTGTGGAATTCTTCAAGTCACTATATGGAATTGCTTAATATTAATGGAACACAAATACTTAACCTCAAAATAACAATGAATTTGAACAGATTAAATAGAACAAAACTTGGAATTGTCTCTAATCAATATTTTTTTTCTAACATAAATAATGAAAATCTGTAAAATTTCATGGACTGCGTTATTATAATGAACCTGTTTTGTTTCAAAATAAATGCTTAAAAAAGAATAAATATTAAAGAAAAAAAATAATTCACATTAAATTATGTTCATGTAGCAAAACTAAACCAGTTGTTTAACACTTTTAAGAAAGAAATTATTTTTATCTGCAAGCTCCCCGAATATTTATCGAATGATAAGGCTAGCGTCATTTCTTATTCTAAGAAACAATTTTATAAAATTAAAAAAAAAAATGCATCGAGCATATATAAGGTCAGAAAATTTTGTTGAGTACATTTGTAGTTATTTAGAAATAGTGATAATAGATGCAACTCAAGAATTGCCTAAAAATCATTCACTAAAATTGAGCAAGGACGTTCAGTCCAAATCAAAACAAAAGCTAAATTTTTTTCATTCGGTTGAATAAAAACGCGCATGACTCATTTATAACTATATCGATTTTTTTTTTTTTTTTTTTTTTTTTTAACTTCAAGATGGATACCAGTACCAAATTTTAGAAACTAGAAAAAAAGTTTGTCAAAAAAATAAGAATTAATTATTTAAAAAAATAAATTTCTTCAAAATATAACTAAAGCTTCTCTGAAGAATTCCCAGAAAATTTTTACTACGAAAGAGACAGAAATTTTAAGAAATAAATTAGGCGGATTCCTAAAAAAAACGCAATAACGAATCCAATTTTGTCCACCCTTAGAAACAAACAAAAAAAAAAGAGAGAGGAAGAAAAAATAATATATATATATATATGTATATATATATAAACCACTAAACACAGTAAAAAAAGTCACAGGAGGAGATAAATTTAATTTAAAATTTGTGGCAGAAGCACGTGAAGAAGTCCCAGAGAAATTGGAATCGTCTGCTCCTAAGAATGTAAGCAAAATAAAATAGTTAGAAGAATTCAATTGTTTGTATAACTAATTGAAAATGTTACTGAATTTCATGTAATAATAAATAAGAAATTAATTCTTTTTTCTTAATAAATTTAAGCATTTTAAAAGTAGTTGAAAAATCAGACTTCGCATAGTAATATTAAAGTAAAGCATTTTAACCTGTTAAATTTCAATTAAAAAAATGAATACTTTTAGTTTTTAGAATTTTAATTCAAAGATTGTATAATGTATTATTAATTAAGACATAAATTCATGAACTAAAAATAAATTAATGGATTTAATAAACAGTAAGATAAATTTTTTATTCATGTTTATTTCAAAAATAAACACATTAAATGTTTCCATGAATATAAAATATATTATTCAATTAATTTCAATTTTCTGAGATGTTGTAAACTAAAATCTTTGGCTTGCGGTACGCTGTTGAATGATGCAGGTGTTACTCTTATATTAAAATTTATATTTCTTTTTTAATAATAATATCGACAGTTTTTTAACTCGAAAATCACTAATATTCTTCCAACTATACAAAGTTGTCTCTAAAAGCTGTTAATAGAAGTCACCATTAAATATTCACATTTAAACAATTATTTCGAGTAAGAAGCATATTTTATTCGATGTTTGTTGTTATTGAGTTACAAATACAGAAATTACCACTTTTTAATCCTAGGTCCATGCTCCTGACTGGAGATTTTTAAAAGATTACTGTTTTAAATAACAGCTTAAGAAGTTTAAAATTTAAATCTGAAAAATTGCTTGTGGCACGGAATAAAATGTCCATTGAGGCACATTATTACAGACTAAGATGTATTTAAATTTATCGCGGAAGGCACCTCTGGCCTTTTAAAAAACGTTATAAAATAGAAAATGCCCAATAATTGCAGATAGTTATTCCAATTAAGAATTATTTTTCTGAACATCCATTGAAGTGAAATATTCATTTAGTATTGAGAACTGCTATATCGAACTAACTCTTTAAAATTTTTAAAAGGGAAGAATTATAAAATTAGTACAAATCTTCCCTTTAAAATAATAATTAGCAGTAAAGAAATGAAAACTGTTTTTACTGGTAGCTGATAAAAAAGTTAATAGAAAATAACCTAATAACTTATTTTTAAAATTCGGAAAAAATAAAAAGAGAAATATATAAATTTAAGCGAAAAGAGGTTATACAATTAGATAAGTGAGGGTTTAGAGTACTCTCTAGCTCAAAAGGTAATGAAAACTGAAAACTTAAACATTTACTATAAAAATTTATGCAAGTAGCCATCGGAAATATTAAACGCATTGACACATTTCATGTTTTGTCTGTCTCGTGACTATGTTTTATTTTGAATGTCACTTTCTTCTTCAAATAAATTTCTGATTTAGAAGTAAATACAGAAAACCCGGCAAAACTTTCTATTAAAATGGTGGTTCTTTAATTATTTAAGTCGTCAGTCATCTTAAATGTCAATCATAAGCTTACACTTTTCACACACACAAATTATAGTTCTTCAGTTTATATTCATTTATAATTTTTAATAAATATTTATAATTTAATTATTTTTCATATTCGATTTAACTCTCAAAAATTTTTCTGCATTGTTTGTGTGATTGCTGTTTTACTTGAGTATTATATTTGTCATCTTATGTATAAAGAAATTATGCATTTTCAGTTATAAAAATGGATAAAATTCCTTATAAGATGTCAGTCATCCACCATCTCCACCCCTTGTGGAGCTGATTAGGTACATCCTAAGGGCAGACGGGGATTGGAAAAAATTTTCCATTTGCGTCATGTATTGTTTAAGAAGGTTTATATTTTTAGAAACTACTAAGAGAAGTACAAACATCTCTTTTATACGTATATATACATATATGTATGAATTTTATAAAATTAAATACTTATCATTTACTGACAAAGCTTATTTAATAGTAAATTTTTTTGGCTGAAACTGCTAGCTTAATTTTAACACTAAATTAATGAATAAAATTATCTTGGAATTAAGAACTTCAGATATTGCATTCTGTTTTCGAACCCAAGTTTCCAAAAATCTTAGAAAGCATAAAATGAGTCTTCGAAGTTGACAATCTTATCCTTCCAGAACTGTTTTCATTTTTAAGCAATTTCATTCATGCTGTGTTAAAATAAGAAAATCTTGGGTCGCCAAGGGCACAAAATACATAAATGTAGCAAATTTAGTGATATTTTTGTCGTCAAAAAAATTCAACTAAAAGCAGTTTATAACTAAACATAAGTTGGTGTATATTCTATAAATCACTGGTTATAAATTCCTCTTTACCTTTTACTTTTTCGGCTGACTTTTTTATATTAATCATCGTTGACAACTTTTACTATTAACCACTGTTGATGTCATTTTACAATAAATCACTGAAAATCACTCTTTACTGTTAAACAATGATGTCGAATTTTAATTATTAACCACTGGTGACATCTTTTTTAATAAATCACTGATGATCAAGATCTACAGTCAATCTATGAGAAAGACGTTTTGCTATCAATCACTGGTAATAATTATTTATTAAACCCGGGTGACAATGTTTTTTAGTACATTCATGTCCATAAATTCAGTATATTTCAGAATCAAAATGAAATTGAACTCTAAAATAAAAATTTTTACATGTAGAATTATCACACACATCTTGAAGAATAATATGCAAATTACAAGAAACCACCAGATCACGCCGATAATACGTCACAATGAAGAAAGGGGTATATAAGGTATGGTTGCAAAGGAGTAAAATTGTTCACAAGAGTTTTAAAAGCCTTTCAGTGCAATAACTGCATAGTTATGGCACAAAGGCAGCATTTGGATGATGTTTTAAATGGTATAATAATCGACCGCCTTTAATGTAAACGCACCCAGCTGGAAGTATCTCAGGAACTTGGAATCGCAAAGAGTGTCTTCTCCAGGCTTTGGCAACGGTTCCAAGATGATGGTAATGTGAGTAGACGTGACAGATCAGGTAACCCTCGAGTTACAACGCCGAATGAGGACTGGTATTTGGCAGTTACGGCCTAAAGTAACAGACGGAGCATGTAATCAGACCTGTCTCATCAGCTCTCTTCAACTTACCACAACTCACTATCGCCTGCGGTTAACCTGGAGTAGAGAGCATGCATTGTGTACACTGAAACAGTGGTCTCGTGTGATGTTTATCGATGAGTCCAGTTTAGCTTTCAGTCTGATTCTCGCCGGACTTTCATATGAAGAGGGCCAGGTACCCGTTACCACCTAGAGAACACCATTGTATGACGCCGTTACCGTAGCGCAAGATTGCTCGTTTGGGGAGAAATTATTCTGGGTTCCAAAACTAAACTGCATGTTCAGAATGTAACCATGACAGCCCACATCTATCGGGATGTCATTCTGGAACAACATGAACGTTTATTTCGGGGCACCATCGGTGCAGAATTTCTGCTATGGATGACAACGCCCGTCCTCACTGTGCAAACATTGTAGACGAAGCCCTTCAACCCCAGAATATCACACGTATGAACTGGCCAGCACACACACCTGACTTGAATCCAGTAGAGCATGTGTGGAAGTTGTTTGGCAGATGACTTTCAGCCCGTCAACCCCCTCCCACATGTCTGCTGGAACTTTGGAGAGCATTACTTGATGAGTGGAGTAATATTTCGGAAGATCAAATCGATAATTTGATACTCAGTATGCCTAGGCATTGCATGTCCTGTTCTGTATCGTCTGGGCGGCATATGTTGCATCATACCAACCATTTTGAATATTTTTTTTGTAAATAGGTTGTTTTTTAGAATTTGCTCCAGGGAGTAAGAAACACAATCTTTATTAATAATGTCAAACATTTTGCTTTTTTTTTTTTTTTTTTTTTTTGTTTGTTCTTTACCTTTTCTTCAGAAATAGATTTCACAAATAAGTCACATTTGTTTTGCTTCTGCTTCATTTTTTGCCTGAACTTACTTTATCCTTAATTCATGGACACGAGGGTATATCACTCAAAATCAGGTTCTACCGTTATACTATAGTGACGATGTTTTACATTGAATTATTTGTGACAGTATTTATTAGAAAGCAGAAATGCCTTATTTTTAGTAAGCTGGATCTCCGTGGGTTGGGGACGTTCAAATTCTTTCCGCTGGTGTTGCGAGGATGTGGAGAGGAGCGAATAAATAGTGTTGGAAAACTAAGAACTTACGGGATTCTCACTTGTGGAAGGCAACGGGTTCGATACTTGTTAAGTTTGAAAACACAGTTAAGTTTAATTCATGTCGTTGCCAGTAGAAGAAATGAAATAGGAGATAAGTTGTTTGCTTTTACTTTCTGCATCTGGATGTGTGTGAGAATTATGAGGCGCTAATAAAACATAATGAAAACGTAAATATTTACTATGAAATCACTCATGCAAGAAACCCTCTGACACATTTCATGTTTCTGCCTATCTAGTGGCTGGGTTTGATTTGAATATAGCTTTCTTCCGGAAATAAAATTTTGATTTAAAAATAAATCTATGAAATTCGATATTACTTTTAAGGGAAAATATGTGATAGTTTTTTAATCTTCTTCAATAGATGTTAAGAGTTCTTTAAAATTAGATTTTAAGAACATGCAGTGAAAAATTAGAGCACGGTGTTGACTCGCGAATTCTTGCTTTCTAAATATTTTTACTAAGCTTTTATGTTCTCTCAAATTGTAAAAATTTTAAGGAAAGCTTGTGAGCTCTTACTGGATGATGTTTGTTTTTAAAGAAAAAAAGATTTCTAAATCTAGAACTGTAAAAAGTTTCTGATATCCAAACACTTCTAAATTATTAAGTCTTTTATAACACTGTGATAACATCGGTATGGCGAAAGAATGTTCTCTAGTTCGATACTGATCACTGTTAATTAGCAGGAACCTAATTATTTATTTCAGTATCAATTCTATTAAACGAATTCATAAATAGTTTTCAAACTTATTTTGTGCTTTGTTACGTGTGACTGAATTATTATTTCTGTTAACACATTTTCTAACACAAGGTCAACCACTTTGAAATTTGAAAATACTATTTAAGCCGCTATGCTGGTTTATCATAATTTTATTTTTTTAAGCATTTATAACGAAAGAAATGCACCACATTACATGCCGAGATTATTTAACATGAAGTATACCCAGGAATATTCAACATAGGATGAATGACAATTGTAATAAAGGTTACAATATTTAATCTTTTAAACTTTTAGGTTGTCCGGAAAGTAATTGCAATTTTTTTTTTTTTTTTTTTTTTTTTTTTTGGATATGAAAGACAGTTTTCGTATGATGAACAAATACTTTATTAAATTATATATTGACCTTTCTGGTTCAACAGATTTTGCCATCTTTCTGGTAGTAGCACAATTTCACGATCATAAAATTTTTGGTCTTTGCTGGTAAAAAACTGATCGAGGTGGTTTTTGACCTCTTTATTTAAGGTTAAGGTTTTACCATCTAAAAAATTTTGGAGAGACCGGAACAAATAATGCCATAGTATCAGGTCTGGAGAATATGGTGGGTGTGGCATTGTATCCCATTTAAGCTGTAAAAGCTTTTTGCGAGTGACCAAACTTGTGTGAGGTCTCGCGTTGTCTTGGTGAAACACTACGCCTTTCCTTTTGATTAGTTCTGGCCTTTTCTGTTGAAGTGCATCATTCAATTTGTCCATCTGATGACAGTAGACTTCCGAATTAATCTTTGTGTTATCCCGTAAAAACTAAAAAGAATAAATATATAAATAAAAAACGATTCCTTTAAAATCAAACCAAACAAACAGCATCACCTTCTTTTGGTGAATATCGGCTGTGAAAATAGTTTCAGCCGGTTCATCTTTTTTGCTCCATGACCTCTTGCGTTTGACGTTGCTGTAACCAACCCACTTTTCGTCCCCAGTGATGATGCGCTTCGAAAACGGATAATTTTTTTGACGTTTGAGAAGCGAATCGTAGACGTCAACGCGGCGACACAGATTGCTCTGTGAGAACATGGGGAACCCATACATCGAGCTTCGAGGATAATTCCAGGCCATTCAAGTGGTCATAAACTGTTGTTAATCGCCGGTTCGCATCAACGAATGCATTTATCGCGTCTTTATCATCTTTAACCGGCCTCTGAACGTGGTGCATCTTCGACATCAAAATTGCCGGATCGAAATTTAGCAAACCAGTTCTGGCACTGGTGTACTGTCATCACACCTTTTCCATACACATCGGTTAATTTCTTTCTGGCTTGAACAGCATTTTTACCCTTTCTGTAGTAAAACAGTTTGATATGTCGAAAATGCTGCTCATAGCTCTCCATGCTTAAAAGGGCACCAATCAAAAATTACTGCGTAGAATTAATTGGAATATTTCACACACAAGCCTTGCTATATGAGCTCTCAAAGCATATAATGATTATAAGGATTAAGTGTGAAGTTGGGTGCAAAAAATACAATTAAATTTTCAGTCGGGGGAAAAAACAAAATTACTTTCCGAACAACCCAATAACTTCTTTTAGAATTAAATTTATCTTTACTGAATTAATTTACACTTTATATTTATCAAATAATTGCTTCTGACTTTTGTTTTGATTTTAACCGATAGCAGGATAGAAACCAGAACTAACTTTACTTGCAGCTACTAAAGATTAATAATGCTGTTCCTTCAACAGAATGAGATAAATTAATTTACGACATTTTCTACTTTTTATTACGTGGAATAGGTTTCCTCTTATTTAAAGTGGTTTTAAATAATACAAAACCAAACGCGTGCGAATTAAATCGTTATTAAAGTCAGTCAAAAATGAAAATTATTGATAATGAACGGGTTAAAACATTTACGATGTTTATATAATAAAAATCGATAAATAGAAGGTGATTTAGAATTTTAGTTTTCGAAAAATAGCACAAATAACGGAATATATATTCAAATTTTAAATCATGATTCAGCATTTTATTCTGGGATAAAATTGTGCTTCCTAACAAAATAACCATGTTTTTCATACTGTGAAAGTATGCGTGGAGTGCTAACTCAGCTGTAAACTTGTTAATGGTTGACTTGCAATTTGTGATGGTTAGCTGAGACGCCATTTTGGAGTTAAGTTCTGTGTTTGTTTACTCTAAAAACGCCGAAAGAAATTTGAGTAATTATAGCGGATAAGTTTGTATAAATTTGTAAATTGTATTTGTAATTTTGCAAATTTAATTGAATTAAGCAAATATTTATAAGTTTTGGGCTTTATTTATTGTATTATTGTATCTTGTACCGTTCGCTAAGCCTAATGTTCATGATGTCAGTACCAGTTCCTAACCTTGACGCTATGGAGCCGATGGACTGGGAACCCAGTCCTGACATCTTCGCGGAGTTGAACGTCTTTCTATGCAAGGATTCCATCCTCCTCGATGAAGAAATGAACCCATGGATTGGGAAACTTCTACCTGTTTGTCAGATCCAGACCCTTCTTTACAAATTCTATTAAAGACGGGGATTTTGACTAGGAGCAAGGCACTTCTCCTAAAACAATCTTTTACGGTGAGGAGCACTGTTCCAAAGTCGAAAATCCGACGAAAATGGAACTTGTAAATGATGATATTAGTCTCTGATACAATGTATCTTCATGTATTTTGAAAGAGCTAAACAAAAATTTACAATAGTATTGAAACAGCTTTAAACCATTATTTTTTTTAATCGGAAAATGTTATCTTAGAGTATCTTTCCGAATATATTGAATAATACATTTTTTATTATAAAATTTAAAACTTGGAATTTCGGACTCGCATCAATAGTGTAACTAAAAATGAGCCCAAAACTTCTAATTCTTACAATATTACAAAAGCTATACCAAATTGCCACATACCGATAATAGGCTTTATTCCGTTACCGTTTTCAAACCATAACTCTGAATGACCAAATATTGTCCATATTTTTTAAACTTTTATATAGACAGCAATTATATTATGTAAAAAATTTATCATAGTATAAAATTATCTGAAATTAATATCATATTATTCTGGATAGAAAATGTATGTTAACTCTTTCTTTAGGATGAAATTCAAAAGTTTAATTTTAAAATAATTTTTGAAATTTCCATAGTTTACTATTTAAATTTACATTTTACTCTATATTTTTCGTAAAAATAATTTCTACTCCAAGTGAACAATTTATTTATTGCAAGCACACAAAAATAAGTATAATATATTATCATATTTCCAAATACTATAATTTAGACTTATTTGTTGAACATTTCGTATTTTATTACCTATAAAGATATTACAGTATCTACATATTATCTATCCCATCGACCATATTTGCAAAAAAATACATGTCGTCTATTGATGCAATTCATCACCATATAAATTTCAAATAAAGTATTCAGATATTTTTAAAAATGAAAATATCAGTAAAGTATTCTGCTTTTCTTTCACATTTTGGATAAAAAAAATGATTTAACTTGTAAAAATTCCACGATATTATTTTTTAGGAAAAAATGACGACCGGATAATACGTAAGTAACGATATTACATAATTAATTTAGAAAAAATTTAATTTGTAAATATTATTAAATTTATTATGGCTTTAAAAATATTGTAATATAAATGCTGATGAAATTTGTGAAAGATTCTAACTTTGGAATATATATATATATATATATATATATATATATATATATATATATATATATATATATATATATATATATATATATATATATATATATATATATATATATATATATATATATATATATATATATATATTCCAAACTGTTATAACTGATATATACTTGTAGAAATTGTGTGTTTTCTTTTTAAAGTTATTGGTACTACCGCTGGATAAATCCTATCCCTAACATGCGATGCTTGAACAAAATGTACTCACATTTACCACTTCAAAGTTTATCTTCCTCCAGTTAAAATGTCGCCTATTATAAACACTTAATTATTATAAACACTTAAATTATATGAATAAAAATATTGATAAAAATAACACAGTTTATAGTCTTTGGTTAAATTTTAGATGTAAGATATTGAATTTTAAGCTACAGGAATTTTTTTAATTAAACAAGACCTTTCCTTAATAAGATTGAAAATAGGAATCATATTATACTAATTAAGGTATCGACAGGTTACAGCTGATAGTACTTTTAACAGTGTATAATATTATATAATTTGTTGTATTTCAAAAAAAGTATTATTTTTCTAAGTTTCAGTTTCTAAATGCAAATGTTGAGAAAATAATTCAGAAAAGTGTATCATAGATAAGTTGCACTCGAAAATAAAGATGATTTTTCTCTAAGTGAATACGCATTAAACTTTATTCCATCCTTTCATACATTTTTACTATTAAGATACTTATTATATTTTCATTTCTATTTAGTAATGAATTTATCTTAATTATATGAGTAATCCTTAAATTGATGAAACAAATATTCATTCTTTTTATTCTGTCAGGAAAATGATCCGTAATATGTAGTCAAAATCGTTTCAATATTTTTATCAAAATAATATTGAATGTATTATGAATAATTCTGATACTTCTAAATTTTTATACATTTTTATTCATTTCATATGGGATTTTAAAAATGTTCATTAAGAAATAAGAAAATAAGAATGATAATACCTTAGTTTTCAAGAATATACGTTAATTAATAGAATGGATATAATTTCAACATTGTTTTATCTGAAATAAATAGATTGTCTCTTTCCAAATAAACTATAGATTACTTTTCAAGAGTATGGTTACATTTATGATACTGCAAACACTTAGTTGAAAATAATGAAATTCCAGCATTATCCCCTTTTTATAGTCCTTAAATACAATTTTTTCTTATTTAATATTCATTTTCCCCATATTAACTTATTAGATTTTTTTATATTATTAGATAAACTACCAAAATATTTCTCAAATTTTTAACTGTTTCTTTCTCCACTGCAATTATACTCTCTTGTAGTGCAATAGTTTTTATATATTTTAACTTTATATTTAGAAACTGATAATGAAATAAGTTATTTTTAAAATTTTTTAGGAAGCAAAACTCGGACAGAAAATGTTTTCCTTTTCGCTATTAAAAAAAGAGAGATTTCGGAATAAAAACTAAAACAACTATTTATTGATTCCTATACCAGTACTAATTTGAATTGATAAAATAAATTAGAATTATTAACACAGTCAGAAGCAATAAGTTTCCATAGGACAATATTTTTGTATAAATTTATGTATAAAAATTTAAATATATTGTTATACATTTTATGAAGAAGTTAAATAATTTTTGAAATTGTTTAGAACATATGCAATTATTTCAAATCAGAAAATATCAAAAATTTATTACTGTTTACATTGTTTTGTTCTTAAAATTAACTTCTTAATCTTAAATAGCATCTCCATAGAGTAACTCTTTTTAACTGAGTTATAAAATTGAAATTTTTTAATTTATAATTTTAAATTAAAATTATTACCTTAAAGCATTTTTAAGAAAACCTTAAAAATGCTTTAAGCATTATCCCCTTTTGGGAGTGATCGAGAAAAAAATATTTTAAAATTCGCGAATGACTTAATTCTCGCTGAAATATAAAATACAATAGATTTAACACATTGTTAATCCATTAATCAGAAATGAAAATTTTCTAAAGTCTTGGAGCTCCAACATAACTGAAATTCAAGCAAATTTTAAAGAATTCCGTTGTTGAAAGAAAATGGTCACCAAAAAAACCCATTTTCCATTTTCTGGGATTTATTGTTTTACAAGAATTTTCGTTTAACAAAATAATTGATGTATAAAAAATATATGAGAAAGCAATAACTTCATTTAAATAATTATATCTGGAAAAAACGGAGAAGAACTCTTAGAAGAAAAGGCAACAATTGTGCAGATGGGGCGATATATTTGTAGATGCAGATGGCTTTCTGCTATACATCACTGGCGACGACATTTTCTTCAATTCACTGGCGACGACATTTTACTAATAATCATTGGTGACGACTTTTAGCCATTAATCACTGTGGTCGACTTTTACCTATTCATCACTGGCGACAACTTCCTTTACCTTTAATCAATGTTGACTTTTTATTAGTAATCATCGGCTATGACTTTTTAATATTAATCATTGGTGAAGACTATATACCATTCATGTCTGATGGCGATTTTCTGTTATCAGCTGCAGTTGACAAATTATAATTATCATGATGTGAATAAGATTAATATTATGCGTTTTAGATGGTGATTATTAAAAATCCTCAAGAGTGATGAGAAGATGATTATTTATTGTGTATGACAAAAGATTATATTTATAGTATTTGAGGGAAAACCAAACATGGACAAAAGATCTGAAGCATTCTATATGGATGACTGCCAAATACCATCCAATGGTTGTCTCGTAAGAATTAATACAGATATATCTGGCAGTGAATGAACAAATATGTAAAATATCTTTAGTTTCAATCATAAAAAAGGAATAAAAAACATACTCTACCATTGACAAGCGGCTCAATTAGGTGCCGATATTACTAATTCTCTTTATTGAGTTTGCTAGTTATATTCGAAAATCTCTAAGAACAGTAAGACAACCAAAATATAATAAATTTTTAGCTAAGATGAGCAAATTAAAATATATCACTAGTCTGAAGTTGAGGTTTTATAACAGTCTAAGAAAAATATCATATTTTCATAGAATAATATTTTTCCCTTTTATGTTGTTTTTTTTTTTTTTTTTTTTTTTTTTTTTCAAATAAGAGAACAACTTTGAATTTTTACCAAATAATTTCATTACAGCACTTTAAAAAAACTTATTTACAATCAGATAACTATATCTGTAACATGAAATAAATAAAAAATTGCTTATTACAAATAAAAATCCATTTCATTCACATCATATTGTGTGAAAATAGTAGATGGACAGTTCTAAATAATGAAAAAAGTCTTATAAATAAGAAGGAATTCTTCTGTCATTTGCTTTAGTTATTTCAAAGACTATTTACCACTGAATCATATAAGTATTGAATTTTGGTTTAACAAAAAATATCCGAAATATACAATTCAAAGCTTCTCGAAGTTCGATCAAAGATTCATATTAATTGTCCCCGGCATAAAAACGTCGAACAATTACTGACCATATATATTTAACAATTATTGATTTCTAGACTTTTAACAGGCTATAGCAAAACCCGATCTCTCTCTCTCTCTCTCTCTCTCTCACACACACACACACACACACACACACTTGTTTCAAACCAGCTTTTAACGCCATTGGCCGTGTGAATTGATTTTCTGTATTGCTGAAATATCCAATTTTCTCTGCCTAGCTCAGCGCCATAGGGAAGAAGCTCTGAATTGAGAATTTGAATATAATCTGCTTGTTGTTGTTGTTGCACCAGCATACTTCCCTGTACCTAGCCCTGAGATGGGCTTTACCAGTTAGATAGAAGCAGCCGGATAGAGTCATGATTTTGAAGCAGGGAGCAAGCAGAAGATTCCCAAGACTTGACCTGCCACCCCCAGATGCGTCACCTCACCTGGAGGACATTGAGGTCAGATTTCGTGTGCCCCGACCGCCTTTAACGAAAACAGCGGAACTTTGACTAGTCTGGGACTCAATCTCACTTCCTTTCGAAAGTGAGAATGACTCTCTCAATAATCAGGCCCAGTGACCACAATTTTGGGATGGGATATAAAATTATATAGGAAAATGGTACACACAAAATTCATAGAATTATGAAATTACGAGAACATGTAGAATCACAGGCTGCAAAAATATATGGAATTACACACTTACAGGAATGCACAGAATTATAAAAGTATGAAAATACGAAGGATTACAATTAATGACTTTAAAATGAACAACACACTAAAAAAATGAATTTGAAGAAAAGCTCAAAAATCAAGAACAGTCTATAGAAAAGAGTCCATTAAAGCATGTTGAAGCTGCCATTTCTTTAGAAAAGTCTAAGTACTTAATTCCAAATATTTAGGCTTGGGATATTAGCAGAAGAAGGTCAATGATGATTCTTCTTGAACCACGTGAATAAGCACTCTTGACTAATAAGAAAGTCCATTACTTGGTTTAGTTTTCGTCTAGAGGTCTTGTTAGAGAGTACGGCTCGTTTCCAGTTAATGATCCACTGCATTGCAGGGGTTGATAAGTGCCATGTGGAAGTGAGTCGGCAGACCGTGAGATAGTGTATTGGATCTCCCTCGTTACCACAGGTACAATTTGGAGTGTCCGTTAGACCCACCCTGTAGAAGTAAGTAGGGAATGGGCCATGGCCGGTCATGAAAAGGATTTCATTCCTGGTTCAATTTAAAGATTTGTTAGAAGCCGTAGAGATAATTTCATGTACAAGACGACTAGTAGATGAATTGGACCAATCGTCCTGCCATTTCTCCTTGATCCAGCTCTGTAGGGTGTGCTTGACTGAGCAGCGTGGTACGGGGATATCTACATGATCAAGAGAAGAAGAGGCGACCGCTTTTGCCTCCCTGTCAGCTGCCTCATTACCCTCTATTCCAACATGAGCCCTGACCCATCGAAGCTGGATAGAAAGAAAGCCCAGTAGGCAACTTTGAAGTGATCTGACGAGAGGACTTGATGTAGAGGGATTGTAGCTCAATTTGAGAGCTGCCTGGCTGTCAGACCAAATAGTGGCAATGATGTTCTCTAGTGTGACAAATTTAACTGCTTCGCCTATGGCCAGAACCTCGGCTTGGAAGACTGAGTTATCATCTCTCAGCTTTGTTCTCCAGACATGCGTCTTTACTGAATTTTTATAGGCAACAAAAGCTGAGCCAACCCCTTCTTCCAAC
Organism: Latrodectus elegans; assembly: GCA_030067965.1. Lineage (NCBI taxonomy): Eukaryota > Metazoa > Arthropoda > Arachnida > Araneae > Theridiidae > Latrodectus > Latrodectus elegans. The sequence continues at coordinate 50,245,468 of CM057818.1, read as the reverse complement.
TTTGAACCATCTGTGAAAATTTGAAGGGATTCTGCTGGTGGCCATGACATCTGTGCAGTTTCTTTGACAGAGACTCTTTCACTCAGATTAAAGAGACCAGGGTGGAAGGAGTCAACGCTCATTTTATTTCCTATATCTGAAGGTGATTGGAGTGGTGGATCGAGACACTGAATTCCACCTCTGGTGAGTCGTATGTATTTTGACTTTGCTTCTATTATCAGGTGTAGGAGAGGAAGTACAATAATTACCTGGAGACCGGAGGTAGGTGTTGAGCGGAAAGCTCCCGTGATACTAAGAGGAAACCTTCGTTGAATAGATAATAAATTTAGAGCCAATTTATTTGTTAATGAGGCTCCCCATATTGCTGCTCCGTGGCAAAGCATTCTCTCAGCGACGTTTTGGTACAATAAAATCCTGTTTTTTTTTACTGTAACCCCAGTAATTTCCAGCCAGTCTGGGTAGCTTCTCTTGAAGAAGAATAGCTTTGTTTCCCTGGGTTATAATATGTTCTTTATAATTTAGCTTCTTATCCCAGGAGTTTGATGGAGTTTGCCTTCTTCAATCTGTAGTCACTCCATAGAATTTGTGGACCACATTGGAGTTTAGCGACTAACATGAACTTGGTCTTATCAAGTGAGATATTCAAGTTGTTTTTATCAGACCATTATTTGAAGTGAGTAAGAGCTAGTGTGGCTACTCTGCCCAGTTTCTTTTCACTACAAACGCCTTTAACAAAAGTAAAGTCATCTGCGAAGGCCTGCAGGTGGATATTGCTGCGCTGGTCGATTTTTTTCCTATTGTGGTCCAATCAATTTTCAAAGGATTATCGGCTACAAGATTCCACAGTATCGGGCCACTGCAGGAACCTTGGGGACATCCCACTGTCTGGCTTCGAGTTGCAAGGCCTGCATTCGTAGGTAGGATAACAAGTCTGTCATTTAGATGGTTGATTAGGAGCTTAGTGATGTTAGATGGGCTACTGGTTTGACACAATTGTTTCTTTAGTTGAAGGTGATTAATATTATCAAAGGCGCCTTTGATATCTATGGTAATTACTGATGTGTGGAGGTAATTACTGCTTATCATTTCTATTGTTTTGTATTTTGTTTGTAAGTAAGAGGAGGGCATCGTCTACAGATCGGCCTTGTCTGAAACCAAACTGGAAGTCACTGAGGAGCTTATTGATTTCGAGAGGGAAAGTGAAACGTTTCGTCGTCAGTTTTTCTAATATCTTCCCAAGCGTGGGGAGGGGGGAAATTGGTCTGTAGGAGTCGATGCTGGATTTGTCCCTACCCTCCTTATGGAATAGGATTATAAGACCAACCTTAAGGCAGCGAGGGAAGTAAGATAGCTCCAGGCATTTATTGAAGAAAGAGAGAACATTTGGGAAAGACCTGTGGATAGTTTGAATAACAATGTTATCAATTCCATAGTAACCAGGGGCTTTGCCTTTTTTTTAGTGAATTGATGGTTCTTTCAATTTCATGGCTGCTGAATGGAATGTCATTGATGGAGCTGATGGTGGAAAGAATGTCTGGAAGTCGTCGGGAAAAGCCTTTCAAGAATATCTTGAGCTATGTTGAGTTCTGAACCCAAGGGAGTTCCAGGGCTGTCAACGAAGAGATTTGCTAGTGGGGCTGTCTTTTTGAAGACAGCCTTGTAGATTTTTCCATATGGGTCCTTGGCTGAGCTACAAAATTCCTTCATGTCTTCTTTTTTGCTAATCTGATTTGTTTGAAGTATGCGGCTCTTTTTGCTTTATATATATTGTAATATTTATCTTTTTCTGGGGAGGAAGAGGATTGATAACGCCTTCTCAGTGCTCTTAATTGTTTCCTTTCCATTTGGAATGTTAGTGACCACCAAGTGGGAGTTCTGGTCTCATAGTTTTGTGTTTTAAGTTTAAAGCTGGCGGAGCAGCAGGAGGTAATAGCTTTCTGGAGAGAAATAGTTTCCCTTTCTAGATCAGCAGTGTTGTTGCAAGTTGAGATTGTTTGGGAGAGGTCTGGAATAAGTGGTTTCAGAAGATGACGAAACTTTCCGTGGCCACCGAACTTCGTTTTAAAACGCTTAAACTGGAAGATGGAAATTTTACAGTTAAGTGAAATCTTGATGTATTTGTGATCACTTAGGGTTTCATCATCGAGCACCTCCCAAGTTGTGACATTCGCCATATTAGGGTTTGTAAGTGTAAGATCTGGCCAACTTTGTTGGTGTTTGTTGATGAATGTCGATGGAGAGTTTTGGGAATTCATAAGGAAGAGGTTATTTGCAAGAATAAAATCCAACACTTGCTCGCCCCTAGAATCTTCTGACGGGTAGCCCCAGATAATACTATGAGCATTCAAGTCCGACCCTATTAATGAATTCTCCGGATGAATAGACCGCAACACATTATCTAGCTCATCTAGGGTGATGGAAATATCAGATAATTCTGCTGCTTGTGTTCCTCGAACTCTGTGATTTGGTGGTGGGCAGTAAGCCGATATTATATTCAGGGGTGCCTTGTCCAGAGTTAGTTAGATGGTTACGGTGGAAACAGATTGATGCACCAGGATTGGCTGAAATTTGCTAGAAGTACAAATGATTGCTGCCTTGTTATTAATTGAAGTCCAGCAATTCCAGCTCTGAGAAATGCAGGCCAGTTTCCCATTCTGTAAATAAAGCTCCTGGATTACAAAAAAGTCGATTTTATGTTCCACAGCTGTAATTTGTAGTAGGTCCGTTGGGGGTTTAGATCTACGTAGATTGACCTGAAGAACAATTACATTGTTTTATAATCTGCTTGTCTCTGTCTTTCATTTAGAAATACTGGATTGGTTTTTCTAACGTAGCCAACAGATATCCAAACCATTAAATTACCTACTCCTATGTGGTTGAATAAGTTGCTTATTGCGTACCCAGACAATGCTAATAATATTGACAATCGTCTTGGCAATCTAAATTGAACTTTTTTCATCAGAATAAATGACGGAAGTTCATTCAGAGTTCCAAATCATGTGTTCTTTGCCCCATAGTAGCAGATGTTCAATGTGTCCTTCGTTCCATTTCAGATGCTGCTTTCTTTTCTTAAATATAAACGTATCTGTTATGTAGTTGTAAAGTGTTCTTCTGGTTGCATCTGTGATTCCACAGGGCTCTTGTGCTTTTTTAATGCTTCTAAATTTTTTAAAAGTTCTTTAGAGATTTTGTTTGATCAGTTAGTGCCAATTTTTTGTTTGCCAGAGTTTACTTTTCTGTGACTCTTTGGATTTCTCAAAAAATTAGAAAGAGTGTTTGGATTGAGGAGTAGATGCTTTGCAATATCTCTTACACCTTTCTTTCATGTTTATATGACAAAATTTGGCCTTTTTAAAACTCACTTAAAAGTTTCCTACTAGGTATTATAACTGTAAAAAAATTGAGGGTTTTTTCTTAGCAAAATATATTTTTTGAAAGAAGGACAGTTTAAAATAACAATATTTTCAGCATATTAAACTGCTACAGACTCCAAAATGAGAATACTTTTGCAGGTGTCTTTCTGCTAAATACTTAAAATCCTATTATAAAATATTCCTATTAAAAAATCCCATTTTCTTAAAGGAAGATATTATTGAAATATTTCCTTAAAAGAAAATAAAACTTATTCATTGAAAATAAAAGAAAAATTATATTAATAAATTTAAAAAGAAAATTTATGTTAATTGAGCAAAAATATTTTGCATCAGTGTACAATTTTCAATATTGGAATTAATAATCCAATAGACAGTAATTTTGGTAATTTATTTTGTTGAAAGAAGCTTGAATGTGTTAGAAATCTTATATATATATATATATATATACATATATATATATGTTTTTTAAAGTAACTGCAGATTATAAAATTTTATTTTTTCAGTGTTTCTAGTTTGTTGTATTCTTTCAATATGCCAAGTCCTGTTTTTAATTATGCTATTGTTGGTTTTTATTCATTTTAGAGAGAAACGTATCTCTTACATTCAAAGATAGGGCAGTGGAACTGTGGGCAAATGAAAATATATTACGCTTCGGAACAGATAAAAATAAAGAGAATTAATGAATTCTTTCCAAGCATTCCATCAAAAACATTATTATACTGAAATAGTGATACTGTTATACATTCTTAAATATTGTTTAGGATTCCAGAGCATTTTTAGCATATTAACAACAAAATTTTAACATACTTAATGGTATTAGATACTTTACATTTTGTAAGTTTAAAATTATTTAAATTTTAATTAATTTCAATAATTTTATTTGATTAGCATGCACTCTAAATACGAGGAGGTAATTCGTAACACTGATTTTCCGAGGGAATAAGAGAATCATAATAGCCGATTCAATGGTGTACTGTAAAACCTGGAAAGTAATATTCTAGAAACTGACATGTGATTAAGAACATCAAACAGCAATGACTATGTACTTATAACACGCTTTTACTCCCATTTAATATCAAAAGGGAGACGAACTTATTTACTTTGTCCATCAGTATTTGAGCAGTAGAAACAACAATCATTGCTCATTAGCATAAAACATTCCTTTGTGATCCATGGAAGTAATTACTAAATATTAGCAGTATTTGTTATAAGCACTGTCTAATTAAATGACGACTATTCAGAACTTTGTGGGGATATTTATAAATATTGCTTAAGAAAGCGTTTTGTCTGCATTATAGTGAGCAATATTTAGAATTGATTCATTCTGGAAATGTTACAAACACATATTGCTCTTAATTATGCATACAAAAGCAATTTTTGTTGTGGGAAATACACTTAGGGCTATTTTTAGCGACACCACTTTAAAAAAAAAAAAAAAAAAAAAAAAAAAAAAAAAAAAAAAAAACGCATCTGGATTCCAACCTTTTGGGTGATGTGGAAAAGGAATCAATTTCGTTAGCTTGCTCTGAACAAGTATGTAGTAAAGTTTATATTTGGGAGTTAACTCATAAAAACAACATATTATAATGAAATATTGAAAGGATTTACAGTCCTTACACTTTAAAAAACTGAATACTTTTTAAAATGTTAGTATTTGTTAGATTTGCCTGAATCATTTACAATCCTTAATGAATTTTGTTGGATATTTATTTTAGAGAAATATATTTGTGACTCATTGCTAAATTACGCCTTAAGTTACAAATAAATACAAGCACAATAAAATTATTAAGTTATTTTATTTAACTAATGAGAGATAAAACAACGCTTATTTGTAATTAAAACTATTCAATTAAGTATTATACAATTATTTCTTATTTTAAGCTACACAAATTTCGAACGATTTGGGAAAACAGAATTAAACATTAATTTATTATTACGGTCAATGTGTTGTCGCGGAAAGCGGAGATCATAGTTGTATGAGTTTCCTTTGGAATATTTTTGTCGAGTTTTAAAAAGGGAACTAGATTATTTTAAAAATCTAGTTCCCTTTTTAAAATTCGATTTGTCTTTTTTTCAGTGTTCTGATTACTTTAATTTTCTGTTTTTCAAATAATATACAATTATATCATTAAGTTAGAAAAAATATCTTTCCGTTATTTTAAATGAGTCACGGTCCGTGAGGCCGTTAGTTCTCTTTATCAGAAGATTATGAGTTTCAATCCCGACACAACTGAATATCCGTCAATCCGAAGAATTTGCCTCTTTCCCTTTACTCATGGCATACTGGATAGCCTAACCTCTGAAGGCCGCAGTATGGCTTCTTTGCACCCCAGGCATAAATTGCTTTCCGGGAAGATTTTTCTTATATGGAGGATCGTATTCATTTGTGCTAAGGTGAAAACATGGACAAGTCCTAAGCGCTAACCACAACCGACGTGCATGAGAATATAGATCCTCAGTATTCTCTTCCGTGTTCAACAGTGGCTGGGACCAAACCCAGGACTTTACGCTCTGAAGACTACTGTGCTATTACTAAGCCAAGATTAGATCATCACTTTCACTTATATAACACTTTCTTTCTCAAATGTTTTCATGTTAATAAATATATATTTTCAATACTGTGATAAATAAACTTTAAACTGTCCTTTCCTATCGAAATTTAACTATGAAATGGTTGATTTTCTTTTTGTGTTTTCTGTTGCAATCGTACGCACGCATTGAACAAATGTGAAACGGATTATCGAAACATGGTTTTGGCAATACCAAAATGATTCCTGAATTCATGCAAAAGGTAATTCGACATATTTTCCTTTTCGAATAGAATGAGTCGATAGGACCAATTCATCACGCTTTGTTTCCACGTGCAAGTGGGCAAAATCAAAAGGAACTGTTTATGATTAAATTAGAGAGATATAAGTATATCTGGGGGAAAGAAACACTTATGCTTAATTAATGTAAATGTTTATTTAAATAATAACATTTGAATTTGTGCGCCGTACTTATTATTCACGTTTTTTTATTCTTCATATTTAGAGCGTTTTAACTTTTTAAACACATTTTCTGTAACCTGACTGATATATTAACTTGCAAAAATAATTTGTGTACTTACACAAGGTAAATGCAAAGCTGCTCATTTATTTTATAGAAACAAAAAGCAAAAAAAAATTTTTTTTCGAATCGTAATCTGATATTGGCACGATTGTAAGAAACACAATCATGAATTAAAAATTTGAGTATACTAACTAAAAATAAAAAAAAATTGTGAGGCGGTCACTTCAATTTCGTCTTTAGCTGTGCATCTTAATAGTCGGCGATATATTTCTTCACGAAAATGGTCAGGAAATTTCGACTTCTATTTGCTGTATTTAAAGAATAGCTTAAAATCGAAGTATTTCGCAGAATAAATACTGAAAAAAATGCTGATCCCTTTTTTTACTTACAGATGAGTTGAAACAAAATGAATTTGTCTTCCGAGGAAAATATAATTTTTTTATCGCAAACCAGTATGCGCCATTGGAAACTAAATCGAACTTTAAGTAAAGGTAATATGTAGGTTTGCAACGTGCCACACCCAAAAATATCACCAAAAACTTGAAGCACATTGCGACCAAAACTTATCCAACGATTCCCAGCTGCCGAATTAACCGAAGATCGGCGAATCTTCGGTTAATTCGAGATAAGGATGATGAGAACAACACCTGCACCACTGCGCCTCTTACATGTAATGTTAAAATTTTGATCAAAAAAATATGTATTCCATATGTCACTTAACCCCCAGTTGCTCATTACCACCACGGCACTTCTCGTGATATCAACAGGATAGCATTGTTTGCTACGACCGACGAATAGAAGGTAGAACACACCTGTCTCTTTGGATCTCAGGAACTCCCTGAGTTGGGGACATGTCTATTTTAATTCGTAATACCTAGTCCTTGCACTGCTGTGGAGAAGAAAGCGCAAGCTAAGGGTGTTGAACTCGTCACCAGATCATGTTTCAAAATTAAAAGGCGCGCAATCAATTCTAGAATAGAGCTCCAAGACTTTGCTTCTTTTAGGAACAGTTTGCTATTATCCAGTTTTGTAGAATTCATGTGGCAATGCAATAATTTGTCATAATGAAGTCCATCACAGGAAACCACAAATTATGTATAAGTAGTTATAACTATAGTTACGTTGTCAATAATCGTCATTTTGACTAGCGAAAGCCTTGAAAATTAAATGTAAAATGATTGCTAGAAATTCACAAATGTATTATTAAGTATTTATGTGCTTATATTAGCTTGCGGAATAAGTTCGAAGCGTTTTTTTAAACAAAAAACAATTATTATATCAATAACTTAATTATTTATTCGCCGTTGCTTTTTACAATCTCTCTCCTCCTGTCGACCAATTTGTTGATGCCGTTCCGCAAAAATCGACTGGTCTGGTGTCAAGGAAGTTGTTGAAAGAGTTTTAAAGACCTCTTGGTGCACTGGGAAATGCTCGAAAAGTATAGCAAGTCAACAAGGAGCTCTACATTGCCCATCTACACCACATGAATGAGGCTATTCGACTGAAAAGACCTGATCGACGTGGTCAAACCATACTCCTTCACAAAAACGCCTGGCCCCATGTTGCACAAATCGTCAAAGCCGCACTCCAAGAGCTCGAATGGAATGTTCTCAGAATCCGCCGTATTCTCCGGACCTTGCACGCATCGATTACCATCTTTTCCGCTTTTTGTCAAACCATATGAAAAGCGACCATAAAAAAAGTCCTTAAAAACAGTCTCAACAACTGCTTTGACACCAGACCTGTCAATTTTTGGCGGAATGTATCAATAACAATATATCAATAAGTTAATCAATTACATATTCGCTGTTGCTATTTACAACTTCTTCCTACTTCTCGACCTATCAATTTTCAATAAATAGGTCGAGAAGTAGGAAGAAGTTGTAAATAGCAACAGCGAATATGTAATTGATTAACTTATTGATATATTGTTTTATGATTAAATAAAAGTCTTTGGAAAAACTCTACGAACTTATTCCCCAATCTAATATATTCAGTAATTTTATGGCATGTAATGATTTTAAAGGAATTGGTGTTTCCTTTTCTATTTTGCTTACAAATGCTATAATTATTAGTTTCTATATTTTCATTATAAATAACCATTATTTGATTAATATTTGTCGTCATTAGGTGAGTAGTACATTTTATTTACCAACGAGAAATCACCCGAGGATAATTATGACCTTTCTCCAATTATGTCAGAAATTCTTGAATAGCGCTTGAAAGAAACTTTTTTGCCAATTTTATGAAAATCAACAAAAAATATTATTGCATTTTTCCATAAACATAACCGTTTTAACTGAGACATTATTTGAACATCAAGAAACTTATTGAATATTAAAAAATTGATTGTCGAATAATATTATTCTTATATTCATGGAATTTGAATATAAGAATAATATTCAAATATGTTATTTGATTCTTATATTCACAAATAACATATTTAAGTAGTGCATATTTGATCCTTGGATACACTTTTCAGTAAATAAAATAGGCATCAAAAATGATATGATTGCTAAGTTTTTCATACTCTGCAACTGCTACGGAATTTCCGTAGTTACTACGGAAATAAACGATAAACTACGGAGCTACGGGACGTCGTGGAAAACTACGGATCGCGTTTTTGAAGTCCTTTTTTTCTCTTCTTCGCTACGCCATTTGCATTTTCCGCTGGTTACGCCCCCGATATGACGTAGGAAATCGAATGTCGTCATTCGGAGCGTCATCCGCGAGGTCACCGGTAACTAGAGGGCCCTAGCTTACACTATCAAACTCCGCTAGGCGTCTGCTAGAAAAAAATCTCGGGTAACTCCATGGTTTGAAGTTTTTTCGATGAAATAAGTGAAGTGAAATAGTTTTACTGTTTACTTTGAACGCGCACGTGCACGGACTACTACGGACTGGACGGCGCACGTGAATCGTGAAATATGGAGCGTTTCCTGAAGCGGGATGCCGCTTCTACAGATGATGAAAGAGCTTCTTCTGTTTCTAATAAACGAAGGAAGAACTGTCAAACATTCCGAAAGGAATACGCCGAGAAATGGCCGTGTTTAGTTGCCGGAAAAGATGGCTATGCACGATGCACCGTGTGCAATTCGGAGTTTTCTAATTCGGGGTCATCGTTGCCCCCGTGGGCAACGATGACTGCCGACGACATGTTACAGGCCCAAAACATACTGGATTGGTCAAAGCCCAGCTAAAACAGCAGCCAGTGAGCAGTTTTTTCCCCTCGCAGCATGAAGAGACTGACGTTATTAATGCAGAAGCTCTCTTCGTGAGATTCATGGTTGAACACAACATACCTTTGGCTGCGTCTGATCACGCTGCCGCTTTGTTCCGCCGAATGTTCCCGGATTCTGCTATTGCCAAGAAATTCAGTTGTGGTCAAACTAAAAACCATGCTATAGCTGTTGTGACAGCTGATTCTTACAAACAGCAAACTGTAACAAAACTTCATTCACAGGTGTTCTCTTTGTCCACGGACGGAAGCAATGACATCGAGGATAAAAAACTTTATCCGTTAGTTGTAAATTTCTATGATGATGAAAAAGGACAAGTTGTGACATCTCTTCTTTCATTGTTAGAGACTTCCAATAACACTGGAGAAGGAATTTTTAACCTCCTTGATTCAGAATTCCAGAAGTGTGGAATTCCATGGAAGAATTGCATAGCATTTGGGGCTGACAATGCCAACACCATGTCTGGCTGTAATAAAGGTGTTCTGGGATTCCTAAAAAAGCAACCGCCAGATATGAAGTTTATAGGTTGCCCTGTCACCTTATCCACTTGTCAGCCCAAAGGCGACAAAATCTCTACCAGTTGATGTGGAGAATATCCTTATCAAAGTGTTTTCTACTTAGAGAAGTTCTAAGCGAAAAGCAGGGTGGTCAATGTCAAAAAATGATTGAAGTTAAAATTCACAAGATATTGAAGCACATGAGGCACTTGTTGGCTGTCTTTAGAAAATGCACTTGAGAGGCTCCTTGAACAATGGGACCCACTGAGCTGAGTTTTCTCACAAAGTGACAAAGAAGGCCATATGATATATGAATTCTTAAAGTCACAGAAAATTAAGCTGTACTGTGTGTATGTAGCCATGCTGCCTTTGTTCAACAAAGTTAATGTTGCTCTGCAAAAGAACAGCCATGTGTGCATACCTTGCATGATGACTTAATGAACTTGTTTTATGAACTTCTTGTTCGTTTTGTTGCACCTGCTGCCAATGCAAAATCTGATGCTCTTCTAGCTATCCAGTTTAAAAAAAGGAAGAATCAAAAATCAGATGACTCGCTTATCATAGGACCATCTGCCAGGGCCCTGCTGAATGAACTTACTAATGATGAAAAAGAAGAGTTCTTTTTGGCAGTCAGAAATTTTTATGTTACTGCCTGTGAGTATATGGTGAGGAAGTTTCCTCTTGATGATGATTTTTTGAAGAATGCATCAGTGGCCAACATTTTCAAAAGGCAAACCTCTGATTATAAGCCAGTTATTTTCTTCACCTCCCTGTTTAACTTGATTGAGGAGGACAAAGAAAAACTTGAACTTGAGTTTGCCTACTTCCAGGCAGATTGTTTAACACCAGAAATTTTGGTAGCTGAAAGGGCTGATGAAACTTGGCATCAAATTTCTATGCTAAAGCACAGCAATGGAAATCCAAAGTACTCAGCACTCCCAAAATTGATGCTATCCGTTCTTTCGGTGCCTCACAGTAATGCAGGCAGTGAACGGATATGCAGCATGGTCAGAAAAATCAAAACTGAAACTAGATCTGGTATGAACACTAAAACTCTGGAAGCTTTGCTAATTACCAAAATAAGCTCAGGAAACTGCTATGAAGCAAAACTTAACAAGGATGAATTAAAAAAGGCCAAAAGTGCATGCTATTCATTGCAAAAAAAAGTGCGAAAATTATAAATAAAATATTTTTCTTTTAAAAACACCAAAATTTTGAGATTTTTTTTTTTTTTTTTTTTTTTTTATCAAGCTTTATTTTCTTTACATTATATATTATATTATATCCATAGAAAGAAGGTAAGTTCTTTTTAAAATTATTTTTGAAAATTTGTCGATACTAAGGTGTATGGATAATGTAAGCAGTGCTACTGATGGGTAGGTTACCAATGTTGGAGGGTATGCCTAAATCTGAAAATTCCTTCGTTCAAAACCTGAAATCATTCAAAGTTTTCTTTGAAACCTCAAATTATTAATTTCAAATGAGTTGCAACAGTGCTTCAAAAGAATACGAGTGTGTGTTTTTATGTCTTTATTATATAAAAATCAGTCCTTTGACAGATCAAAAGACATGTTTTTAAAAATATAATCCCTTCTGTTGAACGTTGAAACAACACCCGCGCGCTATTAAATACTTTTTAAGATTCGGTTTCGATTTCACCCATTCATTCAGTTATTACATTTAAGTAGATTTTATAATTTTACAAATTTCACATTTTGACTTATTTATACTTTTATATTGCATTAGAATCGAGTTGCGCAATTATCATTTCGTTAGTGTGTACTTATTTTATCATTATTTATATTATCTTTTCCAAATTTTTCAGAATAGTTGTAAGCAGAAATTGAGCTCTCTAGATTACTTTCTCTACCAATTATTATATCGTGAAATTGTCCCTTTCTGAGTGATTATTTCATGTGGGTTGATATATTTCACATTTTTTATAATTGTGTTGGAAATTAGTTGCAATTATTGATATGCTTTTGAATTTAAATAATTGTGAATGTTAATTTAGATTTTTCTTTATTTTGCATTGTTTTATTGATTTGTTGCATTTCTATATGCTTTTGTTGCAACTTTTATTTTTTCTGTGACTTGATTGCCTAGATAAAAATCAAAGTTATGTCTCTCAATCACTGAACAATGCAACAAAATCAAACTGTGGAAGAATGGAAATTAGTGAACAAGTGAAATAACGAATATCTACTTCAAAATTTCTGCCAAAAACTGTAACGGAGCTAATTACAGTTGGAATTAAGGGCCCAAGGCTACCAGTATGACACCAAGTTCACCACCTTTACACCTACTTCGTTTCCAAAAGAATAAACGCGATGAGCTGAACGTGGGGGGGGGGAGGTCAACAAGAAACCGCAAACCAGCATCAATCATTATTCAACAATTTCTTGCAATGTAATGAAAAGCTTGGGTAAAAATAAATATTTAAAATCAAACAATGCAAAGTGTTAACAATGAGATATATTTTTAAATATACCAGGAGAAAACTTGCTAAAACATTACTAATTATATTGATACCGGCAGCTATTTATTTCAAAATTGATTTCTCTTTTTAGCCCTCTGCCTCTGTAACATTAGGAATCAAAACTATATCGTATTTCAAATAGTTCTTGAACATGAAATTCATTTAACTCCCACTTACAATATTTCAAAGCACATCCAACATAGAAAAAGTTATGTAAAAATGTGAATATTATTTGAGATGAATGCAGAATGGCGTAAAAAAATTGCTCTAAACTCTCGATGGATATAATTTTGATATGCATTAATATTAGTTCCAGAAGAGTTTAGAAGTAAAACTTTCTGAAATTCTTTGATCGATACCAGCGGAAACAATAAATGTTTAATAGAATACTTTTATTGTCCGCACATAAAGACGTTAAATCTAGAAAAATAATCCCAATAGTTTTGAATCTTAGTATCGTTTTCATATATTTTTTTATCTATTCTTCCAACCACAATGATTTATTTATAGATTTTAAGTGCTCACAAACGAAACACCATTAACATTTTTACGTCGAAATAAAGAAAGTAGTCCAAGACGCGATGGCCTAGTTGGTTGGTGAGTCACTCTCATCATTGGAAAAAAATTAATTTGTACCCAGACTTAATTGAAGATTCATCATGTTCACTAAAGACAGCTGAGAAACAGTCAGTTAGTCTTGGTCGCAATGTCTTCCAAGTAAAATGATACCTCTGAAGTAAGTAGTGAAATATTGTGGGTATTCCGACCCTCAATAAAAGAGAGCCACTTTCATCAGTTTCCACCTGATTTCTGGAGCCCAAATGATGGCTAGGTAGAAATCTTATATGACTAAATATTCTTCCTTTTGTAAATTAAATATCTAATCCATCAAAATGTATTGTTTCCGAACCAGTGCAAAAGCTGTCAAAATATCTGGTTCCTGTTCTTAACAGCCACAAGTACAACTGTACTTGTGGTGCACAACATGTTATCGAAAAATAAGAGCTCTTGCGGATGGGTCTTCACGAGAGAAATTATTCTGACCTGGCATTGGGTGATCGCCTTCTAAGTCTTAAGTTCGGTCTAAATCACTGATGATAACGTAATATGGATTTTGAAATTCTGCAATCATGTCTGTCGTTTGGGTGCTTAGGAATTTTTTTCCTGGCGACACGGTAATAGGGGGTTTACCTTCTATTAAAATTTCTCCCGGAAGGCAATATACTGAGTGGACGCTAAAATTAATTTTAAGTGTTTTCGTTAGTTAGGCTGTCCATTAAGCGGTGTCAAAAGTTCATAATTTTGATAAAAAGTACTTTTGTTTATATTTTATTCATGTGAAAAATTAAATAATATTGAATAATAAAGAAAATTATAAACATTTAAGAGCACTTTTAGATGTATATACATGAATATAATCAAGATTTCACAAAAGTTTTCGACAATATTTTTTTTTTAAAAAAAAAGCCATTCATTTACCATTATCAATAATATTAGTTGCAAGCTTTAGAAGTTTCTGCTAAGAGACGTGCTTTAAGTGACTTAGAGAGCCAGCCGGGGATAAGGGATAAGACTCACGGATAAAAAAGTGGCAAAAATGTTCTCTTGATTCTAAGGTGAGACTATGGTGACTGATGGCAGCATAACGACACAGATTACAACATGGCGGGGACAATATTGTGATGATAAAATAGTGATGGGGCAATTTGATTTGGTGATAATGTGACAGTATGATCTTGTGATTGATAAAAATATGGTGAAAATGATAATTTTGATACTCTTGTTTGCTCTTTTTTTAAATTGTAAAAACACTTTAAGCAAATTGACTTGGAAAAAAATATTTTAAAATTTTATATAAAGATTTATTTATAAATTAGTTTAGATATCATATTAAAGCAAATTTCCTTTAAATCTGAATGAAACGAAAGAACCATTTGTAATACATTTTTAGGCAATTAATATTTGTAAATAATCCCTTAAAATTGATCAAAACGACTTTAAAGAAAAAAGTCTACAGGTTGCCTCTAAAATCAGAATCTTGGACCGTAGATTACGGGATTCACAGTAAACGTGAAATTTATGTAATATTTTCCACACGTGTTGCTATACGCAAATCATCTCCATTATGACTCATGCCAGCAAAACAAGAAGAAATGATGACGCTTATAATCTGAATTTATACAAACTTTCTAAAACAAGCATTTTAAGAAGACATCGCATTTATTTGCAAATTGATTGTGTCAATGGCTCTTATAAGAAAGTTCCATTTCTTTCCCGATCGCAAAATGCCAGAGTATGGGAATAATATGCAGCAGCTTCAAAGACTAGCTGGAGCAAATGCCTTGAGTGACACAGGAGTGATATTCGTAGAAATAGTTTACAAGGAAAATTTAATTTTCTTTCTACCATTGGTTTATAATTTTCAATAAATCTTCTCATATTTTTTATCTTAGTAGATGCTTGCAAGAAGCAAAGCCAACAAATCCTACACATATTGCAACTCTGTATGATATTGAACACAGAAACTTCTACTCCTCAAACTAAAGTCTCACCAACATAATACGACAAATCTTATTGTGGAACGCATATAAACAAAGCCTATAGTGAAATCCAACAGAATTGAGCAAAGAGGTAAACGACGCTTAAACATCAAGAGTGTGACTTCTGGTGACTATTTTGAAGGGCATTCATTTATATCCAAGCCACTGAAACCTCAAAGAAATTTAATAAAAACTATACAATTAAGAAACAAATTTTATGAAAAACGTATGCAAAAGGCCAAATTCCCCAGTTTTATGCAATGTTATACGGGATCGAACCCATAAACTGCTACTTAACGTCTTACCACCATAATAAGCTGAATCGCATTGTGAAACGCTTGCTTTCGAACAATATACAGAAATCAAACAAAATATATTAATAAGGTAAAAGATGCTTAAAAAATGGAAGTGCATCTACTGGGGATTATTTTAAATAGAACTTACTTTCATAAAAAACCGCAAAGAGCAAATGTTAAAAAAAAAAAAAAGATATTTATTTCCGAAGTGATTTGTAAGAAACATGCACCTGAGCGATAAAATAGCCAAATGTTAAGAAAGCTGCTACAGCATACCATATCGAATTCAGAAACGTCTATATTGCAAACTAATAACTCACTGTCATAATCCGCTACTAGACTCCTGTAACCAAACAAACAGCGGAAAAAAAAAAACAAAAAAAAAAACAAAAACAGGATAGTGTGAATGATTCTATGTACCAGATCTTATGTAATGATACTTAAATACCAAAAATTTGGCCTTTGTGGTTTATTAGAATAGTATTTATTTACCTGTAAGACTCCAAACATCAAACGGAATTTAGTAATGGTAATCCTTCCCTCGGTTTTCTCCACACCAAGATTCTACCGTCAGAACCAAATATACTAAATTTACAATCATCAGCAAATATAACTTTATTCCAATAATCAGAATTTTTATTTATTTTGGATTTTTCGATAGCCAGTCTTTTTTTTTTTTTTTTTTTTTTCCAATTACCAATAATTCTTTCCTGGCTATTCTACCGTGATATTCAGCAGATCGAATTCTCTTCTAAAAGTCTCAGGATTAAGAATTACTGAATATAATGCTTGTAAATCAGCAGCACATATAGGAGACTCATTTTTGGATTTTTTTTTATATAATTCTAAGGATAATTCGCTTTATTCCATTGGATAGCTTTGGTGGTCGGCCATATTTTCCTTTATTCTGAATCATATGTTTCTTTTTATATCGTTTAATGATACTGAAAATTGTTGCATGACTAAAGTTAACTGTTTTAGAAGTTTCTCTAATAGATTTTCCACTTTCAATATGCAAATTAATAACTAATTTTCGAATTTCAGGCGAAGTTTCTTTTCGTCTAGCATTCATGGTTGCGCAGAGCTAAAGAACACCAAAATTTTAAAACAATCTGGAGAGAAATACTGCAGACGATTTTATAAATTATTGCCATTGCTTTTGAGTAAAAATAAAATGCCTAAAAATTATTTTTATTACTTATTTCAGAGGGTTTTTATTTCACATCTAATGGTGTCCCATCACTTATGTGAGCTATGTTTTGCTCCGCCTTAAATAATTATATTTTTATTAAATTAATATATTCATATTTTGACAAAATATTAATATATTAATTTAATGTAAAATGTATGTAATAATTGTCATACTGTATATAAATTTAAGTATGAAACACATCCACAAAAATTTGTACATGTATTTTTAATTTATTTTACTACAGTTTCCTTTTGTAAGGCACAAGTGTCCCATCACTTTTGTGAGACACTGTATGTGTGTGTGTGTGCGCGCGCACACACATTTAATATTCTGTTATTATTATTTTAAAATAGAATATTTTTATGCAATTATCTTATATTTACATTTACTTTATATATATGCAGTAAATTATATGATTTTAAAGATATCCGTCTATAATTGAATATCTTAAACAAATGAATCTGTGTTCAATTAGCACAGTGTTTCTCAAACTTGTTTCTTCTACCACCGCCTTTGAAAATCAATTATTTTTCATCCCCTCCCCCCATTTTTTATACACTCCTAAAACTTAAAAACCACAATTTCATTATTTTATTAATTTAGTTATAGTATGCTAGATTAGTCGGTTCTGGTGTTTAAACTTACATTCTAAACTAGAAATTTTTACCAGTGAGAGCAATTAAAACGCAACTTTATAATATTAATAATATTTTTTAATCAAATTAAAATAAACAATATAGATAGATAATCAATTTTATTTTTTAAACTAATCTAATGGGGTGGATGAATCTGATGATTTTTCACAAGTTTGTTGATATCAGGTTCGATTTTACTCAAAAACGTAAGTCGCCGCGTTTAGTGACTTGCAAATGATTTTTCTTTTTAGTAAGCAGCGTTGTCACAACGCTAAATCCACGTTCACACAAATATGACGATGGGAATGACATCCAAAAATAGTTGAACGATCGACCACAATCCAGGGTACAGCTGCGGAATTGACTTTTGTAGCCAAAATTGTTGGTAGCCATTTTTAAATTTGATTTTTATTTCCTCATTCGCTGTCAGTTCTATAAGTTCTTCTTCTAGCTGGGGTGATATTGCTATGTTGACATTTGAAAAATACCCATTCTGGTATTTCCAATTTCAAAATGTCCTGGAATCTTTCAATGAAAACACTGTGAAGGTTTTCCAAATGGTGGCAGTAGACGAGCAAGTGGTCTTTGTTGCAGGATACTGATAAATTGGGAAGGTTATGGAACTCACGTTTGCCAATATTCTTCTTGTGTACGAGCAGCTTGGCTACGAAAGAAACGACGATATTTTTTGTTTTTATTAAGTTCAAATCATCACCTTGAAAATGGAGATTCATATCATTAAACAATATATAAAGGTCTGCCATGTATGCGATATCATTCTTTGATGTCATGAGGTTTTCGCTCAATACTGTATCTTTGTTTTCCAAGAACTTCATAATAGAGTCAAACAGATTGTAAAAACGAGTCAGAAAATTTCCTTTTGATAGCCAACGCACTTCTGTGAGAAAGATCAATCTGTTGAAATCTTCATCATTAGCAACACAAAGCTGATTAAATAATTTGTCATTTTAAGAGTTGTTTCGGATTTTATTGACTGCTCTGCTGACATGTTGCCATGATTGAAACAGCCGTTCACTTAAATTTCTAACAACTAAATTCTGTCGATGTATAACGCAATGTACAGGAATCACATCATGAATTTTGTTTTTAAGTACGACATGAAGTCTCTTTGACACCCTGTCATAGCTGGAGCACCATCTGTAGCAGCCGATATAATATTCTTCAAGGGAATTTCTTTTTCATCCCAAAACATTTCCAGTGTTTTAAATATGGTTTCTCCTTTTGTGTCTGCCTCTAAATTTCTCGCAAATAAAAGTTCTTGACATATTTTTTCATCTTTAATGAATCTCACGTAAGACAACAATGCTTCATTGGTCGGTAAATTGGACTCATCCAACTGAATTGAAAATTGACCAGTCTTCAGATGATTGCACAATGACTCTTCAATGTTTTCAGCCATTTTATCAATTCGTCTTTGCACAGAATTATTACTCAAAGGATTTTTTCGAATTATATATGCTGCCAGTTTATGGAGCACAGTAGTTATAACTTCTTTTATCGCCAGCAAAATTAATGTTTCTCCGATGGCGTGTGGTTTACCTGTTTGAGCAATTAACAGAGAGATATTGTATGAAGCTCGAAGTCCGTCATAGTATTGCTTAGCAGCAATCGAAAAAAGTTTCGATACTCTTGGCTGAGCATTATGCTTCTTTTCCAAATCTTGAAAATAGGCTACATTTTTGTCCTTCGTATCTGGATGCGTATTTAAATGGTCTTGAAGTCTTCATCGCTTCGTTTGAAAATGTTTTTGAACAAAGAAGACACAAAGGCAAAGATGGGTTTGCCGAATTTTCTATGAATCCATATTTAATAAATTCTGCACTGTATTGCCGTTTCTTCTTTTTTTCTTGCGACATAGCTTTTTTGTTCAAAAATATGCAAATAAAGTATTGAACTGAAATACTCGTTTAAAGATAACGCACGAAATCACTAATGAAAATATAAAAAAAAATTACGAGCTTTTGTATAAAATTTAAATACAGCAAACACAGACAGGAATAAGACAAACAAACACAAACTCGTTTATCTCTTTCGACGCTCAGTCGTACTGATCAAGTTAGGACAAGTATCGATGAACCAGCCGATTGCTACCACTTACAGTCCGTTTTCGTATTGCAAAACTGCCACCTGTCGACGATTCTATTCTAAAACGGGGCGATACGCTGAGATGGACTTTTTCCTGAGACCGGTTTTTCAGAAGCACGGAAGCACGTAAACATTACTCTTTTGTCTCAACCCTATTTTGATGACCTCGAAGCAGACCTAACGCATGCGTAAAAGCGCTGAAGGTTTCTCCAAACGAAAACGGACAGTACGTCTACGGAGCACAACATCATAAATGTACCGGCTCCCGCAGTTAGTCTTTTCCTTCGGAATGTTTGCCACATTTGGCGATTCATGGATTTACACAGCTGTATGTTTTTCTTCATTTTACAAAGTACGCGCATACGGCGTGCGAGCTACCCTACGAAATCTATGTTAAATATTTCAAGTTTTTATACCATCATACAGGGTAGAAATATAAACTAAGTATTCGTTATTATGTAGTAGGTAGGTTTTAATTCTAGTGAAATTCAAAATATAAAGTAAATCAAATTACAAATCTACCATCACCCCCCTAACACACATCAATGCCCCCAGTTTTTTCTGAGCCCCTTAACGCCCCTCTCTAGGTCTCAAACGCCCACCCGGGGGCGTTATCGCCCACTTTGGGAAAGACTGAATTGGCAGGAGAAAAAGATATTTAAAAAAAGTACATACCTAAAAATAATATATTTTTTTGATATTTAAAACAGTTAAATGAATCTCAACCAATATTTTAACCATTATGGCAAATGAGTTATTATTTAAGAACAAAGTTAGTTAAAATTTACAAAAATGTCATTTTTAAAAGAAATGTGTGCTAAAATATTTAGAAGTTCTTTTTTTAAAAAAAAAAGTGTCTTTCTTTAGAAGATATAAATATTATAGAGTGCATTCGATTTAAAAATACTACTTCTATAT
This sequence comes from Latrodectus elegans, assembly GCA_030067965.1. NCBI lineage: Eukaryota > Metazoa > Arthropoda > Arachnida > Araneae > Theridiidae > Latrodectus > Latrodectus elegans. The sequence goes on along the minus strand of CM057818.1, from coordinate 50,225,141 downwards.
TTCTTTTTTTCTCTTCTCCTTCTCAGCATCTGCCATTATATTTTATGCTTTTAAGCTCGAATGATTGAATTTTAGACGGTAACATCGAAAAATATTTTAAGTTTTTTTTCACAAAATTAATCTTTTATTCCTTTTAAAAATTCAAATGATAAAGTACATTTCGCCCATAAGTAACAGCCTTCCGCTTAGTCAATTTGGCAACAGAATTTATAAAACTCCTCAAAATGTTATATAAAATACATAAATAATTTCATCATTGATATAAAATTTATAAATAATATACAAAATTCGAAATTTTCAAATGAAGTGACATCTGTAATATCCGTATCATAAACTGAGAATAAAATGGATTATTGTAAAAGTGTGTTGGAAATATCACTTAAAATATAAGTGATGCCATTTATTTTAAATACACTGTTTTCCAAAAGTTAAAGGACAAATAGTATTTTTGTATGCAATTTTTGAATGATAGAATTTCGAAACATTAAATATCGATGACGTGTGCACAAGACATGTATGTATTGATTACAAAATAGAAGTTTACTTAAAAAAACGCATAAATTATTTACAACCAAAAGTAATCTCGCTGGAAATGTTCATTTTTCGAAAAAAGAATAATAACAGTTTTATGAGGCCAAATACCATAAAACATGACAGAAGTGTGTTTTAATAAAGGGTATATCCACCCCTAACTTGAGTGCGGTAGCGGCATCGATTTTCTTTGTTGTCAATTAAGTTGTTGGTTACCGAAATGAGAAACGAAGATCAGACAAGCATTAAGCTGTTTTCCAGTCCTTCTATAGACCTTGGAGGAGGAGCTCAAGCAGCAATCTCTCCTACACCCACAGATGATTTATGTGATTCAGGTCTGGAGATCACTCCAAACCAAGACACTCAACTTGGTCCTCAACAACTACAGCTGATGAAGTCGTGCGTCATCATCTATCAGAATGAAATCCTTGCCAATCACACCGGCATGTGGGTGGACATATGGATAAAGATTTCATTGCGATATCTCAAACCTATCACAGTTCAACTTTGGTACACATACAATTCAGTATAGCCGCCGAGTGAGATCTTTTCCTATTCCACAATCGGGTAAATGTGTGTTTCTTTTCCCCAATGTTGGAGTGATGGTGTCTGGTGCTCTGTTCCCTCGAGATCTGCACACATACTGGATAATTCTACTCTGTAAATGGGGACTCATTTGTAAAAAAGTTGTTGTTGTTGCATGTTCCCTTTAGCCAGCAGCGCTAAGCAAGTCCATAACCCTCCCCCCTCCCAAGAAATCTAGCATCATCAAAGGAAAAGCATTTGGAGACCATAAGGTACTTGTCAAACCAGGCCCTCTGCCTAAACTTGGAACTTGGGCCTTTTTAGAATGCGCGATAACCAAAGTAGCATCAGAAAAAAAGAGGGTGTCCTATTCCTGCATAGGGAAAAGTTTCAATACATTCTTGTTTTTCATTAAATAGAAAATGAGGATGGTTATTAAAATTATCGTTTGCTTTAAAAGAAAATTCAAATTTTTAATTCTGAACTCAACAACTACGTTTGATTGCCTTTATTTTATATAATTATCAGTTTTTAAAAATGAAAATAAAGATTTATGCTACTAGTGTAACGTAACTATGAATTCCATATGCTTGCTGTGGCCATGTCATGCATTACCACAACTCCCGACCTGGCGTGCCAACCTAGAGGCAAGGAAAAACTAAATTTAATTTAACTAACTTATTTGTAAATTACTTAACAGACTAGACTGGAAACTGTTATTGTAACTGCATTGTCACGGTATGTATAACATTTTTGTAACGTGTGCAGGTAACATGTGTACGCCCTTCAGACTTACTTCTTAATAAATATTGTTCATTTTTATGGAGTAATATTTATTCGTTCTGATAATATAACGTAATACGTTTATGGATTATAGATTTATGGTTTATGGACTTAATAAATAAAAGTAATAAAATAAAATATTGCTTTTTTCGTATAAAATGGAATTCTATTCAACAAAGATTTAAATTATTTAGAATTAATATTTTCAGAAACAAAAAGAATTTTAAAATTACCAACACATTGATTGTTAACATATCATTCAGTTGGTCTCATTTTTCATATAAATATTCCCTTTACTTAACAAAGCTTAAGAATTTGAAATTGGCAAATGCATTTTTCAAAAGAAAATGATTATTTGAAAAGTTATTTATTGGTGACACTATTACTGATATTGGGGAATTTCTAGAGTGATGCGTGCATTTCCATTCTAATCTGAACATAACACAATAAGATTCAAAATTTCTTTAACCTGTTCTTGTTGTTTCGTATTTATATTGTTTCATCTGTTATGTAGAAAATGTTTCATAAATAAAAAGGTTAGTTAAGAAATAACTTTTCCAAAGAAACAATTTGCTGAATTACAAAAGTAAATATTTGGTGCTCATGTAACTGTTCTTCACTTAAATAAAACTGGAAAACGTTTAATGATTTTATTAAATAAATTAAAAAGAGAACTTTTTTCACAAGAGAAGATTCTTGAATTTTCAACTTTTATACACTACATTTATAGCTATCTATTGCTCCTTTTGAAACGTCGCTAAAGAAAGCCAGTCGCGACGCAGTTTTGAACATGACTAATTGACAATGTCAACGCCTGATGAGCAACTCTCCATGTCACACCACAAAAGTGAAAGAACAATGAAATTACACCTATATTGAAAACCATAGTCTCCATTAATAAAGCAAACGAATCTTCGGTCGGGTCAAGTATTGAGCACATTATCTGCTGGTCAAGAGAATGACGTCTTTACCAAAAAGCAACCGAATATAATGATTCTCTGTTATGAGCATAAAAGCATTTCAATATGACCTTGGCAACTGCCATTAAAATGACATTCACATTCCTAAAAAGATGCATATGTTTCGTAATAAAAATAAAGGGTATTTAATGCATCAGTTTAGTGAACTACCATCATATTTATTAATATTTATTTTTATTCCAAGCAAACACTTTTAAGTTTTATCACGTAATTTAATTAAAATATTAATATATACTTACAAAGAGAACTTATTTATTTTTAATATTGAACTAGTTTATGTAAACGGCTTGAAAGTTTGAAATTACTATACAGATTTCATATAAAAAAAATCTTAAATGTAATACAGGAAAAAGCAAGTGAACCTTCTCCATCTAATTTTGGATAATTAAACATCACTTTATTGCAATTCAGATAAAGACCATTTTAGAATTATCAGCATCCACAGATATTTTCATGTTATTTAATTAATGCTGTGTTTTAAATAGACTGATTTTCTTGCGAGTTATAAATTACAATAAAAATTAAAATAATTATGCTTGATTTTAAATTTTATATGATTTTTGAGCTCTGATTTGTTACCACTGTAGTTTTTGAGACAATGATGACCTTGAATTCAGAGGAAATTTAATGATGGCACGGTCTTTAATAATTTTTCACCAGGATTGATGTCGCATATAATATTCGGCTCAGAAAGGAATGCATGTATCAGACCTATATCTGCAGGCGACACTCACAATTTGCCCGCTATTAGCGGTATAAGGACCGATGCTATTAAAGAGCACATTTTTAATGACGCTTGCCGATACGGAACCGATATCGTTACGAAATCTTCATGCCAATGCTGACACGTATCCGATACTGCTGATATCGACCAGTCAGAATGCCGATAAGCTTATGTTTATTGGGATTGTAATTGAAATTAATAAAAAAAATCATCAGATTTCATCTAATATCATATATATATATATATATTATGTATTCTTCACCCTTTTTTCACTGAAAGTAGTTCAAAATAAATTTAATATTATTCAATCTATTAAATAAATTTCAAAAATAAAGAAAAACTAGAAAAAATTGGTTTTTTAGGAAAAGTTTTCAACTAAATATGATTAATTTTCTTACTTATTTTTTGTTTCTAGGATAATTAAAAATTATTGATTTTAAGAGTAAAAATAAGAAACACGAAGTTGGAAGAGAATATAAAGCTGTACTTAAATAGACAATCTTAGGAAATGTTCTCAAGAATTTATTTCTTTACATAAATTTATGTTGGATCGATCGCATACCATATTTCCAAGAAGACAGCGCTAATAAATAATAATAAAAACAACATATAATAAGAAAAAAGATGCTCTTAAATTTTTCTCAAATGTCACCAGATTTTAAGAATTCACTACCTTTGGTCATCGCTGGTCCAATATATCTGAAGCAAAAAATGCTGAGAAAGCCCTACTTGAGGCCATATTAAAAGCTATAGGTTAGCATTTTCTCATGATGATAGTCTAAAATTGACATATTTTAATTGGTGAAAATTTGCAATCGTTGTTCCGATAATAGAATATTTCTTATCTTTTCGTATATTTGAACAATATATTTACAAAGATAAACACATTGTTCAAATTTACAAGAAATGCTAAATTTAAAATTCCGGAAAGTACTGTAGCTTTAAAAAAAGAGGATTGATAAATTTCTTCCATCCTACAAACACTGGAAAGTATTTCTTGCATAAGCAATTTATTAGTACCATTCATCCTACTTTCTTGATAAGTCTCAGAATTAAATTACAATGAAATTTGAATCACAATGACAGAAATATGTTTAACTATATATTAGAATTTACAAATAAATAAATGCATAGATGGATATTTTACTGAGATTTATAAAAAAAAAAAAAAAAAAAAAAAAAAGTCAACGTCATGAGTTGTCAGAAAAAAAAGAAGACAAATGTTCTACTAATGTTCTCTGAAAACACAATTTAAATAACAAAAGAAGCAATGGAAATATGAAATGAGAGGCACACGGCTACAAAATTTTGAATCTTACAGTGTTATTTTCAGATTAGAATGAAAATGATCAAATCACTCTAGATATTTCATATCAGTAATGTACTATCAAGAACTAACTTTTTAAATAATAATTTCTTTCCAAAAACGCATTTGTGAACTTCCAGTTCTAAAGTTTTGCAATGCAAAGGGAATATTTATTTGAATAAGACAGCGCTAATGAATGATATTTTAACAATCAATTGGATGGTAGTATTAAAATTCGTTTCGTTTCTGAAATTATTTATATTCTGATTAATTTATATCTTTGCTGAATAGAGTTCCATTTTATTTTTAAACAAAATAATAAAAGAAAACACCAATATTTCCTTTTATTATTTTGATTAATTAAGCACATTTAAAACATGGTTACGTTACATTAGTAACATAAATTTTTATTTTTATTTTAGAAAACTGAAGTTGTATAAAATAAATGCAACAACTACTGAGTTCAGAATCAAATATTTGACTTTCCTTTGAAAGTAAACGAATATTTTAATAAATATTCTCATTTTCTGTTTAGTGTAAAATTAAATATAATGTATTCAGAGATAAAAAGGTAGTCAATAAAATATCGTTTTTTAAGTGAGTTTAAAAATTAATCAATATAATTTTAATAATTTTCCGAATTTTTTTTAACAAAAGGAAAAAATTATAACATTTTGTTGTCGTCTGGCAATATCAAAGAAAATAATTGCAAACCAAATGATAATAATTCATTTTATTTAGAATTATTTGCGATTTAGAAGTATATAGATTGTTCTTTCGGGTTTCTTTTGGACATCTTGATGCTTGTAACGTGCTAAAAAGGCGAGGATCAGTACAGCGCATGCGCGCCAGATTCTGCCGCCCTCTTCCTTTCCGATTATATTGTTTTATGTTTACTTTAAAAAAGTGTATTCTCAGAGAGACAACGCACTGGAGGTGCGCTTGTGGCGGTGTCCGCCAATGACATTGTCATGATCATTAAGTGGAAATTGTTTTAAAATATTTGTAAATAGTAAAAATTATGTATATACTTAAAATTTATTCCCATCAATAAATTAAGTTTAATTTAATTGAAATCGTCATCAATTGCCTTGCCACCTCGGTACGCTACAGCTTTAAATGGTGCCATCGGTGCGGATAGAACTGTTTCGAAATATTCTGAAGAATTAATGAGTGTTTCTAAGTAAAAGATATTTCTGAGAAGTGTTGTCATCCCGACAACAGAAGATAAATTGATAGCAACCCGCTATTGATATTTGATTTAGTTTCGATTCCGACCCTTGGAATCAGAAGATTTAGCATCCCGCTTTTTTGGAGTGGAAAGGAAAAAGTGTTTCCAGTTAAATTCCCGCCCGTGGAATAGAAGAGAAACGGTTAGTTCCAACCCTTGGAAAAAGAAGCTTCCAGCTTGAAGTATTAATTCAATCCATAGCACCCTGCTATTTTGATGTGTTTCCTGTTATGCTTAATTCCATCCAGTGGAATAGAAATATGCTGTTTTGATTCCAGCCCTTGGAACAAAAAGAAAATAGCTTTCTGTTTGTGATTTAATTCCATCCGAAATTTTGTGATGAGAATCTAATTGGAATTTTGCGCTACTTCTGATTTTCGAATCCATCCTGGCCAAGTACACCGTTTCGGAATTGTGTATTGAAAATTCCTGTTCCTGGAATCAAGAAAAGTGTGATAATCAAGAAGTATTTGATTAGATTTATTTTTTTATTGGGTACCCTATCCTATTTAGTTTTCAGGTGCGATGTTATAAATGAAAATCTCTCTAGTATTTTCGTTTTATTGACATATAAGTTTGAGTAAAAATAATAGTTGATATATATCGTATATATGCATACTATTACTGTTAAATTTTGATACCGAATTTCTTTATTTCTTAAAATTCGTATATTTAAATTGTTATTATTCTTGTATGCAAATTTTTTAGTCTAGGTCATGTTCTAAGCGTATCGTAGACTACAGTACAGGTTTGTACGAATTTTAATAGAATTAATTTCTGCTAAGAGAAAAAAAATTGATTTTTAAGGGAAGAAAGAGAAGAAGGATCTTAAGGAAAGATTTAAAGATAAAAGTTTTGAAAAAAGAAGACTATTGAAATGTTTTGAATGCAATTCTACTGATCATTTGAGACCACAATGCCCTTTAATTAAAAGACACGCCCCTAATTCTATAAATAATGTAGGAGAAGAAATGGTTAAGGAATTATTCAAACCATATACAATTATTGGGAAAGTTAATGGAGTTAAATGTGAAATTTTGAGAGATACTGGAGCCACAATAGATATTATTAGTAGGAAGTATGTGTTGCCTAATGATATGACTGGTGAACATGTTTGGGTACAACAACCCTTAAATTTTAATCCCACATGTTTACCAATTGCACGAATTGTGTTGGAGTGTGATTTAGGAAATGTTATTACAAAGGTTGCTATTATTACAAATGAATTGGATCGTGATAGATACCTATTAGGAAACCGAACAGCCTCATTAATAGAAGAAAAGAAGGAAAATAAGAATTTGGCAGATGAGATAAATAATGTGCAGACTAGAAATCAGAAACGTATAGAAGAGGAGTTGAAGATAAACTCAAACAAAACAAAATAATGTTTGAATACAAATTCCAATGAAGAGGTTGTGGATAAGGAAGACTTAACAGTTTTACCAGAAGCTCAGTCGGATGATCCTTTAGTTTCCTTACTTAAAATTGATAAAGAAAAATTATAAGAATGCCAAAGAACAAGTGAAGATCTCAAACCATTGTTTAAACAGGCTGAGAATATCGAGTCTGGAGAAGTCAATAAAACAAATTATGTAATAAAAAATGAACTGTTACTTAAAAGAAAAGTAGATAAATTAGGACATGAAAATTGTTTATTAGTTGTTCCAAAGGAATTCAGAGAAAAACTAAAAATCGCTTGTCATGAAGGTACATCTGCTCATCTTGGAGTTACTAAAACAAAAGACAGACTAGCTCGTAATTTTTACTGGCCAAATTGTTACAAAGAATTAGAAGAATTTGTAAAGTCCTGTGATCCTTGTCAAAGAGCCGGAAAAGTTGGAGAGAAAAAGAAAGCTCCTATGAAAGTAGTACCAATAATATCTGAAGTTTTTAGAAAGATAAATATATAGATGCTGTAGGTCCTTTGCCTGTCACACCTTCAGGAAAAAAATATATTCTTACTGCTATGTGTCTTGCATCCAAATATCCAGATGCTGTTGCCTTAGAAGATATATCATCCACATCAGTTGTTGATGCATTACTTCAAATGTTTAGCCGTATGGGCTTTCCTAAAGAGATCCATCATGATCAAGGGACCTCTTTTATGAGCGCTCTAACTACAGAATTTCTTGAGAGGTTTGGAATAAATATAATACATAGTTCGGTGTATCATCCACAAAGTAATCCTGTAGAAAGATTCCACGGAACTATCAAACGAATTCTTAGAGTATTATGCTTAGAATCTTTTCCAGATTGGGAGCCGCATATTCATGCAGCTTTGTTTGCTTTAAGAGCTATAATTCACGAGTCAACCGGATTCAGCCCTGCAGAATTAGTTTATGGAAAAAACTTAAGAACACCAATAAGCTTACTCTATGAACACTGGTTACAGCCTGAAGAAGAGCAAAATTCTGTTGTTGAATATGTTTTAAATCTTATCAATCGACTAAAACGATGTCAAAATCTAGCTGTGGAAAAATGGAAGAATGTCAAGAAAAGCGAAAGACTTATTATGATAGAAACAGTGTTAAACGAGAATTTAAAGAAGGAAGCCAAGTTCTTTTTTTGGCACCTTCTCCTGCAAATTAATTAGCTGTTCAATGGCATGGACCAGGAACAATTGAATCTAAAATCTCTGATACTAACTACATTGTCTCTGTTGCGTACACGGAAGCTATATACCAGCCTCAAGAGATTTAATAGATGTTGCACACACGGAGGCCACATACGAGCTTCGAGAGATTTAAACATTTAGTTGCCCTTGTTTGGCAACACTTATATAAAACGAAAAAAAGAATGTAAGTAAATAAAAAGACGAAGTTTAGCCATTTTTGTTCCTGAATTACTTTTACTTTATACTACTTTTTATTCAATATTCAAAATAGTGGTGCCGAATATACTCAATTACGAACGTGCCTAACTTATACGATCGAATTATCGCATTTACGGAACTTAAAACCCTCGCGAATTCGAAACTTCTATGTGAACAAATATGGCGCCACCCGAAGTAACTGGCGACGACAAAGCTTCTGCAAGTATAAAAAGAAAACGCATTTATGTTCGCGGCAATATTACTCGCTTTTCCACGGACATTGACAATTTTTCGGATGCTTCAAAGCCTGAAGATATTGAATACGCACTTTATCGGTTAACAAATACTTTGAAGGACATGCATTTACTAGACGATGAATACCATTCTTAATTGGAAGATGCAGAGTACGAGGACGACATAAAGCAATGTGAAACCTACACCGATACTGCAGAAAAAGCCCTTTTTAAAGGTAAAAAGTTAATTGAACACATAACCTTGTCAAGTACTTCTGTGAACGTGAATAACGAAAGTTCTAATTCGTCTACGCAATCTGTTACGTCTTACGCAATCTGTTGCTGTTCCATACGTCGTTCCTACTCAAAACTACACTGTGAAATTACCGACGATTCGATTGGAACCCTTTACAGGTGACGTAGAACAGTGGCAAAACTTCTGGGAACAATTTCAATCGTCGATCGATACTAATCCCAATCTGTCAGAAATTGACAAACACGTATTCCTACGCGGCTACCTTCAGGGTGAACCCAAGAGGTTGGTGGACGGTATCAACATTGTAGCAGCAACAAACGAAACGACTAAAAAACTACTTCCAGAAAAATATGGTGACAAAAACCGAATAATTCAAGCCCACCTGGACTTCTTGGATAACATATCACCCGCAAGCGATACATCAACTACAACTTTGAACGACACCTACATCGAGTGTAATCGATGAGTTCAAGCACTACGTGCAATTGGGGAAAATATCGACAATTATGGCCGTGTGCTAGCTCCAAAACTACTATTAGCGTTTCCTGGCGATATTTGTAAGCAATGGATCATACATGCCCAACGACAGAAAATAGCTAAAGAAGATATTACGAAGATGATGGATTTTATATCACAAGAAGTACAAGGTGGGCTGATTACATCAAAAATCAGAGGTCATGTTTCTGTACCTTTTCATCCCACTACTGCATTCAATGTACAGACGAAACTTGCTTCTACAACCAAGAAGAAGACTCATACTGCCTTTTGTGCATTCTGTGAAACTTCTGGCCATTGGGCTCAAAACTGTGACACAATTACCGACTATAATACTCGCATACAGAAGCTAAAAAGTTCTAACCGCTGCTTCTTATGCACTAATGTCCAACTGCCCTCGTAAAAACATAGCTCGTTGCACAAAGTGCAAAAAACACCATATATCTATCTGCCCATCAATCTCTACTGATACAACCACAAACAATGCTGTATATCATATTGACATACACAAAACTACAATCACACACTTACAAACTGAAAAACATGTAAAAGTCCTTCCGGAGGGGGAAGGAGTTGTAATGTGCTAATAAGGCGAGGATCAGTACAGCGCATGCGCGCCAGATTCTGCTGCCCTCCTCCTTTCCGATTGTATTGTTTTTGTTAACTTTAGAAAAGTGTATTCTCAGAGAGACATCACACTGGAGGTGCGCTTGTGGCGGTGTCCGCCAATGACATTATAATGATCATTAAGTGGGAATTGTTTTAAAATATTTGTAAATAGTAAAAATTATGTATATACTTAAAATTTATTCTCATCAATAAATTAAGTTTAATTTAATTGAAATCGTCATCAATTGCCTTGCCACCTCGGTACGCTACATACTATATTCTACCATTATTTTATTTAAATTGATCAGCATAAATATGTGAGTATAATTAATTTTATGTAATAATAATTTATGTAATATAAATATAGTTTAACATAAATTTATGTAATATAAATAGTTTAACATAAAAATTTAATAAAAGATATTATTAAATTGAGTTTGTTTATTTTCAATGAAATAATTCTTTCTTAATTTTTGGTAATTTTTTTTTTTTTGCATAAGTTTTCAATTAACATATAAAAATTCCTTTTTCTTCAATTCTTTTAAGGTAATTTGTAATTTTTTTCCTATTTTTTTTTTCCTTTTGTTCTTTAGATAAAAAGTTTAGTTATTCTATTCTATATTAATTTATATTTGTTTAGTAAATTTATACGATTCTGAACGTTTTATACGATTTAAGTAAATTTTGAATGTTCTAGAAGAATATTTGAAATGTATTTATAAATATTTAAATATAACATCGAAATATTTTTGATTAAGTGATGAAATTAAGTAACATAATTATAGAAAGGAGTAAATATTAAATATCCTTATGGTGATTATCTTTTCATTGGTAGTTAGTTTTAGAAGAACTTGAAAAGAAATCGTAATTTTCTTTTGCTTTATATATTTTGCTATTTTAATAATTTGAGTTGTAATGTTTTTTTTTTTCTTTTTTTTTGTAAGATATGGACGTATTTTTTGAAGCAAATGGAAAAGAAAATACTCGGTGAATTTCTTTATTTTCTTTCATATTTAGCCTTATGTTTATTATTATTCAACTTTCTCATAATTTAATTTTAGGCTAGGCAAATTATGTCTTGGAAATATTTCCTGACAATTATATATAAAAAAATTATTACATTTCATTGGTTGCCATCAGTTATTATTTTACTGAAAGTAATCTCAAATAATAATAATACTATTTCAGTTTTCTATAACGCCTACGATATTTTTCTGCATAGGTTTCATTTACAGTAATTTTATTATCAAATATATCTCATAAAAAATATTTTAATATTGAAAGAATTATTTGTAGGCAAATCTTAAAAAGTAAGAATTATTAAAATGCCTGTTAACATTTAATTTTAAGACTGCAAAATAAATAATATTAAGTCATATTAAAATTGTAGAAATAAAGTATACTTTTTGAGGCAAAAATTATTAAAAAATATCTTTTATGTTATCAATTAAATTTGGGTTCAATTAAAGTTCATATACGAACCTCTATATTAAGAACACTCACGTTCTTAGGAACTACACTCTTAAAAAAAAACGAGTGGTTTTTCACTACTCGATGAGTGATGGATATTTTGTACTCCAGAAAGATACAAAATGAGTCCTTTTCTACTTAATTGGGTAGAGAAGATCTCTTTCAAACACTCCATCCTCGATTCAAAGCAATTTTCACTCTTTTTTTGACGTGTTTATGGCACAAAGCAAATGTGATGTGCTCTGATTGGTTTAAATCATCACATGGCTCTATGCTTTTGGTTTAGTTTCGCTAAAAATCGAGGAATTTAAGACTTCATTTTATAAAGGCGATCTATTTGAATTAAAATATGTGTATAATTGGACAAGAAGGAGCGCAGAAACATTATGATAAGACTTTATTTCTTATAATTAATTGAATGACTAAATCAAATCTTCATATTCGTGATTTTTTACCATGATATAAACTTTCCTATTCGAAAGTGTGAATGAAAGATTTCTATTGAATTTATATTCATGAAATATTCATAATATTTAAAATTTCTGCTTAATTGATAATGTTTAATAATATAAAAATGTGTTTGGAAATCTTATTTTTTTATTTCAAATACTATATTCTGCCAAAATTTAATTCATTATAAATTATAACGAATGCATTTTTAAATTCTTTTATTTTCGAAACAGCGTAAATATGACTGTTAATTTTCTTGTTGATTTAAATATCCAATGTATATTATAGAAATATTATTTAATGTAGTTTATTGTACTGAATTGAAAGTGCAATTTATATCAAATACAATTTACCAAGGAATAAGAATAAATTTTTTCATAAATAAAATTCGAAGCTTTTTTATTTAAATGTTAATACAATATAAAGCAAATATTAATTTGCAGAATATTACTTGACAGTATGTATTTTATTTATTAAAATTTCACTGTCAATATGTATTTATCTATTAAAATTTCACTGACAATATGTATTTTATTAAAATTTCAATGACAATTTTTGATTTGATTGTTACTACCATTCATAAATAAAACGTAAAACCATTCATAAATAAAACGAAAACAAAATTTAATATGTATCAAAATCTGCTATTAATTTGTTTAATATTTTAGAATTTCCAACTAAAAATTTTGTTGATCGAAATATAATTTATATTTGTATTTTATGGTTGTCATTGGCATCAGTAAAGAAAAAAATTAAAAAAACAAAATTAGCAAAATTAAATCTGAAACCATGTTATTTTGAAAATGATAAAATGCAATGTTAGGAAGAAATGTCTGATCTGGTATATTCTGTATAATGCGTAATCAAAATAAGTTTTATGGAGACTGAGAAAATGTTAACTATTGTTATTACAATAAGTATTAATTTCCTTTCACTTGTAAAATGTATTTAAAATTTTGAAGTAATATTCTGTGTTTAATGTAAGAATGTGGTAACTTTATTAAATGACATGAAAATTCCAATCAATATTTTCAGTTAAATTCTCCAAAAAGTTTTTGATTCTTAAAGTTGGTTTTAAAACAATGAAAGGTAATTATTATTATTCATTAAATTAATATTACTTGGTAATTAGCTTAAGAAATTTTAATAATGTTTTTAAATCTATTTTGAAATAAATTTTTGTTTGTTTTTACAGCTAAAGCCAAATTTTAATTATCTTTATAAAAAGTTTATATTTCATTAAAATTTTTCTGAATTTTTAATTTGAATTTAATCAACATTGTTAATTTGAATCACTTGCTTAAAAAATAAATATCCAATATTTATAATTCACTTGACCACAACTACTTTTTACATGTATGATATTTTTGATTAAACACATATGTATATATGTGTATATTTTTCCTTTCAGATAAAATTATTACAATTTGAAATGCTTTATGAAATTCATCAAGAAAAATGTTTGAACTTATGAATAAAATGTTTGAAACAAAATATTTTGTGATGAAAAATAGATAATCTATAGTTCTATTCTATAACGGAATTTATGTCTTTTATTACCCAAAAGAGTCTGCTTTCAATAAAACATTGGTAGTATAAAACCTGCATTTTTTTGCATATTTAAGGAAGAATTTTAAAATATTCATGAAAGTACTAAACTTTTATATCAACATTATTTTCTAACACTGCCACAATGATTTAAGCACAACAAAATTTACAATTCCTTACATAATTTGTGTATATTTGCATTTTTAAAGGTAGAACATGCTGTTCATGCATTTCCAAGTTTTTTTTATTGCATGTGAATCAGATATTTTAAATTATTTAATGCTAAAAACATTTAGTTAAAATTTTGCAGAGAAAAAATTTTTTATATAAAAATGAAAGAAAAATCTCATTGTTATTTTGATATTTGTTTAATTATTGCATGATCCAAAAGAAAGAAATTAAAATCTATATTTTACAAAATATGCAGTATTGCTTATGTCATTTATTATATTGTAGTTTTCTATCTTCTATTTTTAAAAATAATTTTACTTGCACTGTATTTGAATATTAGTATATGTGATACAAAAGCATAGTTTCAAAATTTTTTTGTTGTAATTTGTAAAAAAAAATTATTCATTTAGTTTCACCTGTTTTTCAGTTATAGTTAATTAATAAAAAATGCTTTAACATTAAAAATAAATTTATGTATGCATGTATATATTTTTATTTAATGTTTAAAAATCCATTTTGAAAATTATGATAAAGGCTACATATCTATTTCATAACAAAGAAAAAATTCAAAATTATTTTGTCTTTGTTTCATTGTATATCAATAATTTATCATTTTTGCCACATTCTTATAAAAATTTTCAAAAACTACTATATAATCATTAATTTACTAACTTAAGTTACTACGTTTTATTTAATTAATTAATGATAATACCATTTTTGTAACAAATTACACTTGCTTTAAATTACAATGAAAAGTTCTATTAAATATATACGACTATTCTCTTCATTACAGATAGATTTGGAATTTGATATCCAGAGGCTGACTGTTTTCTCTATAAATATCCTGCATTCTATGCTCCTAGAATATTATCGTATGTTCAAAAACTTGTCCCGTAATATGGAATAAATACGTGAGAATTCAGGATGATAGTATTTTTTTAGGATGAATATAATTACTGAGATACCTGATTTCTTGCAGCTTTATTTTTTAATAAATAAGGCTTTATCTTTTTTGAAGAATATTATTCTTATGAAATTTTTTGGTATTAAAGTTTATATAGACACTATAATAAAAATACAAATATTATAAAAATTTTAATAAGTATGTTCTTTTTTCTGAATTTGGTGAAGAGACTGTAGAGGAAGAGCAACGCTCAGAAGTAGTCAACTATTCTTGATTTGCTGTGGTCAAAAGCAAAACCTGAATAGAAATCCTTTTATGCGTGGATAGTGGATTTATTGATGTCGGATATACAAGATTAAAAAGCGTTCAATATTTTATATACATGTCATCATGTGTTTAATGTTAAGTACGATGCTAAACTTACTGTATTTTATGCTCTCATGGACTATATGATTTATAAATTGAAAAATGGTTCATTCGGGAATTTAATTTAAACTACATATTCTTACTATAATCGTTCAAGATTTAAATTTTGCAACATACAAGCATTAAAATGTATATTATCGTTTTTATTCTTATTTTAATAGTATTCTTATTTTGTCTTATTAAACTGACAGTTGTTGTTGTTGCTTATCTCCAAGATTCTGACAGAGCCAGACCAAATCTAGGAATCCGTTGACTGAGGGGAAAAAATGAATCAGTTGACAAACTGACAATAAAACTGTCAAGTTCCAGCATTAATTTGACATCATAAACATAAGAGTTTCAGTATTCATTTTTAATTTCAGAACTCATTAATTTCAGTATACATATATTTTTATTTAATTCTTTTCTGTATTAAAAAAAATAAATAAATGTTTTTTTGTGTAATCTTGCATTTTATTTTTAATTTCATTCTTAGTTTCATTAAAGTTATTTTCAGTTTAATTTAAACTTGGAAAATATATCATAAAACAAGATTTATTTGCAAAAATATAAAGTAGTTTTGTTCAACAGAATATTCTAAATATTTGTCCACATATCCTCTTGTAACTTCAAAAATGCATATTATCAATATTCAAAAATAAATATGTATAGCTATACTATATAAAAATTATTTTTTCAGAAAAACTTAAATTATATTTATTTATATAAAATATTTATGTATTTTTTAAATTGTGTGCAGCTTGTTGTATTAATAAAGTATATAAAAATTAATTTTGTACTTAATGGGCTTATAGTAAACTAAACTGAAAAATAAGTAGTGTGACGATTTTTTCTTGAGAGAGCTACGCTCACACGTAAAACTAAATCGATATAAATAATGTAATAAATGGCTGGACAATTTGCTCGATAATGTATGTAATTTAAAAACCACTATAATTATCCAAATCAATTAAAATGTCATATTTAATTGTACTGTTATATTATTAAATAAAGAAATCATATCTTAATATTGTAATAGTAAAAAAATATAAATAAAAATAAAAAAACTCGAATCCTTAAAATAAAGAATTCAAAAGCTAATTTCTGCACTAAATAGTCAATATAAAAAAAATCAATGCTTCTATAAAAAATTTAAATTTACTCTTTTTTCTATCTAATTTACCCCTTTAAGCGATTTGTTATTTCTCTCCTAAAAATGAGTGGTTTGCCCGCATCTTTCAAAAGAGTGAAATTTTATCTTAAAGATTGGTTGAGTTTTGTGAAAATGAAAAAGTGAAATTTCACTCCTGAGTAAAATCCACTCGATTTTCTTAAAATCGTATCCTTCTTCGCTACACACCATTGGATAAGTTATTTTAGCTTCGGATGGCTCGATCAGATTCGAATTAAGAAGTTCTTGTACTTGCCTGCTTACCTCTGATCGATATGACATTGGAATACTATAAGAATGTGGCTTGTGTCGGGTGGCATTGGATTAATTTTGTTTTGATGTACGTCTTTAAAACTTCTCTTCGGCATATTAACAAGAAATTATTATTTTTCTTTTCATGATAGTCCCTGGAACTTGCCAGCAAGCTGATAACTTATTTTTAGAGTTTGGAAGAAGGACAATGACTTTGTTACCTGGTTTAAATGCCTTTGAACTAGATCTCAAGTTGTACTAATGCATCATCTTATCTTATTCTATTTGAGAGCTTATTTTGGCTCTCAAAGTAGCATCTTCCAATTTCCTTTTGAAGTTTTCTATATAAACTGAGATTGGAGTTGTGTCATGTTGAAGACATTCAAACTCCCCAGTCCATGTATTCTTTAGAATTGAGAGTGGACCTTCAGGATTCCGTCCATACAAAAGCTGGAAGAGGGCAACTCCAATGGTACAATTTAGCACTTCTCGGTAAGCCCAAAAAACGAAAGAAATTTTGGTATGCTATGTGCGAGGTTCATCGAGAATGACATGATGCAGCATTCGTTTTAAAGTTTGGTTAAAACGTTCCACTTGTTCATTGGATTATTCATTATCATTGGAGGTTACAAGGGCATATAAAATCTTGGACACGATTCCATTATCTTTACAAACTCTATAGTCACCTCAAAGTTGAAAGTAGTTCTATTGTCTGATGCAATGGTATTGGGCACTTCAGTTCTCATGAATATTGGTAACAGAGCTTCACGTGTGGCTTTGGTTGTAAGACTGGTTAATGGTATAGCTTCAGCCCATTATGTGTGCTGATATTACAGGAACCACACATACTTATAACTTTTTGAGCTAGGTGAATCCATTGGTTCTATCATATCAACGTTTACCACTTGAAATGGCAATTCGGGTCTGGCTTAAGGTGTTATAAGAGTTCGATCTTTAATTTTAATTTTTCCTTTTAGACAGTCTTTGCAAGCTTCACAAAAAAATCTTTACATCTTTTAAAAAGCCAAGCCAATGAAAAAAATATCTTATTCTCATATCAATCTTGTTTGCTCCCATGTGACCAGCAAATATAGATCAATGAGACAGCTTTAAAATTTCCTTTCTTCGGCATTTTGATTTATTGTTACCGTATTTTTTGGTTGCCGTAAAACCAATTGATTTATTGTTTCCTCAAGAAATTTTTCTTTGAAATAAAATCCAACTTTTTCTTCCTTTGCATTTTTCTTAGCTTCCTCTAGATCTTCACAAGTTTCTTGTTCTTGGAGAAATTCTCCCTTTTTCGTATGTTTTACTGGAGTTTTTTCCACTTTTGCTGCACAAGCTTCATTGATTGTAAATTCATTAGTAAGGATATCTTCATTTTCTTTTTGCGTATTTCATAAAATTCTTCACATTCAACCTTGCAGTTGTTTGTTATACGGATATTTTCGATTCAGAAACATAGTTCCCATTATCATATTTTTGATTTCTGGCAGCAAGAGAACTCCTTCTACAAGGGAAGGAGCTACTGCACAGTGGACATCTTGATGCACGACGTAACCCGTACCTCCCATATATAAACTCATTGGTATGTTTACTAAAGAATATTTTTCTGCTGGTACAAAAATTCATTTATTATAAATTAATGGCTTGTTCTCCATGGGGAAATCTTCTACCATATTATTTCTAACCACCGTAATTTCAGTTTCTGAATCTACCAGAGTGGTTGTCTGTTTTCAGTTAAAATTTATCTGGATTCTTTCTAAATTACACAAATTTTCACCAATCATGTTTCGCTTGTGAGAAATTACTTTGGCCACTACAGCCGTTTTAGAATGCTTTGTTTCCTCCTTTTCTTCACAGATCTTCATTGCAGCTCTATTTACATTGAACTTCTTTACATCTTGTTCAGTTTTGTTTTTTGAAAGTTTTGGACAAAATTTCTTCACATATCCACCCATGATAGCACTCATACTTAGGACAAATTTTAGAAACTTCTTGATGGGAATTAAAATTCACAAGCTTGTTTTCGGTACTAGACGTTCCATGATTCTTATATCTTCTGCTGTCCCGTTGTAATTGATACTTGTTATAAGTTTTGGTCGGAACTTTAGGCAGTGCACCTGTTTTTTTCTTAAACAACTTGCGTACACTTTCGTTTTCATCAAGCTTGTCAGCCAAAGGGGATGGTTTGTAAATTCATCGAAGAAATGAATGGGGAATATCTTTCCCCATTCATCGAAGAAATTGTCTCTTTTTCCAATACAAACTCTTTTCTTAACTTGGTCGATGATTATAGGGTCCTTAAGTCCTGCAAAATCAGTTATTTTGAGTCCGTCGATCCAACCTTGGAAATAGTCACTTCATAGACAAAATCTCACTATGTCTTATCAAGACTTCGTTGGTGATGAACGAATTTTTGCCGAAATGTTTCTGCATTCGTTTTGAATTTCTTTAACAACACTTCTTTCACGATTCATAGTTTCCAAATTCTTCTTTTGGAATTCCGGCAATCATTTCCACTATGTCCGACAGCATAAGAGGTAACAGATATGAAACCATATCGTTTTCTTCGATTTTCATCCTTTTGACCAGTTTTCAAACATTGAAAGATATAACAGAATATCACGTTTCTTTACATCAAAAGGAGGATTCAACTTGGTAAGTTCCAAGTGTATATTATTCGGAACTTATCTTTATGCTTTCGGCACACTTAGACCTGCTTCTGTTTTCAATTTCTCCAAATCAAATTCCATGTGATGCTTTTTAGATTCTGTTTTTAATTCAATTTGCTGCTTTTTCACTTCACTTTCCACTCGTAACTTCTCTGCTTAGGCTTTCAGCTTCTCCTCCTCCATTTCCTAATCAATTCATTTGCTTCTAACGCTTTTCTGGTACTGATGATTGTATCTAACAAGATTTTATTAAATTCTTAATTATATGAAGCACTTCCAGTAATGAGCTCTCAAATTTTCACTATCACATCGGGTTCCAACAGGAGGCCTAGTTCTGAAGTCATAACTAAAAGATAGGACTTTTTTTTCGCGAAGTAAGTCATATTTAATGCTGAATATTTTAACACGTCTGAAGTAACATTTATAAAATTAAAATTTCGAAAATAACAAATTCCGAAAAGGTTTTGTTTTTTTTTTCAACCAAAATTAGGTTTTCGAACTGAAAGTGATAAATTAAATTACTACGGAAATGACTAATTAAAATGTTAGGTTGTTCGGAAAGTTGTTTCGTTTTTTATAAAAATGAAAAACGTATACCGAAAAAAAAATTCGATTGAATTAGATATTCTCAATTCTAGTGCAATAACTGTTGCCCTCTTTTTGGTATTACCAGGAATCCACACTCTCAAAATGGTTGGTTTTTAAACCAAAAAACTGAACCAGGTGCGAAAAACGAAATTGCTTTTCGAACAACCCAATAAGCATACAATGAATTAAACTCGATTGTTTTAAAATTTAAAAAAAAAAAACATAAGTTTGAAATAATAATATTAGCAAAGACTTTCTATTTAAATTATGTCAATATATTCATTTATAATAATAACATTTCAATTGCGATACAGATAGTGATCAAATTAGTTTCAAATGAACACACAAATAGCATTTATTTATTCAATTCTTTATATTATTATAATATACACATTCACATTAAACCACAAAAATGAATTTGCCACAATGTAATTAAAATTCTAACATTATTTTTTTTTCGAATCTATAATCAAAGTACTTAAAAAATATCCAAAAATCTATTAAGCAGTAATAATTTTATTAAGATAAACAAAACTTATAAAATGTGTTCTATATATATTTTATTTCTTCATTCACAAATTAAACTTTCACCAGTTTTATTCAAATCAAAGTTCGAGATAATAATAAAATAATAATAATTGGCAACAGTTGAAATGGTAATTACCATATCCCCATACTTTTCTTAATCAAAGTTTTAATATTAGTTTTAATTTGTTTAATAGTGTGTGTGCGCACAATTCGTTAAAAATATCATAAAAATCTCTGTCCATCTGCATTGGATTTGACAGTTAACACACCTCTACGAAAGCATTTTGTATCTATCTCCAAATCCAAAAAACGTTTCTCCATTTACAGGATCTGCTCCTTCAGTTTATGAAAGCATATAGGCCCTTTATGGAGCTGAGGTTAACTCTGCAGTATTAAATGTGCATAAAGTAGTTCAATCGAAGGAGGATATCACATTCATAAGCAATATTATGCTCCATTTTCTCGCTCTTCTGAGCATACAGTCTTGTTGAAAAAGTACAACCACAAGACCTTGTTTTCTTTATCCTGTCTAGAGAGGCAGTCCTGCAACAGCTTGCTGTTCTACACCAGACGGGAATGAGCTAAAGGTCATTCCTACTTCTAATACTGAAGGAGTTTCTACTTCTTCAGTGATTTACTTTTGATTTTTTTTTATCTTGTAAAGACTGGTCTACCTCAGGGCTCGGGAAAGAGAAGGGTTGGCTCAAATGATCCCCAAAACTGACACCGGAAGTAGCCGTTGATGACGTAGTCAGGCATCGAAGGCGAATAAGCTGCCGGGAGTTTCTAAGCAAAATACTTATTTTTTATTTTTAAGTTCATTTTGTTTTTAATCAGAATGAAAAAAAACTACAAATACCTCTCAAATATTTAGCGAATTTGCAAATATTATTTAATAAACCCAAAAAATTATTATTAATATTGAAATTTAAAATTGTATAACCAATATAAAAATATATTTATCGATTAGTTTCAGTTTATCTTGATTTTTTGACTATGTACCCATTTCTTGTTTTTTTGTTGAGCTTTATTATGAGATACTATCGCTGCATTTCTATTTAAATACCTAAGTCGTATAAATGTTCTCAAGCGACAAAAAGGTTTAATTGTCTTTTGATTTACAGTAGAAAAAGAAGACTCTGCTCCATTTATTAATGTTGCTAAGACATTTTTCCCTTTAAAAATATGTCGGCATGAAATTTGCAAAACATTATGTCCATTTATTTTATAGTTTCAATCCATGCTTTAGTTGGAACAGTAAGTCCCCCAGCAGAAATTAAATTAATCCACTCGGAATGATTGGATATATCGACTGGATTTCTTAATGTAGTTCCAAGTGAATTATTTTTAATTTCATAAACAATATAGCCTGCCACATAAGCCATAGCTTCTTTTTAAAAGGGAGATATATCCCAATTTGGATTGGAAGAAGCAAGTTCATTTTCTTAAGATGTAAGGGATTAATTAAGAGAGAATTCACGATTTAATTCATCATCTTGAGAATCAAAAGGATTGATAATTTCTTGACGTTCTTTTACATTAAATACAGAGTTTAACATTTCACTTGTTAAATAAACGTCTGATTCATTTTCTAAAGAGTTTACTTTCGGTGACAAATTAGGTAATTTATTTGCGAAAATTATTTTTTAAGCGAATAATTACTTCAAAAGAAGAAGGATGGTCATTGAATCTCCCGAGACCTCTAATTTGGCTGAAGAGGCTTTCGAGCGCATCTTGAGTAAGTCTATTTGTTGAAATATAAGACACATTTGTAGATTTTAAGTCTTCATATAATAATCCATATGGAGAATGAATTGAAATAATAATAATCCCTTTCTGAAAAGGCAAATCCAATTTTTTTCCAAATACACGTAAATTGAAAACTTCCTCCTTGATTGCGTTTAAAGTTTCTTTTTGAGTATCAAAGTATTTTTGCACTGCAAAAGAAGCTTTTAAAGGCTTGTTACTGGGAAGTATTGGTACGGAACTGTTCATGATATCAAATAAACTATCGATTAATGCAAAAAATGCAGCTGTTTTAGTATTTTCAGTGAATGTATTATAGCTTTAGCAGTTATTTTCTGAAAATAAATTCTTTGCAGGTGTAATTATTGTCTTTCATTTCCTTTAACAGTTAGAAATTGGGCTTCAGTTTATGGTAAATTTTTATTTCCCAGACATCTTTATTCAATATCTCATATAATATTCTAGAATTTATTATTGTACCGTCATTTAAAACTAAATCACTATCTAAAAAATGGCTCTTCAATAACTTGATATAATGAGGCATATCAGCGAAAACCCAGACCTTCCTTGAATCTTTTGAAGAATGAAGAAAACACGATTTGTCAAGAGTTATTTCGAGTTCTTTCCATAAGGTATGACACACGCCAAGATCCGAAATTATTGCCGAACTTGAATACAAGTGAATTCAACTTCTATCACAATAAATAAAAGATTTTATTCATTTTACAGTCGAAATAAAAAAATATTGGCTGTTTTCACGGGAAAATTAATCTTCTCAATAAAATAACTTGAACTTTACAAAATGGGCCTAATATTTCATCCAATGAAGAGTCGTAACACAATTTCGAATCTATGTGCATTTCGTCAAAGATCAAAGAGCATATCTTTTCCACATCGCTCAAAGTTTCGCAAATTTTTCATCAATAACATCACATCTTTAAGAATTTCAAACATGCAACTAAACTTGGAACACCATCTTTTCAAAGTATGATGTAAAGTTTTCACTTGGCATATTTAATCCCATTTTATTTCACCAAAAATCGTAAGATTTTGAAGATAATGACCTAATTAAAATACATTTTGAAATAGTGTTTGATGACCATTTAGTTCTTACTTTATTTTCTTCATCTCTTCACGCTTATAAGGGAATAAATTATTTATCCTCATCTTCCTAAGTTTAACGTTCTCCTTTTGAAGTAATTTATTTTCATTTTTAATTTTTGTATTTCATTTAAAAGCAATTTTTTTATTTGATTTCAATCTCGTTTAATTATTCTTGGTGTTGAAGTTTGATTTCTTTTTTGTTCATTTCTAAGGAATTTCACTGTATTTTCTCCGCATAATATTCTTTTTTTCAATTCTTCTATATTTTTTAAATATTCATTGCATTTAAGGCATTTAATGTCACCATCACACTGATTTTTTTGTATGACATAATTTATGTGGACTCCGACTCTCAATTCTTTCAATAGCTTCTATTAATCTTCTTTTCGTTTGAATCTGTTCTCTTGGAGTATTTCGAATTATGTTTAAAGTCGGTAGTTTAAGATTAGGCAGAGCCGTCGGTTTTAATATTTTTTCTCTGGCAAACCAAGTAGTCGATTTTGCATGTCATCCATATATTCATTCAAATCAAAATACTCACTGCACACTCTACCATTCTTGATGTTGATTTTGTCACTTCTTCGACATCTTTGGACCCCATTCCTTCGAAAGCATTCGATTTTCTTTTGGAAATCGATGAAATATTAAGTGTTTTGCTTTTGTATTTTGATGCGTATTTAAACACGTAGCAACAGCACACGATGTCACGTTTTCCTCTTTAAAAATACTCTTGCTCAAAATGAAAACATTAACATTAAAGAAGCCAAAATGAACGAGAAAGCTGCGATCAAACACAAGCTAGCATAGAGAATGCCAGCCAGTCGATGCCCAGTGACGTCACGCTGTTCCCCTCTCCGGTGACGAGGCGGCATGCGACATCTCAAAGCGATGAGCCAGCCCTTATATTTTCCCTAGCTCTGGGTCTACCTCAGAGATTTTACCAGCATGAGCAGATTAGGAAAATAGGTCCACCCAACATTGTCTGAGTTGTTAATAGGTAAGGCGAGATTCTCCAGCGATTGACCTGATATTCAGAGGCTCAGCTAGGACACTATAACCGTAGTCACGAGTTGCATAACACCAAGATTATTGGAGGGGGCTTCTCGGCTTCTTACAAAGCTCTCCTTTGATAAAAGCGATCTGTATTAGTAGTAGATTATCTATTTTCACTGAACTCTATGAAGCTTATGAAATAGATTTTTCTCCAATAAGGAATTATTTAAATCATTAAAAAACATATATTATCGCTAAGAAATGCAGAGTCACTCAATCATTGAATTCTTGAATAATTTTCTTTTCATTCTATTTAATTTCTAACTAATTCTGCTCGTAAAAGAAAAAAAAAAAAAAACAGGAATTAAATAATTATTTATTGGTTCTAGAAACTTCTTCCTCATATGTTCAGCTTCTAAATCACTCACAAATTGTTGAAATTGTCGTTAATTTAGACCTGATGAAGTAAACCACATTTTTAGAACAACAAACATTCATCTAATGTTAAAAGAGTTTGAAAGGACTTCTTCCACAATTTTTTTAAGTGATAACATAGTGTAAGACACCTTGCTTTCTATTTTGTCATAATTAGCCTATCTGTAGTTATAACAGATAAATTCCGAAACTTATATTTATGTTTGCGACAGATTGAAATATACAAATATGTTCTTCGTGTTGCATGGATACCAATGACACAATTTAATTCCTCTACCATTTTAAAGTCTCCATCAATCCCACAATTTGAAATGACTACTTGATCAGAGCAATCTGTTTTCTCTGTGCATTCCATAAATTTAAATTGAGACAGAAAAAAGTTTTATTCCTTCCGTAGAGTAAAACTTATTTCTATTTCGATTTAAATTTATAGAAAATATATGCTCTAAGATTTTTCGACTTTTCCTATATACGTATAGTTATTTTC
Source organism: Latrodectus elegans (assembly GCA_030067965.1). Taxonomy (NCBI): domain Eukaryota; kingdom Metazoa; phylum Arthropoda; class Arachnida; order Araneae; family Theridiidae; genus Latrodectus; species Latrodectus elegans. Next base: position 50,199,729 of record CM057818.1, on the reverse strand, counting down.
GAATTCTAAGTTCATATTTATCTTATGTTTAGTATTTCTTTGATTGTTTGCAAAAATATTATTAAGTTAGCGTTATTATTTTGTATCCTAACGTATTTAATTCAGTTATCTGTTTATATGGAACATAAACCCAAAACTTACGGGAAGGGTGTAGTGTTAGGACTCTCTTCACGTGATGTATGATCACGTAACTATGTATTGTATCCATACATACATAACGTACGTACAAAACATAGATATACATAGTTGATGGTGTAGAATAAACATATTTCTTCACTTGTGATATTAAGCAATATTGCAAACGAATTTCAATTGAACAATAATATTGTAATTATTAAATATCATCATGAAATGAATGATATTTTATGATTGATGGTAAACTTTATCTTAGTAGTGTTTGTAAATATACAACTTTTTTTTGTTTTCCTATCTGATGCAAGAACAAATAAATTTGATGGTTTTCCAACTCGTAAACACCCTGTAAAGCTGTCCATGTGAAAAGCATGGATTTATCAAATATAATAGATATATTTGCAATGATTGCTGCTGAGCTTTGTTAAGGGTCATTGCAAAGGCTAGTCATACAGGAAACTGCAGATGTTTGAATTCAAATTAAATACCCATTGGGAGATATCATGGGGATGCGTGGTAGTGGTACATATTTCCCTGGGTGTTTTCCGTTTAAAATGGTTGCTTCAATTATTTTATTCATTCATTTTCTTACTGATAGCCTAGTCCCACTGCATAGTCGCGGTGGATTTATATTTCGTAAAAGGATGATTGGGGAACCAATTTTCTAAGATAAATTATGCGGTGGCATTCTTGGTAGATCCAATGAATTTAAAGATTCTGTTGGATAATTAACTGATTCACCGTGATTGATAGCAGTATCTATGGATTTATAGGTTGTTTCTTCATCAAGTATTTTATTTTGAACTGTGCAGTTTATTAAACTTACATCAATGTTTTTGACTGCCAATAATATCGCACGCTCATTACCATTGATTATTTTTTATAATTCTGCGATGAATTTGGAAAAACTTTGGCAATCAATTCATCAGTAGATTTTACAATGTGACAAAATTTTTCTGGTAATGTAATACAGTGTGTGGATTCGTCCATTTCCATTTTACCATTCCCAATATCTAACAATTTTCTTGTAAATCGTTCAGAAGATTCATCCTTTTTTGTAAATGAACACGCATATTGGTCATTAAATTTATCACATTTAAATATATTTTCTCCACATACCGCCATAACACTGTGATGATTTGAGACATGGATTTAATTCATCTGCAAGTCTTGAATGCGGTACAATTCTACCAGTTATACCACGTTTAACACCTGCAGATGAATTGAATGCACCGAAAATCATCTAGCAAAAGGAGTGCACCACCAAAGAGCTGCTCATTTTCTCTCAAATCTTTTAATGTGCGATTGAATTCTTCCTTTCTTGTGTGTCATAGTGCATTCATCCCATATTATAAGCTGACACGATCTTATTATTTTTCTCATCCCAAAATATTTGTTAATATCACATGTTGGAGTTTCAATTACCTGCAAATTTAATCGCAATTTCAATGCTGAATGTGCTGTTTGACCACCGTCCAAAAGAGTTGCTGCAATACCAGATGATGCAATAGCAAGTGCAATATTATTTTGTGATCTTCAACAATATTTTGTGTTGCCAGAATGATTGAAATAAGAAAAGTTTTGTCAGTGCCTCCAAGAAATATAAACAACAACTCTTATTATATATTGCATTTATAATTGTGTCATATGCTTTTCATTGTTCTAATACCAATTTTGGCAGATTAATTCGAACAAATGTTTGTAATTCATTAACATCGAAGTGCGTTTCACATTATATATCACGATCGAAAATGTTATTACCAGATTTATTTGGAGCAATCATTTCCAATTCTGTCAGTAATTTGTTGGCTATTGTCAAACATACATCCTCAATTAAAAACAACGTTTCATTGTATATATTTGAAGAAATTGAATGTTGGGATTAGTATTTATTCCACGCATTCGATGTAAAATATGTTTTCACTCATAAAGTCTTTACATTTTCCCCAAAATTCCTTTGGATTAGCCGGAAAACATGTAGTTAGTGTGATGGAAAATAGTGTACGTATCTGCTGTAGTTGAGCTGCATTACAAGCATCATCGAGTGAAATATCTTAATAAGCATCATTTTCTAAGAGACTTAATTTCTGGCAAGCCTCACGAAATGTAACACACACATGGCCATTGACTGCTTTTAATTCTTGGAAAGATGTTGGTCCACAAACATTGACAAACATGTTTTCACTCATATAGTCTTTATATTTTTCCCAAAATTCCTTTGGATTAGCCGGAAACCATGTAGTTAGTATGATGGAAAATAGTGTGCGTATCTGCTGTAGTTGAGCTGCATTACAAGCATCATCGAGTGAAATATCCTAATAAGCATCGTTTTCTAAGAGACTTAATTTCTGGCAAGCCTCACGAAATGTAACACACACATGGCCATTGACTGCTTTTAATTCTTGGAAAGATGTTGGTCCACAAACATTGATTAATAACAATCTTAGATAAAAGCATTCTGCGTTAATTGGGTGTAGGCAACCCACTGCATCCGTGGAATATAAATTTAGGTGTCCTTGCACTGCTGTACCTTGTTTACGACACTGAAATTTTCTTGTTGATGTATTCCACTTAAAATAAGTTGGTACTTCAGAGTACAGTAGTGTCCTTGCAAAGGTATCATTTCTACATAATGTGAAAAATTCAATTAATGTTGTTGGTGGTAGTGACATTGCTCTTGCACATACATTTTCTGATGTAAAACACACACGTTGAGCATTTTCAAGATGTACTGCTAAATGAACAACCGTTGGACATCACCCAAGAAAGGAAAATGATAAATACGCCATATAGCCTCATTGCTACTTATGTAGCGTCCCAGTTTTATTATTTTCATTTTTTATTTATTTTTTTAAATTTATTTTTCAAGTAAATTTTATGAGAAAATTTCATAGGTAAAAATTTAATATTTTCAATTTATTCATGGTTACACTTTTAACTAATATTATTAATTAAATGTTATTCTGATATTTTTGGGATATTTGTTCGGGAGCACCTATAAAACCCTTACTCTGACTTTAAAAATTTTTTTTCAAAAACCTTCTTAGTGATATACCTAATAATTTTGCAAATTTTCACGGCGATTAAACGTATGGTTTTTGAATCTATCGAGAACAGACCGACACACACACATTCATTCATATATATATAGATTATATCATAATTTTTTTAATCTTATTATTTTTAAGATATTATTACAGGTATTTAAAGAAACTAAAAGAAGTTCTTGAAAATGTAAAAATATTATATCTTTAATACACACAAGTGTACTTATTTTTCCTTTTTTTAAATATCGTGACTAAAATTCATTTGGACACAAGTGTGTGTAAATAAAATATTTTAACAATGGATCTTATATTTTCTTATATATTCAGAGTAAGGGAATAAATTTTAACATATAATCATATGTTAAAGTAATTCCTTTAGAAAATATCAGATAAATTAAAAAAGTACACACACACACACATTTTCTTTTATAAAATAGTTATTTCTCACAAGTTTAAATTTTCAAGTTCTCAAATAGCACAAAATTAAGTCATCTAACAATAAATAATGACTCATGAACTAAGTCATTATTATTGTGAAATTTTAAGCCCCATTAATTTTTATTAAAATATATTAATAACAAACATTTGTTGTAACTAATATAAAATGTTTGAATAATGCTAAATTATTTTATGATGTTTTCATTACATTCGATACCAAATTTTTAATTTTTACATCATGATATTTTTGTGACATAATATATTCTATTAAAAGTAACATCTGCATAGATGTACGATTCTGTGAAATACTTTCACACATACACATACAAGTTATTTAAGCGAGGTAATTTACAAATTCTGAAAAAAAAAATATTCGTTAAAATGTAGTCAATTTATATATTAAGTTGTTAAATAATTTTGTACTGAAATTAATATGTCGCTTTTAAATCCAATTTTACTACTTGAATATTGAAGAATCACGTGCATTTTATAACAATGAATGACAACAATAATATAAACATATAAGCAAACAACCCTTTTTATGGAATTTGATTTCAGTTACATTTGGCAATAGGAAACTAAAATTTATTCTGTTTTGTTGTTGTTGCTTATCTTCATTTGTCCAACCTCAGCAACATGAGATCTACGAGTTTACTCTCCTTAAAAAAGTCATACATAGTGGACAACTGCTAAGAACGGATAACACTATCATTCATAGCAAGCACAAAATGTGGGAAATTAGAAAAAGTGCCGAATATAGTAAGAAGTTTGCTAAAAAAATTTTTTCACATCTGTTCATCACATGATAGCGTTCATAAGAGCTTTAAAGGTTTTGACACATGTGGACACTTGTTATTTCAAGTCAAAGTTTTACAGGGAAGATTTAATAGACGAACATGAAATTTTTGGCATGCCTTCACGACATCACTTAGATGATTTTACACGTGGCCAAATTATTGGAAAGATCGAAGAAGGGCGAAAAATAATAGGTGTTGCCAGGGTGTTCGACATCGCACACAGCGTTGTTTCACGATTGTGGAAGTCATTTAAAACTACTGGAATCTGTAGTGGGCGACACGGGGGAGGTCGTGTTAGAAGTACGACGACTGCAGAAGGCAGATGTATCGTCCTATCAGCAAAAAGGAATAGGCGCACCACAGCTCAGCAGGTGGCAAATCAGTTTCTTGCTGCCTCAAGAAAGCAGATCTCTCGAAAAACTGTTGCCAGACGTTTGAGGGGAGGAGGACTATACGCCCGCAGACCTGTTCTGTGTGTCCCATTGACCAGACAGCACCATACGGCCCGTTTGCAATGGTGTCGTGAGCATCGCAATTGGCCTGAACAGGACTGGGCGTGCGTACTATTCTCAGATGAGAGTAGGTTCAGTCTGTCATCGGATTGCAGACGCCAACTGATCTGGCGCGAGAATGGTACTGCTTATCACCCAGAAAATATCCAGGAAAAGGACCGATATCCGACATGCAGTGTCATGGTGTGTGCCGGCATCATGATCAATGGCCGCACGCTCCTACATGTGGTTACGAATATGACTATGACGGGCCAACGATGAATTAATGAAGCTCTACTTCCTCATGTTTGTATGCACTGTATAATACAATATTTAATTGATTTTAAGAAATTTGTCTGGATGATTAATTAATATAAAAAATATATTTTAAGAAAAATATAACATGCAAATATTTCACTACTTTTTAGTTATATGTATATATTAGTATTAAAAAGTAAATATTAGTTTACTTGTCAAGATTGAATCATATACAACTTAGATTTAGCAATTCTTCCATGACCTACATAACTCAGCGAAATATGTTGAAATAATCTCTTTCTTACTCACTCAATCGCTCCTATACACATGCAAAATCAAATTTTAGGAATTTTAAGGAGTCAAATCAAAATTAGCCAGGAGGTATCAACACATTCATATTAAACAATTTATTTTATTTTAAAAATTGTTCTTAGCTAAATATGCATATAATTATGTATATGCAACATTATTCAATTATATTTGTATATAAAAGAAATAAATGAAAGCAAAAATTAATGATAATAATATTTTATTTAAGTTCGAATCATATTTAACAATTACTTCAGAAGCTTTCAATGAATTTATACACAGTTATCACGAAATTTTTTTACTTGAATAATTAATATTTTTATTATTGGATTATACGTTGTATAAAATAATGGGTAAGTTTAGAGTTTTTAAACAAATTCATTAGATTCCAATTTATTGCTTTATTAAGTATTTCAAGATGTCTTTTCAAATGTATAAATATACTTACTCAAGACAAATACAACTATTAGATAAAATTTCCAGGATGACTTTTTTTTTTCCCAATTATTATTTAATAAAAGCGATTCTTACTTTCTCTACTGTTTATTTTCTCCAACTCTTTCAAAATTATACTATTTCACATCCATATCGAGATGTATTAAGAGCTAATACTCAAATAGGATTTTCGGCAATTTAATAGAAAATTTCAAAATATTAAAGCAAAAAAAAAAGCTGGATCAAAAAATTATTTTTTTATTAGGAAAAGTTATTTAATATTCATCCAAAAGAAACAGATGCAAAATCAAATTCTTAATTGAAAACAATTTACACCATCATATTATGAGTAAAAAATTAAACAGAATATTGTTTTTTTTTTTCTATTTCAAAAGTAACATTTTTAAAAACACCTTTTTCCCATATTTTTGAGTTATAAAATCATTTATCAAAAAAATGATATCTACATTATTTTGATATGATTTACATTATTAAAGAGCTAAGTATAACTTCAAACATCTTGAAATGAAATTTTGGCAGCAATTGGTTTCTTGTTGAAGTTCATGGATGAGTAATCCCTTTTCATTTAAATTATCAGGTAAATGTTCTTGGCTTTATCTAATTATGGTGTTCTTTTTCATAAAGACTATCCATCCAAATGACAAAGATCCTACTTTTAAACAAAATCATCCAGAGCAGATTGACTAATGTGTTGCACCTGGAGCCTCTATTTTATATATGAAGTTTTTATCACTCCTCGCAAAAGTATTTTATGATATTTCAACTTGAACCTATTGATTACATTCTGATGCATGGGCTGTAAGATGGGCATTAGATTGAGCAAAATAAATTTATCATGAATTGTTTAAAAGAAATCTGAGACTTCAAAAAGCAACAATGCATTTATTCATAATTTGAAGAATTTACGATTCTCCAATAAAAACATCAATACAAATTTCTCAACCATAAAATAAAAAAAAAATAGAAAAGAATGAGATAATAAAAATTCAGTTCAAATAAAAAGATGCATGAAACTGAGTTTGTAAAAACTATATATATATATAATATTACGAATTAAGAACAAAGTAAAAATAATTAGAAGTAGATTTTTTTTCTTTTTTTCAAGTAACATAGTGTTTGACTGTTTATATAAAAAAATATCAAAAGTGGAAAAACATTTATTTTGAAGAAACTTTGGCAGCATACAACATATTTTTGCTTAAAGCAAATATACATTGGGAGCTTACTCTTAAACCTAGAATTCTGTCACAATCTTCAAGAGATACAACATATTGCTTTGCTATATGAGCTATAGACTCTCCAGTTTTACGATTTCTGAGTTCTAGTGCTGAATGTAAGCTTTCAGGCTGACAGTACACATACAAATGACGAGCACAGTCAGATATGACTGCATATTGGAAATCTGGTGAACAAGCTGTAAATTTTTTATCCTGTTTAGAAGCTGCTACATAACCTAATGCAGAAAATGTTGCAGAATGTTCCAGTTTAAAGTTTTCTAACTCTCCTTCACTGGAAATATTTTTCGGTAACCATAATAGTCCATCAACATCATATCGTAGACAAATTGCAGGAAGACATTCAGGGTTGATTTGTTCAGAAAAAAGCCACTGATGTCCACTCAAAATTATCTAGAAATATTATTGTAAGTGAATTTATGTTTTCAAGACAATATTTAATTTGAAACAAAGGAAATAATTTACTCCAACATACCTTATGCGTTTCACTGTGATTATTACCATGTATTCTTCGAAAAGTTAAATGTTCAGTTGAAGAATCACACTCTTCTAGTTGTTCTAAATTAAAAGGCATTCGATTGCTGGGTGTAACCTAAAATGCAATTACAATAATCAAAATCATTGATTATGTGTACAATTTTATAATATTAAAATAAATTTAAAATATATATTATAAAATGTTATCACACAGTCCATTTAATTAAGATATAATTTTCATTACAAAGCATTAATGTTTATTCATTCAATTTTAAACAATAGTAGAAATAAGATTTATATGATCGATCAAACTAAGGAAAAAATTTAAAAGTTCAGTGCTCACAATTTTCAGAATTGAAATGAGAAATGTAAACCGAGAGATATAGACAAATTTAACTTTATTCAAGTAGAAATTTCAGATATATAAGCAACAGTAAATTTTTGAAATAAAATCACTAATGATGTTAATATACTTAAATGTTGTACATTAGTTATTTTTAAATAAATTAAAATGCAAATTTTAATAAAAAAACTATTAAAAGACAAAAAAGTAGTATTCATCTTAATTAAGTGACAGATACTTCCAACATTCTATGCAATTTATTTTTAAAAATATGATTCAACTTTTAATATCACAATATTATAAAACTAATACAGTTATAAAATATCAAAAAGAAAACACAACTCAAAACTAGATCAGTTTAAGTTCAAGACAAATGGATGGCAAAATTTATACTTTCAAACAATATGATATTTAAAAAATAAAATCCGATATGATATAAAATCACTTGGTCAAAAAAGCATACTATGGTCTAAAAACATGCTATTTTGGATGTATGTAGAATTTTAAGAAAATTGTTTTTACTCTTTTCATTTCATCAATAGTAATAGAAAATTTTTCTACATAAAAAGACCAGCAATAACAAATAAAATGAACATTGGAATAAAAACATACATTTAGTTGAGAATTTGATGGTTTCTTACAACCTGTTTTTAAAGACATTATAATTTTTCAAAAGAATGTATAACAGTACCAGTTAGAAAAGTATACTATATGAAACAAAAAAGAAATATATTGTTCAATTAAGAAGACATTTTTTTGTTATAATTCAAATTTTGGTTCCATTTCAAAAACCAAAAAGATATTCCACAAGTATTTGCTATATTTTTTATAATAAATGGCGAAATATTAATAAATACATAAAAAAGTATGATATAGGAAATTGTTCTGAACTATAAAGATAGATTTAAATTGTTTTGTTTAAGATCAATAGTAGATACTTTTGTGATAATAATGTAACTATGTTACAATGGTTAAGAAATAAATTCAGCCACCAACTGATTTCATAAAAAATAATTTAAACTCAAGAAAATGGGGGGTATAAGAGTGTAAAAACTAAAATAATATAACTTATATTTGTTATCATAAAATTTCATTAAAACTTTTTCATAGAGAAAAATATACTCGAAAATTTAAGAGAAAATGCAAATATTTACATGGTAACCAATAAAATTCTAGCCATTTTTAATGGCTAAATGGAAAATTATTAAAAGAAAATGTGGTTTTTTTATTACTTTTCAAAATAATCCCCCATTGGTCTCCAGATCTTCTAAGAATGTGTTTCCAGCTATCAAATCCCTTTGCAGTAAAATTCCAGGATTTTGGATGCAAAGAAGTCTGTGAATGCTTAATATACATCTGTTCCATGTGTGAAGGAATTTTCAGAGAGAAGAGATGATAATCTAATGGTGCAAGATTATGTGTGCATGGAGAATGACATAAAATTTCCCAATAAAGTATGGTATCCCAGACCATACACACAACATACTGTCAGGTGTTGTCATGTAAGAATAAACTTTTGCAATTCATCAGTGTTAGTTATTACTATTGAAATGTCTCGTGCACATTCCAATTACTGTGAGAACAACGGTGGTGCAGTACTCTTTCAGCTTGTTGGTAGAAGATCATAATCAAGTACTTAATGATTAGTCCATGAGACACAAAGCATAATCTTACATGGGTGCATAGGTGGTCTTGGTAACAAGGAACGGTGTACTGAAATAACAACAAATATTTGGAAAGCATGGAAGTTTCCAATCAGAATTAACTTTTCATCACTGGTAAGTGCTTTAATGAATATGAATGAAATACAGTGACAAAAAAATCAATGATATAAAGGCTGTCACTTGTTTAATATGCATTTTCAACAGCCTGTTGGGAGAAATGCAATGCCATTATAGCAAGAGAGCTTTCCCCAGAATATCCAACAGCATGTGCTGAGCCCAATTGCTTAATCTATATAGCTTATCTGAATAGTGTAAATGAAGTTTATTTCCTCAGAAACATTAAATTGTATAGCAAGTTCAACATACATAAAACTAATTTCTTAATGGCAGCCTGTAGAATTATTTTATTCAAGGCCTGTGATCATCCACCAAAAGATTTATTACAGAGGCATTAATTTTCGAACTTCAATTTTTGAAATCAAGACTGGTTTTGCAGTATATTTATTTACAGTGCTATACTTCAAACACTTAACACATTTAACGATTTAATGCAGCTGCTGATTTAAATTATGTAAAGAGAACAATACTAAATAAGCTCTTTGAACAGTTTGTGTTTATATCTGTATAAATTATGATTGATGACGGTGCCCAGTTGACCAACTTTTATGACTAGATACTCCTACTTTTGAAATATAGGTTTAAAAACATCATAATCACTGCATATTTATTTTATTTTCCTTCAACGGCATGGCATACATACCAATTACTTTATTTATTACTTCATAATCTTGAATAATTTTGGAATTTTTATAAAAATAAATTACATTTTTATGATCATTTAAGTAATAATATAAGAACTTAAAAATGTAATTGGGTATTAACAAAGTTGAGTTCTATAAATATTTATGATATCAGATAATAAAATGTGAAAATGTTTCAAGGAAGACAAGTATATTTCACACATATGACATTTTAAATTATAATGATTACATTATTATCGATTATATTTCTCTTTCAAAATTTTAAATGCAATTAGGTCATTATTCATTTAGTAAGCTAAAAATTAAGAAATTAAATAAGTCAGTTCTCAGAAAGGAGATACTAAATACCTAAATATTTTGAAAAAGGATGGAGTTATTTTGCAATTTTAAAAACATTGTTTTCAATAAATCAAAACTGTAACTTTAAGTAAAAATTATATTTTAAAAAGAAATTAAAATATACCGGGGGGGGGGGGATATTATTTCATCAAATATAGAAATAAATTTCATTTTTTTTTTTATAATTACATATTGAATTGGTTCAAATAATGAATCTCAGGGTTTTGTAAATACAACTGCTCGAGTTGTACACACGAAACTAAACAATTAACAAATTTTGAGATAATACTGCAATTTTGACTTAGTTTTTATTAGAAACAGAATGTTACCAGATAGTCTAGTCATATTTATATTGTTTGGAAATAATAAACAATTATTTTGACAACTAGCATAAGATAATTAAAATCAAAAGCAAATAAAATTTTGAAATTTTAAAATTTAATCATGTTTAATTCAAAAAGTAAATATAATACAGTAATTTATTTCTGACAATTTTTTAAAATATTAGTGATAAAAATATAAGGAGAAAATATATTTTACGATGCTTCTTGGCAAAAAGTGGTGAATTTTTTGACAAATATTTTCAGGCATGTTAGATAAAACAGTGCTAAAGACACTATGCAATGATACACAGTTACAAAAATCATGAAAATTTTAAAAACAAATATTTATTACCAATATTCAACTTTACTCAACCTGGTTGGTGCTAAAATGGAGAGAAATCAAAAGCTGCCTTACTATGTAGGCTACCCAAAAAATAATTAAAACAAACAGAACTTTTTGAGAACAATAATAGTTTTTCAAACCATAAATCTGTAAAAGATAATAATCTAGTACTATTTGATTTCTAAAGCACATGAATATTAACAACCAAATCAAATAAAAAGACAATTTAGAATCCACAATAAAGGACAAAATCATGTCAGAAACAAGAATGCAATATAAATCTTGGAATCAAAGAAAAGCATAGATATAAATTGTTGAATTATGTCAAAAAAAATCAAAAGTAGTAAAGCGAAAGCAGCAACAACTTCTCTTGATTGATATCTGCTACACACAAACTATACAATTATATATTCGTTTTTCAATTTAAACATTACAAAATAAATATGTAAATTTTTTATGGAACAAAAAGTGAAAAAGATATTGTTTATTTATGAAAAAATATGTTACATTGCAGTTGAATATGTGTAAATGCACAAAAATGATACTACCGGGAAGGGAAGTATGTGGAGGTAGAACATGATAAAATAGAGCAAGCGAAACTATTAAAACTTACTGGAGCAATTATATGGAAAAGTCAGTACACAAGATTTATTTAGACAACTTGAAAGGATGAACAGACCGGCCTATGGAAAAATAGTGGAAAAATTTGTTTGTGCTGCAAAAAGCAAATCTGGCAGGGTTCCACAATTGTGGTTAATGAGCAGATTATTTTATGGAAGAGGTGTTTTGTGAAACTAGTTTTAAAATGAGAATCCAGCCTACTGATTTCAACCATTGATCACACAGTGGAAAGATCAACAAGAAACAGTCATTCCTGCTGTTTTGGCCACTTATGAAACTAAGAAGTTTGAAAAGGCATTTAACAGAAAAATATAGATTCCTTTTTGCTGATACAACACTAGATGTTAATAAACAAAATATAGAGCAATTATAAAGACCTGTTAAATAGTATATATATATATATATAATATATATATATTATATATATATATAATATATATATATGGTTTATCCTTACCTAGTGATGCATTGTGTGGAATTTGTGTGGAAAATATTTTAAAAATAAGAATCTTTATGCCAAATTCAAAACAATTAAAAAATATACAAAAGCCACAAATTATACGTGAATAATAGTGACATGGCTATAATCTTGTCATCATTTCAGCAGTGAGAATTTGTGGAAATCAAATAGTACCGTAAATCCAAATAACCTTGTGAATGAAGAACATTCAAATAAATAATGAAATCTTCATAATTTAATCTAATAAACTATTAGATTTTTGATGAGAAATTAACTTTACGATGTTTTCTTTGTATTAAAACATAATATTAAACTTGAAAACGCTGACAATTTCTTATTGCTTCAATGTTTCATTATAAAAATTTTTAGTATACAAACTATAATTCTTAATATGAACAAAAATTCATTAAAAAAATTATTTATTAATTTAATAAAATGCAGTCAAAATTTAATTTTGACTTAGAATCAGATTAAAATAAAGAATAAATTTTTAACAAGTTCTATATCGAAGTTTCTGACGGTTGAGAATCTTTTAAACAGTAAAAACACTAAATAAAATAAAAATTTGAATGATTATGCTTATTACTTCAGTATCTGATGTAAGATGAGCCAGCCTTGCATGTACTTCTTCAACAAGGGCTTTATCCATTAATTCTTCACCTTCCTTATTACCTTTTACCAATTCTTGCCACATTAATCCAACTTCTACTTTAAATAATGTCATTTCTAGTCTGAAAAATATCAATTAACTAAATTGGAATAATCATTATCATCATGATTTCCTAAAATAATTTAAAGTCATTATCTAAATGCTTAGGTAAACAAAAGGAAATCCTAATTGCAAATGTAACTATTTTCGGAGGATTAAGATAAATGAATACTGCCTTTTATAATGTATGATTAATATCTTCAAAGTGCAAAATTATAATGGACTCACCTATTGTAAAATCACATTCACATGTTGGGTATGTACTGCAGATTTTTGTTTTGTTTATTTGATGTACCTGTCAGATAAACAGTATTAAATTTTAATCTAACAGATTACAAGCAGTTCTGTGGTGGTTTTATTTAGCCATTTCTCCATTTGTCACCATTTTGTGTCCAATAATGTCCATGAAAAGCATTTAAAAAAACAATTGCTACATTATTTAAAGGTTATGTTATTTTGGCAAAAGATTTGGCAATTGTCAATGATACACGATTTCTTCATTTTCATCTATCATTTGATATAAAACAATTCTGAAGATAAATTTTTATTGTCACAATAAAGCTGCTTTTTTTTCCATCAAAATAATTTTGTCATTAATTAACAAAATTTATTCAGCTTAGTCTAACATAGAAGAATTTGAAAAAGTTTACATTTTCAATGGTTTATTTATTATTATATGTGACATTGTAAAAAATTAAAAAGTATTGTTATCAAGTTGCGGGATAAGCTTACATTGGTCACGCTTATAAAATTCAACTAGGAATATACACAAATAAACATAATGCGAAAAATCTATGCTTAATATTCATCACATGACACATACTAAGTGTAGAAGCGTCATCTGTTGAGGAGATGTTTCCATTATTTAAAACCAATTGATACAGCTAGGATAAATATTTCTTCGATTCCCAGTATATTAGGGGATTCCTTTTAAATAAGGTTCTTATAAATATTTATCTCATTCAATAATTGAAAACAAATGGGTGTCAGGTATTTCTTGTTTAAAAAGTTTCATCAAATTCCTCCCAAATTGTAGTATAAGAAGCATAAAAGCATATATAAAGGGATACCAGTAGATACTAATACCTTTTGTAGCAAATTTATATATAATGCCCTTAATTCTTTATAATACCATTAATGCCTTGCTTAAAATTCCACATTATTTTTAAAACTGTTTTTTGAACTTGGGGTCTAATAGCCTACATGATAAGTTCATTGTTGGAGATCATCCAAACTGCTCTGACAAACCTTTAACAATTCCTTCCCCAATTTTTTAATTAGCTTCAAATTATTAATATTTTTATAATATAATACTTTAACTTCTTCACAATTAGTTTAATCAGATTTACTGTTTTATAAAAAAGAAACATATTTCTCTGAAGAAACTTCTGAAGTTACTGCATGAAAAGATTTTAAAACATTAATTTTGCATAACTTTCAAATCAGAATTTGAAATTTAATTTTTTAACGATTAACACTGCATATGAAGATATTATCATATCCTTGTTTTTTCCCCTTTTTAACATTTCATATGTTGAATTCCAATGAATTAATTGAAAATTTTATGAGATTGTAAATCAACAAAATTTAAGGTGTGGTTAAAAAGCTAAGTAAAATTTGTACATATTCAATAGACTATCCAAATTTTAATATTTTGTTCAGTATGTTTTTCATTAAATTTGGAACAACTTTATCATTATTTGCCTATTTATAAAGATAATTGCTCTTGAAAAACATGTTACTTCTGATTAGAGGAAAATGACACGTTCAGCTACTGTTAATACCTTTGATAACACTGAAATTGTAACAAACGGCAAGTCAAAAAATAAATTATAATAGATAGGAAGTTGATGGTATGTAGAACTGTCAAGAATTAAATATGAATGGATTCAAATTTTGAGTTGAACATGAAGAATGAAGTTAATATAAATAATAGAATGATTGAGCAGAGCGTGAATTCTCAAAAGATATGATCTGAGTTGCTGATTGATAATGCAAGAGCAGAAGAGTTATTGCTTTATAGGAAAAAAAATAATTTTACAAGAGCAGAGAATATCTGGAGATTTTGGTTTCTTTCTTGACTCATCATTCACTCACTCTCCAGAAGGATACAGTTTTTAAGAATTAGTTTGTGAAGGATTTGCCCATCTCTAGTTTTTAGCTACACGTTTAAAATGTATTTGCTAATAAATATGCAGAAAAGTTTTCAAGTTCTAAAGTATGAGACAAGGAAAAAAATTTAACCAATACATTTTCAATCCACAAGCATTAATATTATAAGGAAAAGTCCAAAGAATAAGAACACATGACTGAAAGATGGCAAATAATGTTAATTAATTTTAAATAGGAAATATTTAAATTTTCTTTTCATACATAAAATGTTTCACAGAAAACTTTTCCTGTTAATACAAGAAAACCTAACAATTCAAGAAATTTGATTAAAAAAACCCAATTTAAATAATTAAACTTTTTCTTTCTTAAAATGCATATTTTTTTCAAGTATAAATGATGTAAGGCCAAAACTATTAAACTTCTGTTACTTCTATTTACTTTTTTAATCTGATCATAAAATAGCTAAAATTAATTTCATATTTATAATACCATAATATTATTAAAATTAAAAATTATTTAATAACATATTAAATTATTAATTGCTTACATTCTTTTCTCATTTAACTGAACAATTTTTGAATATTCATGCATAAATATAAATTTATGACCTAATGCAGACAAAAGATGAGTTAAATGTACATTTCAATTGTAATACTATGAATAAAACTAAATTTATTTTGCAACAAATAAATTAAATATTTTATAATATTTATTTAAAGTAGATTATGATAATGGACATGAATCATTAAATCAATATAGACGTAAATTGCATGCATTTCTATTTGAATCATACAAGAAAATAGTTAGGCGATTCTAAATTAGATACACTATTAAAAATATGAAAAATATTATAATTAAAGCATGATTGCTATAAAATACAATAATATTAATTTATAAAAACTGATTGAAATAGTACAAATTATATAAGAATCATGAGATAAATTCAGTATGTATAAATTACATAGTGCATCAATAACTTACTTTTCACCTTCTAAAACCCAAGTACTAGAATCACAATCAATACAATTAGCTAGCTGACCTTTCAAAGCACACTTTCCTTGGATTAAAACTTCTAAATATAAAGGTTCAAAATTAATTTGTATATCAGACTTCTTAGTATGTGGGAGGAGACGAAAATAAACAGTTATTTCTTCAGGTGTCTGAATATAAGTATACTTGGGTGGTTCAGGAACTAAAATAAATATATGATATTATTAATTAGTTTTTTTATGAAACATTTTATTGCATTTAAAATACATTAAAGTATCTTAAACCTAAGAAGAAATCTAAGAAGAATCTTCAACCTAAGAAGAAAATCTTACCAGTCAGTTATATTATCATGTATTAGTAATAAGTAAAGTCTCCTCATCATGTCTTAATCCTTATTTCTGACTTTATGTTCATTTCACTGAAAATATTCAGAAAAATAGCTACTGTCTTAGATTGAATATTTTGAAATAAAATTAATGTAGGATCTAACAGCAAAGTCGCACAGGAAATCAATAAATTTTAACTGAAGCTGACTCGAAATTTCTAATATCTATTTTTCATTAGATATTCAATAAATTTAATAGACAATAAAATCAATAGATATTCAATAATAACATGGTAAGAACATTCACATAATTTTCATGTAAACTGAAAAATCTGTTTCTGAATTACTCTTTCAAATTTATAATGCTCTGTACATAATTGTTCGAATTTCATGCTATAAAATTCTTCAAACAGTCCATCAATTTTGAAAGTGAGTGAAATTCTAAATTAATAACTAAATTTCTGCTGAAATTAATTTTGCCTGAAAAGCTTACCTAACACACTTCTATATGGAAATTTTAGCATTTCTCTTTCTTCCTTCACTGTAGAGGGACAGGAAGTTTTAGAATAAATTGAACCTTTAGATATGGGTAATGATGAAATTGGTATTTTAAATCGTTAGAAACAATCACATACGTCTTCAATGTATGAGCATTTATGAATCAAGACACTACCATTTTCCTCACCAAACTGTACGACTAAAAGGGTACGAGTCTTGCCTAGTATATTTATGTCAAAATGGTTTTGCAAATTATTAATAGTTTTATGGATTGTCCTTTAGTCTCTCCCAAATATAACGAATTCACCAACATACAATATCAAAATTAAGTAATCTCCTAATAAATAAGCACAATTACCCCACTGAAATAAACTAGTAAATGTTTCCTGAACAAGTGGTAAAATCATTGAAATAAACTATTATCAATAAGGAATGTCGTTTTTCAACTACTTATCATCATTGGACTTTAATAGATTACCCTTTAGATTTCATAAATTTTTGAACTTCACTCTTTAAAGAAAACAGGTACTGAAGGATCTTTTCTTAGCTCAATAGGTGTATTTTCACAGAATAAACAACGTCACCATGTTCAGTTTCTAAACCCCAAAAGAAATAGCAAAATTTATGGTGATTTAATCCTTTAAACCAGATGAAATTAACCAATTTTACAAAAACCATCACATGCTCAGCTTGAAATGGATTTCTCAGACAAATTTTCTTGATGGTTATGCAATGGAAAACCATAATATCATTTTTCTCACTTACCTTCACAACACATTGAGTGATTTTGTTATTTTCATTTTCTACATTCATAGATTTCACACCATCCGTGGTTATAGCAGATACATTGCTAAATACTAATTTACATTCAAAATTTGCACTAGACTCAAATGGAAATTTGTTTCTCGTATCATTCCTTTATATGCAACAGTTCTGCTTCATTCATATACAATTGAGGAAGCACTATTAAATTCATGAAAGAAATTGGTTGCTTATAAAATATTTGTTGATTCATACATTGCTCCAGTATAAAATTCAATTTTTAGCATTTAGATTTTAAACTATTGAATAGGCTCATTGCAAAATAGTATCATTGTGTCTTGTTATTGTTACGCAAACTAATATTTGATATGACATGAGCATGTAATGGATAAAGTACATCAATAACACTCTGAAGACATATTTTTCCAATTTTTCATTAGTTAAGGATTTTACATTTTTCTGCTATAATATAGCCAACATGAGAACTTTTTCAGATTCTTTATTCACCATAGTGAAGAAAGACTTTGGGCAATTCAGCTTTGTTTTCTTTCTCTTATACAATCACTTCAAAAAGGACCTTTTAGAGCAGAATATTTCTCACTGTGCTTAGTGTTACAATGCCTCACATTATATTTTTTTTTATCAAAACTACATTTGCATTGTACTTAAGACATACTGCTTTATGTTCAAATTCTGTGTTCAAAAATTAATAAATAATTGAAATTTTGACCACATTTTTTAAAAAAATTTCTCCTTCCTTTCAATTTTTAATTTATATTTTTTATCATGGTTTGCTATTAAACTCTTCTTCAAACACCAAATAAAAGCTTTTGAATTGAATGGAATGAAAGTGTGAATAATCTAGCTTACAATGAATTTTACAAAATTTGCTTTTCACCAACTAAACAAGAAGTTTGCAACTCTCTCTTTGACAGGTGATGCAAACATGCGAGGGATCAGAAATAGTATTTTTTATTCTTTAGACTTTATGTAAAGTCAAACTTTTCAATTTTTAAAACTACTTAAAATTTGGCCTTTTTTGAAAATTTTATCTCAAATGGATATTAATGCATGAGTTGTTATTTCTAATAATTATAATTAAAAAAAAATTTGCAATAAAAAGTTGACAAGGGAGTTTTTTTTTTTCAAATTCCCTTTAATACAAATGTAGCAGTCACTAAAATCCTTTCTATGGGTTACGAATTGAAGATTCCTACGTTAAACCTTAGCAGTTCAGTGTTCCAGGTAATGGAACACTAAACTTTGAATTGTTACCAAATTGTTGCATTTTATGATAAGAATAAATTTGGCTTAAAATGTTCATTAAGCTCTCCTTTTTGATAATAGATGGCAGCACTACATAAGACAATCAATAATTTTCAATTATTGCAGATTATTTAAATTTCTTTATTTTGAAGGAATATTTTATATCTTTTTCCTTAGACAATAATAATTTTTAGAAATTTCTATGTTATTTTGTTGCCTGTACCTTGAACTATTGATTCTATATCACTTAAAAATTTTTATGAATAAAGTATACGCAGAATTATCTGATAAAACAAGGTGTTCCATCACCTAGAACACTGCGCAGCAATAGCACTTTTCCTTTACGTGATTTAGAGCACGATTAGCCTTGAACTCAATGCTGAGGGGAACAGCTGTGTTTATTTTTTACTGTTTTTCTCTCTTTTGGGGTGCAATAAATTAATGTTAAGGAATGTACAAGGAAGGATTCCTTAAATGAATAATATTTCTACACCCTTATTGGCCTCTTGAATCTGGAAGCTTCAGTGTGGTATAGGATTACATCAGTTAGTTCGAATCCTCTCGATTTAGAGAAGCATTATTTTTATGCTCTTGATTTTTCTATTCACTGCTATTGGTTTTATAACATTGTGTGTGTGTGTATATATATATATATATCTGAATTTATATATTTTTAGTTAACTTTTGCAAATATAATTTCATTTCTAATTAATTCTTTTAATTTGTTAATTGCAAATAAATCGCACATAGAGTTCTTAGTCCTTCTGAAGCAATAAAAATGCTTCAAAAATTGCCCCCTATTAGTGAATTAGAACATATGGATAGTGATACAGAGAAATATGTTCCTAAACCACTTGATCAGTCCCAGTTTGATAATGCTGTGTCATATGCCAGTGAAAAAATGATGGCAATGATTTATCTCAACCAGGCTTCTCTATGCTGCCCCAAAACCTTACTTGGATAACTAAAAAATTGTACAGAAATCTTTATATTTTATTTTATATACTTTTTATGGTGTAGAATAGCAGGCCTTATTGTGGACCCTGGACCATGCTAAATCTGCTACACAGGTGTAATACAGTTTTTTCATTCATATGCAAAAACATTTATGGGTATATGGGCTTCACTGCAATGCTTGCCTTTTACGATCTTTGTGGCGTAGTGTTCTATGTGATAGACTACCCACAAAATTGAAATGGTTCATGCAATCTTTACAAAATTTTCACTGTATACTCATATAGGTCTAAACAGACAACTTACAAATATTTTTGTTAATATTTCAACTTTAAAGGGTAATGTGCCTGAAAGGGTTAAGAAATGCATATAATAATTAAAAGCTGAACCAATATGAGTCATACGTGATTAAACACGTCTTAAACATTTAAAATGCTAAAACAACATTTAACATTTAAAATCCTATCGAATATATGATGAAAAGTAAAAGATAAATTATGTGAAAATTCAAAAAATAATTTAAAAATTTAGAGACAGGTGATACAGTAAGATCTTGCTTAACGCTGTTTCATTTAAATGCTTTTTTATTTGAATTGTAAGGATTCCCCGAAATTGCATGCAGTGTTAAGCTTCCTGATATCTGAAGCAGTTTATCTGAATTTTTTTTTCTTTCTTGCAGTTTTACACGAACATATTTTTATCATCTCAAACATTTGTTGACGTTATTGTAAGTATAAATTTATATAATATAACAATCGATAGTGACAAATATTAAAATTTTTTGTTTCTATCATTGATAATAAAAAACAAAAAATAAAGCAACAAGAAAAAGCATTTCACTAGAAACTAAAATGCAAGTGATTAGAAGATTAAATGCTGGTGAACATCAATCTCAAATTGCTGCTGCATTGAATTTGGCAACTTCAACAATAAGTACAATTCACAAGAATAAAGAAAAAATATTATCATTGGCAACTGCAATTAGAATTACTAGTTCTAGAAATAATACAAAAGAGGAAAAGAAAATATGACTTTCTATATGGATTGAAAATGAAACTGAATGAAATATGCCATTAAGCTAATCTATTATAATGGAAAAAAGTAGGAAGAATATTTAATTACATTAAGGTTGAGGCAAGTGATACAAGTGAAACTTTTGTTGCAAGCTGAAAATGATTTAAGAGATTTAAACACCAAAATTAATTTCATAACATACATATTACAGGAGAAGCAGCTAGCGGTGATATGAAAGCGGTGTCTGAATTCCCAGTGACAGCAAAAACAATAATTGAATGAGGAAACTATCCTCCAGAATTGATTTTAAAGTTGATGAAATGGTCTATTTTGGAAAGGGATGCCAGAACGAACATTTCTGCCCCATGAAGAAAAACATGCACCAGAATTTATAGTTGCAATAGATAGCTTAACACTTCTACTGGGAGGTAATACAAGCGAAGATTTCAAATTGAAACCACTACTTGTTTACCAATTAAAAAAATCAAAGAGCAATGAAAGGAATTAAGGTTAATGTGAACACATTGAATGAAGCAAATTAAGGATAAATGAGAATACATTTAATATTTAAAAAATTAATAACTTTATTTTGTCAATAAGAATTTAATAAGAATGAAATTTTGTCAATAATCTGAATTGTGTTGATATTAATGATTAAAAAGCATGTTATTTTATAAATTAATCTTACAAATACACAATACCTATCCATTATTTTTCATGAAATCATTCTTCAATTAGTTAAAATAATTTCTATCAATAAAATATTTTTAAAATGTAATTATATTAGTTTTAATTTTTTGACTAAGCAAATCAAAAATATATCATCTTTTTATCACAAGAATAATATTTTGCATTTCTGCACGTACATATTATCTTTAAATTGTTAGGCATTTACCAAGTTATTAGACAATTACTTGACATTATTTGAATATACATCTGATTTTATGAATGAAAATAAATGTATTCACAGAAACACTTAAGTAAATTTAACAATGTTGATGATACAAAGTTAAAAAAAAAAAAATTCAAATTAAATTTAAAAAACAAAGTAGTTAACTATTCTATACAGAGGGAAAGTTTGTATATTTTAACAATTTCTTTATTTCAGTTAATAGCTGTCATTTAATCGTACTTTCATAAATAAAAAATATTTAATTTTTGTTCAATCAGTTACTTTTTTTTTTTTTTGAGATATTCGCTTAATACAAATCAAAAAGAAAAAAAATTACTAAAAAATTTACAATTTTAAAGCTATAACTCTGATTTTAATTGCAGAAAAAAAAAATCTTCTTAATAAACGATAGTACAATTTAAAAATGTATAGATTTTAATTTGTTAAAAAGGCACATATATAATAATATATTACTTTTTTATATTTGCACAATAACCCACATATTACTTTTAAGTAAGTAATATTTAACAATAAAATATTATAGAACTAAAATTAGTACTGATGATTAAACTAATAAATTTTTAAATTGAAAGAAATCAATACCTAATTAAAAATGAACTCATTTGAACAAATAATTTATATATCATACACACAATTTAAAGCATTATGAAAATTATCGTATTTTCATTCATGTAATTCATGGATTATGTGTTAATAAAGTTTAGAAATTTGTTTTGCTTGTTATATACTGCTGCAGATATTCTCATAAAAACCTTTTCTATTAGAAAAGCTTACATTAAAGTTTTGAAAGAAAAGCAGTTTATTTTTTATAAAATAAATAATAGATGAAAATGAAAGATTTCCTGACTTGGCTGATGTATATCAGCTGTAAACGGTTTTGTCCAATTATGTTCAAAAATTAATTAATTTCCTCAAAAGAATATTACACTGACTGGAATCCTGTTGCATTTTGTTTTGATCGTAGCCTTTTGTTTGAAAATATTCAAATTTATATATTGTTATGCGCAAGAAAAACATCTAAATTATAAGGCAGATTTTAAACTAAAAACTATAGAGAATGCAAATAAGAAATGACACTAAGCGTTTTAATGTAAGTTGAAAAACGAAGCATGCATAGTACAAAAGAAAAATTCCCTGCAAAGCACAAATAAAAAACAATCCATTTCTTTCGCTTAATTATTAACAAAACAAGTTTTATTTTTAAAAAATGTATAGCCTCTTTTAAAAAAGCTATTAAAACTAAAAAATAATAAATTTTGCTAGAATCTTCTCAAAATTATCGCTCATGATGATCAGTTGGTAATTCACCTGTTTATCGTATTTGGAGATTTTCTTCTATACAATTTATAATATTTTTAATAATATATATATTTAGCATGTTTTTATTTTATGTGAAACCACATTATCAACAGTATATATATATTTGATTTTTAGCTGAAAAAAATTGACACAGATTCTTTTAAAAGTTATTAAAAATAGAAAAGTGATGTTTTATCTTCTCAGAACTGCTGCTTATGGTGATTGATTAGGTGCTTTCATCTTAGTTAAGCACACTTGGTCACAAGGTTGATAAAAATAGGATCCAATCATGTTTTACATAATAAGTGCATTTCCTGGATAATTTCTTATATTTTTAATAACATTGTATATTTTTTGTGATATGTGACATCACACTATCAGCAATATATATTTCGGATTATTCATTGATTATTGATTAGGCATGTTGTGGATTAGGAAACGCTCTTTTATTTTACTTTAAAAAAAGCCTTGAGCATAACACACCACTGCAAATTACATTCAGGAAAATACTATACTATGTTTAACTAGAAAAATTTGAATCAAAATGAAAGCAATATCTACTATATAAATTAAGTTTGGAAGAAATATAATTTTGAAAAATGTTATTTTCACACATAGTTTGGTTTCAATAAGAATTAATTTTTCCATTTATATGTAACAAAATTTTAAAAAAATGAAAGGAGGCTGAATTGATTCTGCTAAAAAATATTTTATTGATATCAGATCTAAAAATCGAAATCAGGAATATTCCAGACATTAGGATAAAAGTACAGATTGAATTTAATATTAAATATGTTGCACTTATTCCTCATATCAAATTCAATAAGTCTGGAATTTTAATTTTGACAAATATAAATTAAAAAAATTTTCTCAATTATTTTATTTACTTTTTGATTGCATTAGAATAATTTCATACCAATATTTTCAAAAGTTTGTTTAGCACAAACTGGGCCATCTGAGTCAAAGTAGAAATTAAAATCATCTTGAGAAACCACACATATTGCATCTTCAATATTATCAATGGCAACATATTCAGGAAAAGAAGAACCAGCTAATTTTCTTCGTCGTTTTACAGTCCATACTTGATTATTTTGACCTGAAAAAAAAACATAAAAATAAGACACTTAGTTATAATATTGAATGTTAATGATATTTAATAGATAAAAAATTTAAATGTTAATTTTGATATCATGAACAGAGAATGATCAGTACTTTAACAGTGCCAAGATAGAATTAACCTGCAATATTTTGACATTCCTCATCTTAATTTTCTACTTATCTTGATATTTTTAAATACTTTTAAATTATTAATATACAATTTAACGAAAAATTAAAAATAACTTTTATGAGTCTTTTATAAATATTAATACATAATTTTTCTTTGATCTGCAATAATTTAAAAATTTATGTTAGCACCCAACAATAAATGATATTAGTTACATAATTAATTACTTACAGTTTAATAAGAAAATATTTTATTGTGTATTTTAACAGATTCAAAACAGGCAAAACTAGAGAGTTGGGTTTAAAATTTGCATTCAAAATAGACAATTTTTTAAGAGTAAAAGCCAAGTAATCAAAACCAAAATTTTTTTTACACATTAACATAATAAATCTTTTCACTGATCAGCCAAAAAATTGTCCCATAAATAAACTATGAGTTATATCACCATATAATTGCTAACTGAACTACAAAATGTAATTCTGCATTTAATTTTAATTTAAAAATAAGTAAAACTCACAATTAGTAAAAGGTCAATGTCAGGATTAGAGAGAAATATCTAATAAGAACTTTTAATTTTGGCTATAGGTGGCACTGCAATCTACATATTAAAGAGAAGGATGATAAACAATTGATGGAAAACAATATTGTACCGAGCTTTGGGGTTCATGTGGATTGAAAGTTGAATAAAGCAATTACTCAATGAACACAAGACTTTTATTCGTAAAAGTCCCACTAGAAATACCAGTTGTAACAATCATAATTATACAGCTACAACTCGTCAAATACAATAAGTAACAGCTTCCAATCACAGGTCTCAAATACTTCAGACAGAGAACAGTTTCTCTAGACTAGCAATCACGACTAATCGTCTTTACTCACTGACTGTCTTTACAAAACTCTGACTAACTATGTCGGGTTGCAGTATTTATACCTGACTTGGTGGGGAAATCTAATTTTGCCAAGGTTCTGGAGGCTTCTAGGCTATCTCACTAAATATTGGTCCTAGAGCTCAGGTGATGGATGTTTCCAAAAGTATCTATTTCTCGCCAAGTCGCCAAAAATATCGCCAACTTATTAAGTTTCCTCGTCAAAACATCGCCAAGTCACCAAATCATTAGAAAACCAGCTTTTAACATGTAACACTTCTAAATACTGCAATTTTTGCCCAAAATGTGAGTATTTTTGATCTACCTGAGATATTTTAAGACATATACAATAATTATTTATAAATTTGTAACAATATGCTATGTTACACTCCTGTCTATGTTTGTTCTTAGTTTTGTTTTATGCAATGTTATTAAATGTTTGTTTTGAGTAATCGGTTGGTGATCTGTTATAAATTCAAACACCATACTCAACAAGAACCTATGACAAAAATGATCATGGAGACCAATGTTACAGTAGTGCAAGAAATGACATAGAGTATTGTGTAATTACATTACAATATACAATGGAACCTAAACATCAAAGGATTATGATTTACATATGATTAGTAATCAGCAATAAGGGAAGAAGTATTTAATCCAATTTTTCATGTACACGAACGATGACAGAAAATGAAGTGATTAGTCACAAAACTGAAGAGGAGCTTAAAATTATTTTAGTTAAGCTGGAGAAAGAATGCAAAAACGTTTGAGCATCCCTAAAACATCTGCTATTAAAGTTGCTATTGACGATACTGTTATAGAAAGAACAACTAGGAACTGTTAAAAGTTAAATATGAGAGTCTTAAAATTTTAGATAACAAAATTTGTGACATTGTTAGAGAAAGTGAGATAGAAGAGCTTTCAAAACTGAAACAAATTGTTTCCTAAAAAAGCAAATATGCACATCCAATCATGTGTGTCATGAAGGATGGTTCTGTTCATCTATACATTGACTACAGATCCTAAATTTACAAACCCAAATAGATTCCTTTCAAATGAAAAACGCCATGGATTTAATTTAAAAGGCATCTAAAGCCAAGTGTATAAGTTTGATTAGTTTGCTCAAAGGATATGACATATAAGACTCAACCTTGTATGTCAAGATTTAACATATTTTGTAACATACAGAGGAGAATATGCTTTCAATATTCTTCTGTTTGGATTATGTACTGCAGTGGCTCTATTTTCCAAAAAAAAAAAAAAAAAAAAAAAAAAAAAAACAATGAACACACACACTAGTTGCTTTTAAAACATAAAGACAACATTGAATCATACATTGAGATAATTACAGTTTTTTGTGATGATTGGAATATTCATTATAAGCATTTTGATGTCATTTTGGAGATTTTGGAAATAGCCAATTTAACAGTGAACTATGAAAAATGTGAGTTTGCTAATCACAAAATAAAGTTTCTTAGACATATCATAGGTTTTGGATTACATGAACCAGATCTTGAAAATGTTATAGCCATTATGAATTTATAAACACCTAAGACTAAAAAAGAAATTAGAAGTGTTTTTGGATTTTTGCAATACTATTTATTGAGCATGTGTACCTAATTTTACTAAGATAGCACACACATAGACATCATTGATTAAATGATGATCACCAAACTCAGTGGTTTGGAGTAGTGAACTTGACACTTTTTTGCCAAACTTAAGGACTAAATTTGCAACTCTCCTAATGTTATTCACCAAATTTAAAAAGCACTATTCATTCTGCATGCAAATGCTTCATCTTATGCTGTACGAGCTTGTTTAGCTAAAAAAGATGACAATAATGTTGAAAACCTGATAGCATTTGCAAGTAAGATACTAACTGATGAGTAGAAAAGATTAAAAAAAAAGGCTTTTATTGTGATAGAAGTTTAAGCAATAATTTTCGCTTTAAAGAAGTGTGAACCTTATAAATTTGGATCAGAAATTATTGGATATCTGAACTCAACTGCAAAGATGAACATTAGCTTGGCAAAAATTCCAGACTCAAATTACATAACGGAAAGGAAAAGACCATATAAATGCTAACTCATTATTATGATTATAAGATGAGAATGGGAAAAACAAGTGAACATTTTATTTGTTACTATAACTAATGAATATTTCTTTTATACATAGTTTTATTTTGATGTACATACATAGTTTCACATTTTCATGATAAAAAGACAATGAGATTTTGTTTTTGGAATTGTAGGAAAAAATTCTATATAATAAATTAGTTAAGTAATATTCTATAAGTAATTAGTTTAATTTTCCTATATATAACTTTGCTAAATAAAATTTCTAAAGATGGTATATTGATTTTGGAAATAGAGTTTAGTGTGTGAATCTATTCTCCAATTTAATGTTAAATTAATCTTAAACTTTTATAATTTTATATTGTGATTAATATTTTATGATTTTAATGTGATTATTTTTTGATAATTTTTTTAATTTAATATTAGAAAAAAAAACAATATTTTAAAAATGTTTTTAAGTTTTTTTTTAAACAAAATTTCTATGTATGCATATTTTTGTGGAATTTATAATTTTAAATTAATTTTGAAATGTGTCATTAGCTTATATTAATTATAGGTTAGGATTATTTTGTGTATATTTTAAGACACGTTAGAATTATATTTGACTGTATTTGAAAGATGCTATCAAATATTTAAAAAGGATGTGTCAGGATTAGAGAGAAGTCTCTAAATAGAGCCTTTAATTTTAGCGGCAGATGGCGCAACAATCTAAGTACAAAAGAGAAAGATGATAAACAATATATATATTACATTACACTCCTGCCTATGTTTGTTTGTGGTTTTGTTTAAGTGATGTTAATAAAAGTTTGTATGTATTCGTTGGTTATCTTTTATAAATTTACACACCACATTCAGCATGAACCTATGACAAAAATGATCATGAAAACCTATGTTAAAGTCAAGTTTCTCTGATATTTGTAACTCATTCTTCCACAGGTGTTCAATTTTTAATTGATATAAGTAGTGACATTATTTGTTAGCCACAATGTAAAACTCCGACCAGTTTCAAGCCTACAGCTGCCAATGGTCAAACTGTATGGAAAGAACCTTCATTAGTGAAGACTTTGAATGGAAATTTATTGTTACTAATATTAATAAACTAATTACTGAAGTTGATTTTCTTCAAAATTTTAAATTCCTTGTATACATTAAATGTAAAACTTCACAAGCGACCTTCTTATATCACTTACTTTGATGATTCATGTTCTGTATGGCCTTAACTGTTAATAAAAAATACATCAGAATATTCAAGTTATATAAACTTTTGAAAAAGTATGTGGAACCTTTCAATTTTAAACTGCATATTACATGCTAATATGCAATCTAAAAATTAAACTCTACAAACAACACACTGCATTACCTACAGAAATCAATATACCAGTTGAATCTTGCACTTGACAATTACATCTTGCCCAATATATTATTTCTTTAGAAATACTTCCAATAGAAATAATTTCTTTAGAAATAATATATTGGGCAAGATGTAATTGGGCAAGAAGCAGAGGAAAGGAATCCTTGATTGCAGACTGTATTTTGATAGAGGAGAATCTGAAATATTTACAATTGTAAACTTAGAACGATTGTCTCAGGGTACCAATGAAATGAGGCTGCTTAGAAATTGAAAGAGTGAGAGCAAGTAGAAGCGGAACAGTGGATGGAATATTATGTATAAGCGATTATCCTATCGGGTGAGTCTATTAACTTCTTCATTACCCTGGCCCAATTATTGTTTTGTAAATACGGAACTCAAGCTAAATTAAATAATAATCAAGAATGTTATTGCTTATATTGGGTGAAATTTCATTTTATGAAAGTACTCCTTCATCTTCTACTTCAGTTAATTAACTCTGGATTTTTTTATCTTGTAAAGATATATATATCTAAGAGATTTTACACCCATGAGCAATGTTTTAAATATCAGGATATAAAAAAGTTCACCCAACTGCTAAAGCTTTACTGTGCATTGTAGAAATAACACTTTTCTGTGCAATCGATATAGAAATATTGACTAATCCCACAAAGTAGCTTCCAATTCCAATCAAACCAGAACACTCCAAAGAAACAATCCTGGTAGGTGTGTATTCAAAAGTCAAAAATACAACACTCATCCCCAATTGTTCAACAGTGGCTGATTGATTTGGTTTGATTTTTATGGTGGCTAATGGCGCAAAGTCCAATATTGGACAAATCTGCACAACACAATGTTTAAAAATCGAAGTAAAAACTGTGATAAGAGGAAAATCAAATACATGAAAGAGGGAACATATTAAAATTAAATAAAAATTTATGTAAAAGAATAAAATGCATAGAAATTTAAATAGAATTTAAAACTGATCAACAGTGGCTGAGATTCAATCTCAGACTTTTTGATGTAAAGAACAATGTCCAATCACTAGGCCATGGTGGGCTTTTTTAAAATCAATCAAAAAAAAATTTAAAAATATGGTTAAAATTATGACACATAAAATGTAAACAATCATGATTGTTATCAATTCCTAAATTTAATAATGCCACAATATAATTTAATAATTAAATAATGTATGACAATGAAATAGATTTTGCCTCAGATCATATGCTTGTCACTTATTTGCATCAGTTCTTATTCTATTTATACATAATCTTCAATAACGAAATTTAATATTAAGTGATCTTATTGAAATAAATATATTGTTTCATATACAAATAAGTAGTTTTGTTTCAAGATATTGTTGCAAATAAAGTAATTATGTCTACTGCAAATAAAGTAACATGTAAGACAGAATTCTTAATAATTTATATATTTTCAACTCTATCAAACAGATTTATCAATTCATATTTTCTTTTATTTCTCTTTTTAAACTACTTATTTATTTATTTATTTTTTGGAAATGAGTCTTTACAATTTGAAATGTATAATAAAACAGTATCTTCTTTGCTGAAGACATTAGTTATAGTTTTAAATAAAAATGTTTCCTCTTATATACATTTCTATTAATCATTAACAAATTCAAAAAATCTTACCACAATGAAATGAAATCCAATCTAAAATAGAAACATATGTTTTACTTTCTGACACTGAAAAATCTTTCGGCAATTCTGAGCTGTGTTCAACAGTAGATATAACACAATCTAACTGTTGACTACTTGGTAAAGTTCGATGGACAGTGTGCAATAAATAGCAAGTACTTTTTATATCAAGATCGAACTTTAAATAACACTGAAAGGAAAACATTACATTAATAAAATCATGAATATTAGGTTATACAAAAGATACATAAATAGTAATAAAACATAACAATTTAGTTTAAAAATTTAAGAAATAAGGTAAAAGTTGAAAAATAAATTTCTTTTTTGTTTTCTTTCTTTTTTTCTTTTTTCTTTTTTTCTTTTTTTTTTTTTTTTTTGGTAATTTTTTCACAGAAACTGAAGGTGCCACATTTTTGGAAGGTTGTTAATTACATAAAATAGCATGCTCACAAATGCTATAGCACTATACCCAGTAACATTAAAGCTGCTTGAAGAGGATATTAAACAAATCCCATGGCGCTGTTGTTAAATTTGGTAAACAAATATAAAAAATGGAATTAAAGTATTTTGATATCATTCCTATTGTGACATTCCATAATTTTGTGCAAAATATAATTTGCTAACAAGTGAAATTTTTGATTCTAAAGTTTTTAAGGCAGAAATTCATATCTAGTATTTTATTATGTCTAGTGTAAAAATCCTTTTGTTTTATATTCTGATATAGTAACTTTTTATACACAAAAATTAATTTGAATGAAACTTATGTTGCTAAAAAAGGATTCTAAGTCATTGCAACATTCCTACCATCATGGTAATCAAATTGATGGATTATTGAACTGAAGGCCAGAGATTCCAATTTATTTACCAATTTTTCAGATGGAAAAATTGTCCATGAGAATGGATTAATTCCTTAATGATTTTATAATCGAAAATTTTTATAGAAATATTCTTTATTAAGAAACCATTTACCACACTGGTATTATATATATATATTATATATATAAATATATATATATATATATATATATATATATATATATATATATTATATATATAAATATATATATATATTTGTTATTTCACATTTCTGAGATCCAACATTAGCAGAGAAGGACCACATGCTTTAGAACAAAGCCTTAAAACATTATAGAAATCTAAATATATGGCATTGGAGATTTGGTAGCTTAACATGAATAATGAAGAACTTTAGACATTTAATACTATATTGGAGATTTACTAAACTTTTTACTTAACTTCAATAAACACCTATGCATGATACTATATTGACAATCAGATAGATGAGTATTTACAGAAGATTAATTTAAAAATAAAATATTTTACTGAACAAGTAATGTACTCAGCAAAGCTATCTTACACAAGTCACATATCTTCTGTTAGTGAGAACAGAAGTAGTTGTTCCTCGATATACTCACTTTCAATCTCTTGCTTAAATTTATGGTGTAAATACCACTTCCAATAATTCGTTTATTAGCTGATGCCAACAAAGTACCAAATATTTGTAAAAAAGCAGCCACTTTGCCCTTAGAATCTCAGATTGTTTAAAAAACAACAAAGTTTTTCTGAACAAAATTTAGGAAAATGTAAACTTTCTCTGCTATGACAGGAATTTTTGTTTTTCAGTTTGCGAATAGTTTTATTGGATCTTTGAAATTATTTCTGTTTTTGGAAATAGCTGAATAAGTGGAGATTAGAATATTTATCTTAGGGTACGTGGTTCTCTATCCTTCCCATTCTGCATCGAATCAGTCACCTTTAAAACTATGATCCATAAAAGAATAGATTTTTGATCTGCGGCATGTCCCAAGGGTACAATAAATATTAAAGTGATTTAGGAAATCCGCTGGGCTAAAATAACCACTGCTTAAAAAATAACCCTCCACAGCAAATGTGCTGTGTTCATTATTCCAACTGAACACAATTTTATGATTTTTTCCCTTGAGTGAGACAAGACCCACTTCATTATCTTTATTACTTTTTGTGTTATTGTAGTTTAAAAGAAGGTAGTTAGGTTGTGCACTCTGTAGAATTAATTAGATTCAAAATCTTAGTTGAAATAAATTGAAAATGGTGAAAAATAAGCTCACACAAGTAGAACTCAAATAATAAACAATATTAAATAATATAAAAATACATCAACATATAGTAAATTATCTTACCATCCATGGTTCTCCTGCAGCCCGACTTGGAGTGTAAAGTATATACAAAATATTTTTACCATTACATAAAACTGCCCAATCTGGACTGGGAAAAGAAATAGTAACATTACCTTCCCCTTGGGAATTAGGAATTACTTCCCATACACAGCGTGGATTACACAGACGACCATCCTACAACAGATATAATTATAAAATATAAAAAACACATATAAAAAATAGCTTAACATTAAAACTGATCAATTACAGTTACATCCATAAGCAAATATTTAAAACAATAGTTATTTGATATCACATTTGTTACTTAACAAAAAGAAATTTATAAAATAAAATTGATATAATGTATTTATAAAAAGCTTTAGATTAAAAACAAAATAATAGTATCAAAATTAATACTAATGTTAATTTTATGATAAAAATATATAAAATAATTATTTGCAATAAAAAGTATATGAATGCAGTGTAAGATTTTTTATGTGGTTTTTAAAAGATTTTTAATAATTATTATATTTATCGATTTTGTACACAAAAAGTGTTTTATGTAGTCTTCTTATTTGATTAGTATTGAAATTCATAGACAATAGATGAAAATTTTTAATAATGTTGAAATGAATTCTTATTTACATTAAAGCACAGATTTGTGAACTACATTAAAAATGAATTGATCAATAAAATTAATGTAAGAATATTTTTGATGATGACTCTCCTAATATAAAAGATATTGTTTTTGTTTCCAAATTCCAAATTGCTGACTATTCAATTATCTTATTAATTTCAAGCCTAACAATTCCATTATTTTTCAACATATTATTTTTTATTGAATATTTAGTTTCACAAAAATGTAATAATTCATTTATAATAAAAAAAACTAGAAAATAAATTATATCACTCTATATTTATTTTAAACTAAATATTTAGATGCAAATAAAATACACTGAGAAATATTCAGAGTGTATATAGACATTATTTTCTTCACAATAATAGAAATTGTAAGGATAGCTTCTTATCTTTTAATTGTTCAACTGAATCCCATTTAATTTATACATTTATATAAAAACTCTGTCATAAAACTTCATTGAGTTATGCATCACCTTTAGCTGTAAAGTTCTTGGAAAAAATTTATTAGAATTTTGAATTGTAAAATTTTTTGTTAACAAATATAAAAGCAATATTTTATTCACTAGCAGAAGAAATATATTTCAAATATAGTTACAAGGGAAAAAGAATGATTATAATGTATGAAAAATTAGATAACCATATTTTCCTGTATATAATCCACGGATTATGTGTTAAAATAGTTCCGAATTTTGTTGTGTGTATTATATGCCACCACGGATAATCTGACAAAAAATATTTTTTATCAGAAAAGTTTACAATAATGTTTTGAAAAAAAAAAAATGCCATTTATGTTTCATAATACATACATACATACATATATATAACAGATGGTACCAATATTCAGTAGACTTATGTTAACTATAATCAGTATTGTCCAATTACATTCAAGAACGAATTCAGTTCTACTGAACGGTTATTAAAGTTGCAATTCGTTAACATCATTTCGCATTTTGTTTTGCTCTGAAAACTTTCCAGTTAATATATTGTCAAAGGGAAGTGCAAATTATTAATTAACAGAGTAAATTTTAAATTGAAAGCTATAGGGAAGGCAAGTGAAAAAATGTTGACAAATGTGAGGTGAAGAACAAAACCTGCAACCTATGAGTTACAAAAGAAAAAATTTTTTCCATGTGCAGTAATCCATTTCTTTCATTTGACTATTAACGAAATAAATATAGTTTATTTAAAAAATATTTCTAAACCACATTTTGAAAGTTATTAAAATCTAAAAATCAATTAAGTTTTACTAGAATCTTTTCAGATCTTGATCAATATCAAGCTTCCAACTCAATTAATCGCACTTTGCATTGATGTGGATACAAACAGATTTTTATAAATGTCTTTTTCTTCCTCTGTAGAATCTATTATATTTTTAATTATAATGATTGTATTTTTTATTTTATTTGGCACCAAATTATCAGCAGTATAAATTTTTGAGTAACTGTTTCAAAAATTGCCACGGATTACACGCTGATGCAGATAATGCAACGCTTTTTTTCTTTTACTCAAATAAAGGGGCTTGCGGATAATATGAGGCTGCAGATTATATTCAGGAATATATGGAACTTTAATTTAAAAATATTATTGGGATATAGGAGCAAAATGTGTAAAAAGGGCCATCAAAATTAATAGAAATTTCATTAAGTATTTACAGAAATTAAAACTGTAGTCAGTAGAAAATTTATTGGTCATTAGAAGATGAATAAATAAAAAAGTATATACAGAAGGAAAAAAAGAAACTAAAAACCTGTCCTAATGAAGTCCAAATCACATTATTCTTTTCATTTATATAAAAGATGCTATTGTGATTCCAGTGGTCTTGAAATAAATGATTTAACAGAAGATTCATTTTTGTTTGAAGATAACTGTAATCTTCATTTTCCAGTTCAACACATTTAACACCTGCAAAATTATTTGAATATAATAAATAATAAAGTTTTTAAACTGCACTTATATCTTTATTTAATATATGGTTAAAAATGACTGATTAAAAATAATAAATATTTTCTTTTTGGTTACTTGTGTGGTGTGTAGTCTTTCTTTGATGGGATAAATATCGAATTAGAAGTTATTTATTAGTAAGCAAAATAAATTTATACTAAAAATGTCTATACTTGAAGGGAAAATTTAATAATGAATAAGCATTTGATTAATTTAGCTCAATCAAATTGTATTGTGTAACTTTAATAATTATATGTATTAAGTGATAATATATTAATGAAATGTACTGCAAAATATTATAACTAAAGATTTCAAGACACAAATTCAATAATTTATTCAAGCAACGAGTCTTATAAGGTATTAAATGATTAAGAATATAATTTAGAAGAGATGTTAAGTGTTATCTATATAACACTATATTTAGCGTATTAAAAGCAAATTATAAGTGAAATATAAGCCCTTAAGTTAGGTCTAATCCCACAAAATATAAATAACATAAATTGTAATAATAAAATAAATGTATAAGTATTAAGACAAAAACATTAATACTTATTTTTACATTAAATATTTGTACTTTGAAAAGCAATTATATATCATATTTGCTTTTAGTAGCTAAAAGTAATAATAAAAAAATAGCTTTATAAGATTATGCTATATTTAAGTAAATTATTTACACAATAAAAAATGGCATTTTATTCATAATGGACAACTTTGGACAACTTCTGATAATTTTTTTAATATTTGTTTCTATTAAACTACACACACTCAATTCAAAGAAAAAATTTCCACTGTTTCATTAAAATTTTCATATTATTTTAATCATTTATTTCAATGTTTCCCAACTTTGAACACCATTGATAATATGTAAACTGTTGGTTTTTGGTATGTAAAAATAAATTAATGATGAAGAACATAAAAATATAAAAAATTAAATAATAAAAATATCTTAATGTTCTTCAGATATCAATGTTGTTCTTTTGGAATGAACTTTAAAATTCAACTATCAGTGACTGAAGATGATACCCCTACTGTTATGATTGCAATTCACTCTCATTCACTTCAATGTGCAATTTATATGTTGTGAAAGGTTATTGTTTGTGATTGTAATATCTTTGTTTATGGATTCTAGCATTGATTGAAATATTTTTAAGAAGCCACAAACAAATGTGGTTACAAACTTGGTTGTGCCAAATTCTAGGGAAAAAAAAAAAAGAATAAATGTAAATGCTGAGTTTTAAAAAGACAAGTCTGAAAATTTTACGCAAAATTTTGAAATTGCACATTCTTCAACTTTTCAACAAGGTGTTAAGCAAAAATATTATGATGAATAAATAAAATATGGACGTCATATATTAGAGAAAAAGACTGTCCTCCTGAAGAGAATCCTAGGAGCTTGCCCAAGTTTGAAGTGATATCCAATTTTAACACTAAGTACTCTACAGTTACCTTGCTAACCTAAATTACA
Source organism: Latrodectus elegans (assembly GCA_030067965.1). Lineage (NCBI taxonomy): Eukaryota > Metazoa > Arthropoda > Arachnida > Araneae > Theridiidae > Latrodectus > Latrodectus elegans. The sequence goes on along the minus strand of CM057818.1, from coordinate 50,163,023 downwards.
TAATTTTGTAAGATATATACATATTTTTTTAATTGTGCTTGAACTTGAACCTTGAAATTTCATGCTACATTTTAAATATTTCTTTATAATTCCTTATTACAGAAGTATTAAAACACTATTAAATAAAACTAATTTCTCAAAGATTATAAATTAAAAAAGAAACATACACTAAATATCACAGTCTGCAGCAGGAGACAACTAAGAAATAAAACTAAATATGTAATATGAATAAGATACATTTAAATGAAAATTTGGATTTTAATTAACGGGGTAGGGGAGTTCATTTTAAAATACATTAATGTAACACTAGCTGTCTTAGAGACAGATTTTTTTTAGCTTGGTGTAAAAATTGGAAATCATACCAAGCCTGTATAATTATCTACATCATACCAAGCCTGTATAATTATCTACATCATACCAAGCCTGTATAATTACCTCATTCTAATTACTAATAGTAGATAGATTTCTACAAATTATTAAAATACAAAAATCTATATTTTCAAAGTCCATCATGTAATACAAAAAGATAATATGTATCATCCTGTCAAATACTTCTGCAAAAAAAATACAAGTTTCTGATTGATGTGATTTAAACCAATATAATTTATATTAATCTCAACAGATAATATTGAGTAACATCAAATTTCAAAAATAAAATTTTGCAGAACTGAATTATATTTAAAAGAGGCTGTCCTTGGCGTTCTGTCAATAAGGCCTCCCCTGGACATATCTTAACCTGCCTAAATTTTTAAAAAGACGATGTCCTTCAGGACCCGACATTTTAGATATTTTTGGTTTTATAGGGGTTGTATAGACTAACTAGACAACCTGCGATAAGTAACAACAAAAAATTTTAAAGTAAAAATGCAAATTGCACAAATTAGAATAATGAATTTCACTTAGATGACTCTTGTGACTTATTTTGGTGAAGTTTAAATCAGATGTTGCATACATGATTTATTTATATTTTTGAAAAACTATGCATATAATTAAAGGTTTCGTCTAAAAGTAGAGCACTGTACAATGAGTAAAATGGAGCAGATGATAAAGTGCGGCAACTGGACTTAACAGTTCGAAATGCATCTGCATGACATGATTTTCATTTTGTGGCGAAAAGTGATCATATCACATGCACAAAATTTGTTTTGTATGCAACCCATGAATTATTAAATGAGTAATTTTATTTGTTTACAATTTAAGAATTTGTTACATTAGTGTTCCTATCATTGCATTTCAAAATTTTTTAAGTTATATTATTTTGAATTTTTGGAAACTATATTGTTAATAATTTTGTTTGTTTAGAATTTTCGAAAGGCATTTGTTTGGAATTCTTTTAAAATAATACCATTTCAAATTTTTGTTTGGTCTGAAATCAAAAGATCTATGTGGGATACTAATCATATACCTGGTCAATTTGATTCGTACATCGCAGAGTATGTATGACAGAGAAACGATAAAGAAAATACATTAGAAGATTAAAACCATTTATTCTATGGCTGGGTGCAATGACTACGAAGGCAGTGAAGATTAGGTGGGTTATTTTGTTCATTAAAATTTCATTCAGAGTGGTAATAAGAAACTTTAGTTTTTTATAAGTAAATACATCTTTAAATAAGCTTTTTTGTGTGTTTCACGTTACTATTAGATTTTGACATACTGAAAATTTTTAAGGTAGGCGTCCCTGCCAGATTAATTAGAATTAGTTTAATGAAAAAAACATGTAATTTATTCATATTAGAAATTTAGCTTTATTTCCTAGTTGTCTCTAAACTAGGTAGTGCTACATTAAAGTTTTTTTTTTTTTTTTTTAAGTGGGTGCCACTGTTTTGTATATTAAAATTCAAGTTGAAATAAATAATGCATATTGTCAATGGTTAGAAATTTAGCTTAATTGTGCAATTGTCACTGTAGTAGATAACCATATACTGAATTTTTTAAAGTGGAGACACTGCATGGTTAATCAAAATTCAAGTTAATAAAAAAAAATTGTTTCTAGTTATGAGAATTTTAATACTTCTATAGTATATAATTATAATATAATATTCAAAACTTTAATATTTTAAATTCATAAAAGCGTGAATTTCCAAAATTGAAGTTCAAATGCAATCAATATTTTGCAGACAGATATTCTATGTAATGATGTAATTTAGGTTGGCGACATAGCTGTGCTGCAATTGGTCCAAAAACTGGAAATCATGCCAAAACTATAAAGTTCAGTCATCTTTTACCAAAGGTTTATTTATTTTTGTGACTCAAAAATTTTTGATTGTTATAAAATTGCTATATAAAAATGGAAATAACAAAATTCAAATGTGAATATATACAAGCATGTAATGTAAACAAACTGCATTTGAATTTTATCATATGCCAAAAGTTGAGAGTGTTACATAATGATGAATTCACTCCATTAAGATTTGATGCAAACATCTACCTACATTTGGCAATTTAATTTGAAGAATTTATTTGGTGGCTAGAAAAAAACCACCAAATTTTACCACATTTAGCGATTTTTTGCACTTGACAAGGTGTGAAGGTAATACTCAGTTTAGCCACCAAAATTTATAATGACAACAGAATGCATGCATAATAACAAATTTCATGAAATATTATCATTTTTACAAAATAGTATGTGAGCCAAGACTGTTAATGTTAGAAAATTCTAGTCCATTTAATATGTTAATTCGGCAACCATTTTACATGTAAGCTATCATGTACTTTCTCAACATAGAATGTATTCAATAATAGAGAAAGTTGAGAGCGTTACATAATGATGAATTCACTCCATTAAGATTTGATGCAAACATTTACCTACATTTGGCAATTTAATTTGGAGAATTTATTTGGTGGCTAGAAAAAAACCACCAAATTTTACCACATTTAGCGATTTTTTGCACTTGACAAGGTGTGAAGGTAATACTCAGTTTAGCCACCAAAATTTATAATGACAACAGAATGCGTGCACAATAACAAATTTCATGAAATATTATCATTTTTACAAAATAGTATGTGAGCCAAAATTGTTAATGTTAGAAAATTCTAGTCCATTTAATATGTTAATTCGGCAACCATTTTACATGTAAGCTATCATGTACTTTCTCAACATAGAATGTATTCAATAATAGAGAAAAAAAGGGGGCACAGGTGCCATATAATCCAGGGTTCCAAATTCTGAATTTTTTAGCAACAAAGAAATGTTGCCAAAAGGACGTAAATACTAGGGTTGCCAAAAAAAATTTACTGTATAATTTTTATATCTCCCATCTCTATGACAGAATAAAATCCAGGTAGCCAGATACATAATAAAATCCGGCAAAAAAATCACCAAACTCAGAATATGCCATCCTGGATTATACGGCACCTGCGCCAAGAAGGGAATTAAAATATATATTATATATTTGGTGAAAATGTATGTGTTTTTGGTCCCATACTTGGCTCATTTTCAAAAAGTCGACAAATGACGAATTTTTGTGTGTTTTGTTCCCGGATAGACACTATGCAAAAACGGCGTTTCTATGGCGACGAAACTGAAATCCGTGTTTTTAACGAACTCCACACTTGGTATGGCAACGAAAACAAAAACAATGGTTTTTTACGAATTGTACAACAAAAAATAAATATATAATTGTATAACAAAAAAACAGGATTGCCACAAGGAGTGCATTTAGGATGAAATAGTCAGGGTTACCACGCTTAGCGTCTATCACCCATTTGGCAAGAAAGGGGTACCCAAACCACAGATTAACCATCTATTTTAACTCCTTTTTTGGAAAAATATAATACGTTTAAAATATGCGTGAATAAAAAATAAACTTTTTACCATCTACAACAGGTTGTTTAAGAACAGGGATGGGATTTAACGATAATTTATAACCTTCAAACTTAATATCTAATAAGCTTCTGTTAACTTTTAAATCAACAATAACCATTATGATGAACAAATTTTCTTTGATTCAAATAACGAATTTAGTTTGTTTATCTATGTTTATTTGTAATACGTTTCCGGCTACAAACCTGCACACTCTCTAACAAATATCAAAATATAAGTGTTGTCAACCTAGTTTTAATTTTCAAACCCGTCAAATGACGTGGTCAACGTTCAGTTGGTTCAGTCTTATTCAATGGTAGATCTTTTGAAATTTTTAACATACATCCGTTGCATCAGGAATGGAACTCAACACACACCGGACCCACTAACGATGAATTCCTTGCTAAATCATCAATTTTTTTTCTTATATTTTATTTCCGGATGATTATTTTTTTCTATATTGACTGGAGTGGCTGTTGAAATGCCACAAGACCACAGTGACAATAAATCCTACGAAATTTGTTATATAAATATAATCTGTCAGCATAATAGTTTTCGGTGGAGTATAGTATCGAACATACTTCAGAGATTAAGAGGGGAAAAAAACTTTTAAGGGAAGTGCGTCAACAATTTAGTCGCACTATAATGTTGCACACATTATGACACAATATAGCCTTCTTCACTGTTATATAGGTAACCGTTATATCTTATGATATTTTTAACGTATAAATTCCCTCAACACTGAAATTCTGGCATTGTGTCAGGAATGGAACTTACTACCCACCAGTCCCTTATTAAGTCATCATCATCATCCTATTTTATATTATATTTCCCAATGAACCTCTTTGTCTACTAACATGAACAAAGTGATAAAAATCTTACGGAATTTGTTCTTCATAGTGGAAGGACATTGGTTGGATTTCAACTACGGTTAAACAAAATTATATTTTTTGGGATTCTAATTTCACCATGAGCATAAGTCTTGGTGGGTACTTTGTAGTTTTCCAGACATATTTCGGAGTGTCATGAAACGAATTTTACTCAGTGGAATAGAAAGATAGTGGAATAGAAGACAACAGTATTTTTAATATGTTAGATTATCCGTTAAATTAAATCAAATTTCATTTTAATGAAATAGTAAACAATAATGTTACATTATGCTTTAAAGAAATATATTTCTCTGTGGATTGTGTGAATCTAATTATCTTTTAGAGATCATTAGTATAGAATTCATATCTTGTTAGTGATTATTATGCAAATGTAGCCTATTTAGTTAACCATAACCTAAATTTCTTCCATTAGTGTGACGTGAAAATATATACCCTGTTTATACCCTATTGATTGTAATTTCTTGGCTAAAGCTAATTCCTTAATACTTGTAATAAGTTGGGGGCAATTCTTGTAATAAAATTTATTATAAGAATTACCCCCAAAAATAATTTGCTAAATAACTTTAAGCTAAAATAGAGACATTTCAAATGATTTTTCAGATTTAAGAAAAATACAATTAATTATGTAATACTCTCTAAAGATATATAAATACCGCAAACAAGAATAATTAAATTATGGCTATGGCTATCAGACCCGATTAAATCCATTTAAAATAGCAGTAATTCTTTTTATCAGATTAAAGACATCAACAGTTTTTAAATATTGGATCTAATTTGGACTTCAAATTACACGCTTACACAGAGTGAGATAACATTCCCAGACAAGAACAGAAGTTACAATAGACTTCTGTAGAGCTAGTAATGCAGCTTGACTGTCAGAAGAGATAATTATTCTTTTACAAAAATAGTTTCTGTCCAAGCATATTCTACTGCACATGAGAATGGCAAAGACTTCTGCTTGGAATACAGTTGTGTATTTACCCAAGGGGAATGATAGCTTTGTGCTATTTGCAGGACAACAAATACCAGCCCCAGTGTTGGAATTCATTTTTGAGACATCAATATACCAGTAAATACAGCTTTCAATAATGGCAACATTATTCCAGTCTTTTCTCAAGGAAAATTTGATTGTATAAGGCTTATCAAAAGCAAACTTAACAATCGTGTAATCAGTAGGCATACTTATGAAAGGATGACTAGTTACGTCAGCATTGAGGTTTCCCCAGGATAAAAACCTAGAGTTGTCCTTCCGCTGACCTGTATTTTTAAGCCTCTTCATGTTAAGTATTGCTTCTGCTTCAATACGCATATAAAGGGGATGCATACCAAGCAGAAGCTCCAGTGTAGATGTGGGAGTTGTTCGAACACAATCAGAGATAGCTACACAAAGCATCCTTTGTAATTTTGTTAATTCTGCTTTAGCAGTTTCATTTTTGATTCTAGGCCACCAGACCACTGAGCCATAGGTAATAATGGGACAAATGATCATAGTGTAAATCCAATGAATAACTTTGGGATTTAAGCCCCAAGTTCTTCCAAATGCATTTCTACATGACCAGAAAGCTTTTTTTGCTCTTTCAATGCAAAAGTTGAAGTGTTTGTTCCAACTTAAGTTCATGTCAAAAAATATTCCTAAGAAATAAACTTCTTTGGAGCAAGTTATCTCTTGACCAAAAAAGTTATCTTTCTCAGATTAAGATTCTTTTTCTTTGTGAAGGCTACCATAATGGTTTTTTGAGGGTTCACAGAAAGACCTTCTTTTTTACACCAAGTCTCAATTGTTTGAGGGTGTTGGATATGATGCTAGAGATTGTTTCAGCAAACTTACCACTGACGATTATAACTAAATCATCTGCATATCCAATGGTGGTTATGCCTGGTTTTTTTAACATCTCTAAAAAGGAATCTACAACACAGCACCATAAGATGGGTGAAAGAACCCCTCCCTGTGGACAACCAACTTTGGCTTGGATCATCATGTTTTCACCTAAACTAACTGACAAATTTGTTATTGAGCAGATTTTCCTTTATCCAAGAACAGATTGTGTCATTAACTCCCTTTCTAGCAAGGGATTGTAAAATAGTTTCAATGGATACCTTATCAAAGGCACCTTCAATATCTAAGAAAACAGCTAAAGCAAGTTCCTTAGTCTTAAATTTCTTCTCCAAAATAAAGGATAGGTTGTAGATGGCACTGTCAGTGGATCTACCAGGTTGATATGCATATTGACAGTCAGAAAGTGGTTTTTCCACTAAATGGACTTCTCTGATATATCTGTCTATCAGCTTTTCAATTGCCTTTAGAAGAAAAGATGTTAGGCTGATAGGTCTAAAAGATTCAGTTTCATAGTAATTATCTTTCCCTATTTTAGGAATAAAAATTACTTTTGTATGCCTCCAAGCAATAGGTATATGACCAAAGGCTATACTTGCCCTAGAAATTCTACAGAGGATTGGAGCAATGCACTAGACTCCCTCAATAAGCAGAGCCGATACAATTCCATACATTCCTGGTGATTTAAAAGGTTTAAAGGACATTATTGCCCATTTTGTTCGATTATAGGTTGTGATTTTTTTGGCAACATCCCATTTATTTCTACCACAATTTGATGTGGAGAGAGTAAAATTAGGAGTTTCCTTTATTTCGTTGGAACCTGGAAAGTGAACTCTGAACAGTTCAGCCAGTGTCTCTCTCCCAGATTCTGAAAACTTACCATTTGGCAATTTAAGAGTGTTTAGACAGCAGTTCCTGTCTTTAGACATTATTTTAACGAGTCTTGCAGTATCAGACACAGTTTTAAGGTCAGTGCAGTAATTTTGTCAAGAATTCTTTTTTGAATTCCTGTTAGCTTTATTATAAGTGGTAAGTGCCAGTTTATATTCCTGCCACTCACCATTCTTTTTGGCTCTATTAAAGAGCTTTCTACATTGTCTTCGTAGTTTACTTAACTCTTTAGACCACCAAGGAACTAGCCTTGGAGAGCAAGTATTGCTGACATCACAATTTTGATAGTATTCTTGGAGAATAGCATGTTGCATGTGATCAACGGCCAACTCCAAATCTGCTACCGAAGATAACTTATACCGAAGTCACCTTCCTTGAGAAGATCTTCTAGATCTTTTTTGTAGGAACCCCAGTTGGTATTTTTTACTTACCACCTCTAGTCTGTTTGCTCCTAGAACAGAAAAGCTAATGTATTGGTGGTCAGATAAGCTTATTTCATCAGACACTTCCCAATCTTTAATAAAGTCAGCACACTTACTGTTACATAAAGTGATGTCAATGACTTCTCTTCTATTTATAGTAATAAAGGTGGGTTCATTATCTGTATTAAGAATAGATAGTTTATAATACAAAATGTATTGTAAAAGATCCTCACCAGGTCTGTTGCAATCACTACTTCCTCACACAGTGTGGTGAGCATTTGCTTCACATCCTATGATGATTTTCTTACTCAAATTGTTATAATCTAGAAGACTGAAAATTTGCACATTAAATGTGTCTTTATCTACGAAAGAAAGATATGAAGACATAAAGATGATTTCATCTTTGATTCCTTGCAATAAGCAGGATACTTTTACAGCAACATTATCCCCATTTAGATAATTAACCAGAATGAGAGCCTTTAATTTGTTGCTTACAGCAATACATGCTCTTGGTCTCAAACAACATTTATCATAAAATATGTTAAAACCCTGAACATGTAGGCCCAAAACAGAACCATTGTAAGTCCATGGCTCTTGAATTAAAACAATGTCAACCTCCCCTCTAGTCATCTTCTTGCTAAGAATAGCTGAAACTGATCGAATATGATGATGGTTGATTTGTGCTACTTTGATGATACTTATCACTGTGGCACCCAAAGAAGCTAAGAAGAAGCAGTGCTTCCCAAGTCTCTGTAAGTAGGGGACTTACTTGATTTTCCTGCAGAACCTTTACTATCTCACTCTCAGATAGAGCAGAACTAGGTTGCAGTGTTATATCAGAACTAGAATCTAAATCCAGTTCTTCAATGTTAGGTAATTCACTTTCCTTACTAGAATTAGGAGAGGATTTACTTACTTGAGAGGAAGTTGCACCTTCGTGTACAATTTCCATCTCTTCAATGTTCTGTACATCCTTCTGGTTTGGGTCCCGGAGAATTTTGAAGGTTCCCCAATCCAAACTAGTATAGGCACCATAATTTGCCTTTTTAATGGCTTCTGAGGCTTCCATATAACCTCGAAGATCCATCTAATAGAATGTGTCTCTACATATTTCTGCAGAGTACGCCCTTCTAAAGACTTCAATTCCGGGTTGAGTCTATTTAGCCGTTTCAGAAAGATGGCAGGATCCTTGGTATGGGTGTCCCTTGTCTTAAAGGCCACATTTACCGGTTTAGGTAGATCACTGGGATCCAGAACACTGAGCCCCTCACCACCAAACAGACTCTTGTTACCATGGAGAGAAGGACTTTTTAATTAATTCCACAGTTTCAAGGTCATCACAGAGGAGAATTAGTGCCCCAGACACTAAGCTGAAGCCTCGAACCCTAGTCAGATGATTTTCTATGGGGACCTCATCTGTCCTGGTCAGAATCTCCTGCTGTATGGAGTCAACATCCTCCTTGTTGAGTTTGATGGTTGGGAAACCATCCTTCACGATAGCTGTTTTATGGCCTTTAACAGTCTGAGCAAAAGTCCCAGGTTGATTATCATCCCTGAGCTTTTTGGAGGCAGTGTTACTGGGAGAAGGGGTCGACACCTCAAACCTAAGTCTTTTGGTGCCATCCACCTTCTGGGCAGTCTCCACCTGCTCCCTTGCTTTATTGCGACGCCTTAGATTGCGTCTTTGTGTTTTTGTGAGAACTCCTGGTTCTCCAACTGTGGTGTCTGTGTGTTGCCTTGTGGTAACTCCACTTCCTCCAGCAGCCAGATTTCCAGTGCTCTCCTTTTTGCCGGGATTCTGTTCTTTAAGAACCGTTTCACCGGCTGATTAGATAACACCAGGTGATTTATCCAATCCTTTTTTTATCATTTTTATTTTTTATTTTTTTGTATTTGTCATTCATAAGTGACCTAAAAAATTGGAGGAAATATAAAGTCACCACCAGCATTGCCTGCCTGTACAGGTGGAAGGCAATCATACAACGAGGTTTTACTGGTTCCTCGAGGGGCCCGTTAGTGATACCATAAACCTGGTGCCATTCATCCATCAGCACGGAGCCTAACACCTTGGATTGGGTTACCTTTCTGTATTAGCCAGATGTATTAGCACAGCCTTCTCACCATGGATGACCCTACCAGGAACCTAAACCAAGTTTAGGTACCAAACGTACATCACCTGGGCTACCTGTGTACACCCTCACACCACTTTGAGGTTACAGAATTGGATTTTGTGAGGGAAAACTGTTGTAATGTAGATTGTACTATTGTACCTTACATTTGATAAAACGTATGTTTATAAGATACGGTAAAACAAAATTACATGAAACTACTGCTTCCTAGAATGATTATTCATAATATCATTATAATTTTTGTAGTACATGGAGTAATAAAGTAAAAAAAAAATTGTTGCTTATTTCTAATCAATCAATGGTCATTATCAAAAAAATAAATAAAATAAAAAATAATTTTCCATGCTTTAGGTGAATGCAAATTTCATTACATTCATTCCAATTATAATAATTTAGAGTTTGATATTAATTGATAATATAAAAATAAATTATTAACATAATTTTAGATAAAGTAAATGTATAGAATATAAGATTAGAAATTTTATTTTAGAAGTAGTTAGTTAAGTGATCAATTTTTATTTTAGAATTCATTACGTACAAATTTTGTGCTATTTAAATGAAGGATAAATTTTACAATCATTTTGTCATAAATAATTTATTAAAGAAAAATATTTAATTTTTTATTAAATTCAAAAAAATTGAAAATGTTTATTGCTTGTCAGCGATTTTAAATAATATTGCACTAATTTGCTTTTATTTTCGAAAAATATTTGCTTACGTTTTCTACATTTGCTTACCATATTACACACACCCTTCTAGTTAATATCATTGGCCACACCCCTTTGTCATAAATAAGAATTTTCATTAGCGGCTAGATCCTGCACGCATGGTAATACGTATTCATTCTCTGATTGGTCACATTATTTGTTTCTGATGCTGCCATCTATTGTTAACTAAAAAATTTCTGCAATCATACTAAATAATAGAGCAGAGCATCTATTCTTCTCTTTAAAATAAATGTTCATAAATGTGATGAGTGCAATAACTATTTTTTTTATCAAAAAAAAAAAAAAAAAGATATTAACATGCTTATAAAATTAGAATTCATCAAAAGAATCTAACGGCTTCGAAAACTGAAAAATATTTAAATGTAATAATGTGTTTGATTCTTACAATAATTTTCCTGTGTTATTAAGAATTGCTTTTATTGTTCCTATTTTAATTAGTACAAATTGCTTATTGTTTTCATTTTTAGCATTACAAATTGCCTTATTAATAAAAATTTTAGCATATAATTGAGTGAATTTTTATAAGATGGTGTTTTGTGTGAATGATTCAAAAATTTTAACATTAAAAAATAAATAAACATTATCATGTGCATAATTAAATACTTGTGTTTTAAACTTTTTTGTCAGTATAAATTTTATTAAAATCAGTATTAGTATTAATTATACAGTGTTTCAATAAACTAAAACATTTTTATATTTAAAATAACATCAAAATAAATGGCATTTTAAAATAATTTATATTATAAATATATTTTATACACAATATTAATGAATATAATTATAATTCTTAACATTTAAGATGTATATTTCTTTATTTTTGTGCCATAAATAATTATTTAATATTTGAATAGAGCCTATACAAAAAAAAAAAAAATTCTTTCTGTTTGATATCTCTAAAATGTAATTAAGAAAATAATTCAATAAAATATTTTTACTTAAAATTTTTGGTACCAATATATTTGTCACATACACAATCATGCGACAAACTCTCACTGTTACAATTGATTTTCAAGTGTTCTCCCCCTTCTAAAATTTAAAACAAAGATTTTTGTATTCAAGGCAGTATAAAAATATAAATTAGACTTTTTTTTAACTTGTTAAAAAATATAGTTAAAATTCATGACATTAAAAAATGTATATTTTCCATTATTGTTTGTGATACAAAAAATTGTCACAAGCAATAATGTTAATGAGATAATTATTACAATTAAAACTTTATTAATTATAAATTAAAATTACAATAATGACAATTTAAAGGATGGGTATTTGACAGGACTCCATCACAAACACAGTCCTTTAAATACTATGTTAAAAACAATAAAGTAGATAGTACTTACGCCAGTGTAAGTAGAAATAAAATTTATAAAGGACACTTTGCTAAGTCTTATTAAAAAATATTATATTAAAGCCCTCACATTATTTTCAGCATCATTTTAGTTGTATCACTTATTACATAATCTGTTATACAAAACAACCACTTAATATTTTTGCTTCATTTTTTACATGAAAATATATAACATGTAGCTTCCTTTGATTCTGAAGGTACTATCCAAATTATTCTAATGGTAATATAACTGAATAAACTTTCAAATTGATAAAAATATGACAAAGATTAATTACTAAATAAATTAATATTTATGAATAACAATCTAAAATATAAAGTAATATGCTAAATTCTAAATTGCATGATTTGTAGTCATAAGATGTGTTACATTTGTGTATCAGAATCCATAAAAATATCATGTTCTTGTTTAAAAAATAATTTTTCCATCTCTAAGGTTTATTTTTGAAGGGAATTCATTTTTTAATTCATTAAAATTTTTGTGACATAATATCCAGAAGATAAGAATTTCTTAAATATGAAGAGAAATGTGCAGACCATCTAAAACCTATGAAACTATTAGAAAAATAACATCAAGTACTATGTAATCAATATCAAAGATGAAACTGGTGCAGATTTTTGATATATATATATATATATATATATATATATATATAAATATAAATATATACAATTAAAACTTTTCTGATACCAATTTTTGAATAAAAAATAGGACTATATTGAATATCCACTGAAAGAACTTATTTGTACATTAAAATGTGTTTTAATCTTATATAAAGGTTGTTGAATTTCTTGTCATTCTAGAGTAATTGCTAATAATTCCAAAAATAAATTAAATCATTATACATATTATTATTTAACAATGTATTTGGGATTTACGGGTAACGGTAGCAATCCATACTTATTTGATTTTAACATATAAATGAGAAGTAACACCTTTCTTTTTCACATTTTCTAAACATTAACTTGTTTAGACGTTTGTTCATTATTAATTATAATTGAATCAGATTGTCTGTGCACTTTGTTCAAGATAATAAATTGCAAAATTTTACTTTCATATTTATTTTATTTCAATGTAATTTCATTCTTATAGAAACAAATTTAAATAACTGATTCTATTTACAAGTTCTAAAATGTCAAAAAATATAAAAGCAACACACTAGATATATCATGTCAAATGCATTGTGAATTAAGAAAATTCTTGGATAATATGTCCTAACAAAGTTTAATAAAACATGATTAGAGATATTAAAGTGAATTTTTTTTAAATATTCTTTTTTATAGATATAATTTTGTAATTGAAATCTTAAATTTTTGAGCATACAGAATTATTCATGACTAATTTTCCTTAATATATATTGATGTATTCAATTGCAATCTAAAAATCAGTATATTCAGTTGTATTTTAAAAACTATATTTAAATGAGCCATAAATTTGTTCTCATTTCAGCCAAATTTAACTATGCATAACAACATAGTTATGGGTAACATAATTAGTAAATGAATAATAAATTAAAATTTAAGAGCAGTTTTTTATAAGACAAGTATACAAAATTAATTTTTTATGGCTAATCAACTTTTTTTTCCTTTATAAAAAAAAAAAAAAAAAAAAAAAAATTAAAAATATTATGAAAAAAATTTAATGAGTAAGAAACATTATGTAAATAATTTTTCATACATATTTTTTCTGGTATTTTAAATATTGTTTAAAAGTGCATTTTTAAAACTAGGTTGAAATACAAATAAAATATACTTTTCAGAAGATATCTATGCCAGTGTATGAAAATACTCCCCTGAGACTGTATGCTTAGTAGTTAATAAAAAAACTATAACTAACTTGTTATAAATATTCATGTAAATAAATATAATAGAAAACCATATTGCTGAAATAATAAATTGAAACTTTTATGATTGACATTTATTAAATATAAGATTTTCACTTACAGTTGTATTCGTTTTCAATAGATAGCAGCACCAGCGATTAATAAACTGACCAATCAGAAAATGAACGCGATTTTCCACATGTTCAGGATCTAGCCGCATGTAGAATCCTCCTCAATATATACCAAGTACGGTTACAATTTAGCTTGAAGACATGACTTCCTGTAAACTTTCAGTAAATTCTCATATATAAGTTCAAAGTATTATAAAGATACAAAATAAATTGAATAAAATAATGTTAATTAAATTTGCTGAGTAGAATTTTTATAATTTCACTAATCTACATTACAGTAACTTAACAATTTAAAATTCTTTTGTTTATCAACCAATCACATTATTCTATTCGTTCTAGTGGATGCCAAGCTTTAAACGTACTTCGCTTGTTTACTGTATGAATCGGTTAAAATGTCTGACAGTGTGTTACCAAACGGAGAAGTTATTATCAGGTAAATCGTGTAATTTTACTTAATTATATTCATTATTCAGTTATTTTAAATATTGAATTAAAGTAATTTAACTAATTTGTTATTCTAATTATAATATTTTAATTTTTCCATGGTATGTATTTCGTTGCGAAAGGCTTGATTGGTATAGATAAATACGAGATAAATTTTATAAATATTCCTTCTAAAATGCCTTTCACTTTTACTTAGTGCTTAGTAAAATTTCAATTTCTCATTATTCGCCTATTATCAATTCATGTTTGATATATGTATTCATGACAAAAAGTTTTGGTTTTGATTGTATTCAATAAATTCTTATATTCAGCTTGGTGAAAATTTATAGATCTTGATTCGGTCCCTAGTATTTAAAAGTATTAAAATTTTGTTTGAGAATGTTTCTATGTCTATTTATATATCAATAGTTTTCATTTTTAATTGTATGTAAACAAATACATTAAGTAAAATTCTATTTTAATTAATACTGTTGTATTTAATCTCTACTGGTGTTATCTATTATTGCTTATTATATTAATTTTCATTTAAATTACTTTTATTTTATTTGTAAGTACCAAAATATATTGTGTTTTGACAATTTATCTTTTGGGATTTTTATAATCCTATAAGTCATTAAAATTCTTTTTAAAGTTTTAAGTGATGACACAAGATTGTCTGGCTAATTTTTTCCCTGTAAGCTTTTAATTTATAGGCATGCAAATAATTTTTATCACAACTTCATTGTTTTCAAAGTAATAGATGAGATCAATACAATAGAAAGGATAAAATATTTCAAAAACGAGTTAATAGTTTAATAAAAAGTTCAATTTTTAAGTGTTTTTGTTAAAAGTAAGTTTTATGTTCATATAATTCCATAATTGTTGTCAAAAAGGCCTGCTCAGGAAAGGTAAATCCTGGTCTAACTAGCTCTCATGTGCTAAAAATGACCTTTGTGCGTCAAACAAACCAACCCAAACCTGTTTGAGAAAAATATCGTTCTTGCAACTGGAGAGTAGTGAGTTTACAAATCCAATTAAATATTTCTTGTGTTTGTAATGTCTTCACTACAAATGAATAATACGTCTAGGGTTTTCCTTTGGTCCTAGTTTTAAAATTCTCAAAACCTGTCCTCTTTTGTATCCATGATGACTCACCCGTAGCGTGCCTCAATATATAGGATGCCATCAGTTCTGCCCTTGGTATTGCTGAAAAGATTAATATTTTAACTCGTCATGCTTTAAAGAAAAAATAGTTATTTAATTCAAAAATATATTTATTCCATTTATATGTTTTATTGTTATATAATATCACTATTACTAATTTTTTAATTGAAAATATTGAAATTGGGTTATTCAACCATAAGAGTCATCATCATCAATATTTTAGGAGTATGATTTATTGAAGTGCAAAATAAATGGCCTGTAAGATACTGATGAGTTTTTAAAATTTAGGGCTATTATATTCCATAAATTTTAATAGTTGTAATTTGGTACTCTTCCATTATACCTTCATAACTGATCATTAAACCGATTGCTAAGCATTTTCTGTCAGAAATAATCTTTGTTTAATAAGTTGAGGAATGCGGCTAATTTTTTCGTCGCCAAGCTAAGCGCCTATTTATTAAAACGGGAAATTTCCTGAAGTTCAATTGAAAAATAAGCATTTAGAAAATTTAAAAAGGGAAATAAATATAAATGATGGATTTACTTGATATAAAGTTAAACTGATATGCCAATTGTTATATTAATTTCGACATTTTGCTCGTTGTCACCAGTGTCACATTTCAGAAAAAAAAATAATAAATAAATAAATAAATAAAGTACATGCAAAACTGTTTTTTTAAATGTATACACTTTATAAAATTTTAAATAAGCATGCAAAAACTATTTTTTCAAATATATACACTTTTTAAGTAAATAAAGATGAAACACGAATACAATAAAAAAATACATGTAAGCAATAGAATTTAAGTAAAATAAATGAATAAATAAAAATATATATATAATAAATAAACTAAATAAAAAAATAATGTAAAAGAAATTGTAAAAAAGAAAAATTTACTCTGATTGGACGCTGGCGACAATGAAACACAACTGGATCCGTTTTACACCGCTGCTGCATTTCTGTTATAATTTGTCTGTGAATATATATAAATAATTTCTCTGTAATATTTCTTAAAATAAGGTCACAATTTAAAATTATATAGTAACTCATTGCAAATATATGTTATGAAGGTTTTATTTGCTGAATCAATAGTCTTTTCTTTCTGGATTTTATTAAATTTTAATTCCAAAATTGTAAATAATATACAAATGTATTCATTCACATTGAATTTCACCTATAATAAGAGCTAATGCTACAAAAACCATATTTTACTAATACAAAAAATTTTTATATTATGAACATATTTTTTTTATCATTTTCTTCCCCTTTTTGTTTTATGGAATTAATCAATTTGATAAGTGAGGCACTCATCTAGCAAATGAAAACATTTTAAAATTTACTAAGGAAAATACCTATCTACCTTTGAATCTGGTTCTGATTAATTAAGTCACTGGTTCTATTAACTATTTATATTAAAGTAGTTTTATTATTTCTATCCTATATTATTTCTATTATTCATTTAGGAAATAATTTTTATGCTGTTAAGGTCATCATTTAGTCTATAGTTTAGTAAAAGAAATAAGTTTATACAGTTACTGCTTTATTAAAATTATAGTTTTATTAATAATATGTGTTATCATTTATTTATTCTATAATCTATTAATTAATAGATTTTTATCTTAAACCTCAATAAAATTACAGTAAATATAGGAACAGTTTATTGCATTCATTTATCAAGCAGATTTAGCAAATACATTGAATTAGATGTTCATTTTTTCTTTGTATTTTAGTTTGTCAATTTTACCAATATTTTATAAAATGACAAAAATTATAATTCCCTTTTACCTTTTATAATGTACCATATTTAAGATTCTTGTTTTAACTTTTTAGCAGTGAATCTGAAACAGATGAAGAGAAAGTAACAATGAAAAAGAAATCTCTTGATGCTGGTAGTAAGAAGAAGAAAAAGAAGCATCATAAACATAAGCACAAGCATAAACATTCTTCTCATAAAGTAAAAAGAAGTGGTGAAATTCATCATAAACATAAACATCATACTCATATAGATAAAAAAGAAGTGAATAGTATGGGATTGGAAGAGCTTGAAAAACAAAAGGCTTTGCTTGAAGCAAAGTTAGCCAAAGTGGAAGCACAAGCATCATTGGTTTCTGCTGATTATGGCAGCTCAGATGAAGCTAGTCCAGCATTACTGGAATTAATTTCACAAAACAAAGACTCTGAAATTGAAAAGGATAAGATATCAGATTCTAAGCATATATCTAGTTCTTATAGAGGAGAGAAAGAAAATATTAAAGTTGATGCTAAAAAGAAAGTATCTCATAAAGATCATAAAAGTACAAGAGATGGTCCAGATAGTCATAAATATTCTACTACTTCTGGCAAACTTCCCAGTAGTTCTAAAGAAGTTAACAATTCAAAAGATCATAGTGTTGAGAAGAATACATCTCGGAGGTTAGTAATATTTTTATGTGCTTATTTTTTCAAAAATATTTTCTGTTTTAATATTTATTTTATTATAGGTTTTTCCCCTATTAAATGTTTATCATTTGTTAGATGAGTGCTTCATTTATCAAATTGATTAACTCCATAAAACAAAATGGATAGAAAAATGATAAAGTATGTTCATAAAATCAAAATTTTTTGTATTATTAAAGTATAAACCATACTTTAATAATACAAAAAATGTATAATATAAACCATATTTGTAGCATTAACTCCTATTATAAGTGAAATTTAATAAAATTCAGAAAGAACAGAGTATTGATTGAGCAAGTAAAACCTCCATAACATATATTAATAAAATTAAATTGATAAAAAGTTATTTTAAATTTAATAAATGAGATGAGATTGAATTTGAACATTTTAAAGTTAATATCTTTTTTAAAAATGCAGAATTTTCAGTTCAATTATCATGTAATCCCTTTTTTGATCAATTTCCTTTTTAATGATGTATTTTATTATTTAATCTTTCATAGCAACATCAACTTATCACTGCTATAGAATGATCAAGAATTTTTTAAATTTTTGCCTTATTCTTTTATGGTAATTCTTGTGATTTTCCCATTATGGATAATTAACTTTAGATTTCTAGCTCATTTATTTTCATGATGGTTATGTTCTTGGGCATATCATCTATGCATTTCTTTATATCATGTATATATTAGATTTAAAACCTAGTATTTTTCATTCCTTTTACAATACGGTCTAACATATTAAATGTCAAGGTTTAATGTCATAATATTTATACCATATAGAAGATCAAATTATTATTTTAGCAATCTAAACTTCTAATCATGTATGCTTACCAAAATCCTGTATAAAGCTTGGTGATGAAGCTGATCCTAATGAAATTCAATCCATTTTTAGTTTGCATACACCAAATAATTTCATCCTTTGGAAAAAATTTGATGTTTATGGTATATGATAAGGTTAATAATGGTAATTTGAAATTTAATGTAAGAATTATATACATGGAAATAGTAAAAAATTTTTAGGTGTTTAGCTCTTTTTTTTTTTTAGTTTATGTGTAAAAAAGAAAAGAGTAGTTTAGAATCTGGCAGTTTATAATCATTTGAAAGGTCAATGAAAAGTTTGTTTAATCTTCCTATAAATGTAAAAAAATATTGCAAACAATCCCTATTTCTCTGTGTATACATAATTTTTTTTTTTTTTAAGTCTTAATTAGCTGAAATGGAAACAAAATTATAAGTTTGTAGTTGATCATTTGTTACACTAATTTACTAATTGATCTCTCCATATGTAATAGTGTGGGTGAAGTAAGTATTAAATTTTATTAGAGATACCTGGGAATAAAAGAAATTTTATACCTTTATTGGAATATTCTTTTTTTTCCACTCTGAGTCTTTTTTTTTTTTTACATATTTAAATTCATTTTTCTGTTTGATTTTGATTAGTTAATAATTTTTGTCAAAGTTCTGCTTTGAAAAATATTTTAATATATTTTCATATGAATGAAATAATCATTATATGAATAAGTAATTATAACAATTTTACATGTGTATCTGTAAAAACTACATTTCTTCTTTATCCTTTGTAGAGTAAAAAAAGAAGCTGTTGAAAGTCATCTAAATCATGAAAAGTCACCAAAACTTAAAAAATCATATTCTCCTTCAAAAACGGAAACTCATACTAAAACTGAATCTTCTCGTCATATTCGTGTAAGAAGTCGCTCACCTCCCCATCGCCATGAGAATAGAAGAGTTTCTCCTCCTGTAAAAGACAGGGGGTGGACACCACCTTCAAGACATCAGTATCATCACAGTCCATCTCCAAGAGCTTCATATCATAGACAGCCAGAAAAAAACAGGCCTGATTCAAGAATGCGTAGTCCTCGAATATCCAGAAGTCCATTGCCACCGAGCCGTAAAGTTTCTGACTCTAGATTGCGTAGTCCTCGTCGGTCTCGCAGTCCACACATACCTAGTCGAAGAAGTCCAGATCGTTTCTATGTCGACTCTAGACCTTATAGAAGATCACCTAATCGTCATGGTTCACCAAGACGATTTCCAAATGACCGGTTTTCTGGCCGTTCTCATATTGGTAGTGGAAGATACCGAAGTCCAGATAGAAATGGCAGGGGCTATAGTCCTAGGTCTGCAAGAGATAGAAGAAGATCCAGAGATAGATCACCAAGAAGTCGTAATTCTCGAAATAGCCCTCGTCGAAGATCTAATACAAAGTAAGATTTTACGTGCAGAAAAATCAATTTATCTTTATTTTAGCAAATCAGAATTGATTTTAGAAAAGTCAATTTTTAAAACTCAACTTATAGAATTCTTTGTTTTACAAATTCCTTATTGTTTTGAATTCAAGATTTTATATTAGAAGATGAGGAAAACTACAGTGTTTTTAAATTAAGGTTATAAAATAATAATTTTCAAGCATTATTTCCGTACTGTCATAGGTATTTGTCCAAAAGTTTTAGAATTGGAATGTAACACTTTTTCATCTGAAATAGAATGTCAAAATATTTTAGGGTTAAAAATTGGATACTTGTGTTTGTAGTCTTATTAATATACTTATTTAATAATTTATGTATATTTAATAATATTATGCTTATTTAATAATTTTACATAGTTTCTTTCATATCCCTGTGTTATTTTGTTTATTATCACATAGTTAATATTTATTAATAGCTACTTTCTGTTATAATAGTAATATGATGTTGAGTCACATTATTATATGGTAATTTGAAATTTCTTACTTTTCCTTATGGGAGAACAATAATTACATATGATTGAAATAAGTTTACTAACAATTTTATATGAGGGATTATTTATTTTAAGTAATCATATTAGTGTAAAATAGCTTAGTTAAATCATTTCCTTTTTTTTTTATTTTTAAATTTATTTAAAAAATTTTTTAAAAAATCTTTATTATATGATATTGGTAAATCTTATCTTGAATTTTCTAAATAGTTATTTGTGTTAACCTTTTAAAATTTAAAGATATCTTTAAAAAAAATTATATCAAATATTTATGGTTAAGAATTTATTATATAATGAATGCATAAATTCATTTAATTAATTTCAATTTCTTGTAAATCTAGGTGCAGTTGTAGAATAAATCATAAATATTTTATTTTAGAATTATTAAAATATAAAAACATAAGCAACCATATGTTAAGGGCCATTTCCTATTGTTCTTTTGTCTTTCATACCATTATTTTATTTCAAGGTTAAGAAGAGAAAAGATTTATATCTTCATTGTTTTTTAGATGATAGTAGCTAGTTTTGTCTAGAATTTTGCAGATGCCTTAAAAGTTATTATTTTCTTTTTCTAGTAATACAAGTGAAGATCAAGACAGAAAACATAAACGTAGTGAAAAAGATAGATTCAAAGATAGTTTGTCTGAGGGTCAAAAAGTTCAACATGACGAATCATCTGATGACCAGTATGTATTTAAGATTTTACTTATGTTAATTTATCTTCCTTTTTCCCCATATTGTAAGTATGGGGAAAATATTTTTATATATTTATTTAATATTTTTGAGCTAGTAGCTACTTGCTTATAATAAGAAATGCCAATCTAAAAGTAAAAGAAATTTGAACACTTGGGGAAAAGTTTATAAATTCATAATCTTTCTTTTGTAACAAATGTACTTTCAAAAATTAATGAATCTTATTTATTAATAAATGTTGTTAAATCAAAATTTTCAAACGATTATATCAGCATATTAACCATTTCTCCTCAACAGTTCTGTCAGAATAAAGTTACTAAATAAATATACTATTTAGAATAATCATTACTTTTTGGGAAAAAAATTAATACTCCTGATAACTTTTTACTTCTACTGATGTTAATTTATGACTGAATTAACTAAAGAATTTATGAAAAAATATGTAACATTTAAAGAATGCAAAGATTTACAAAGTCTAAACTTATTTAAATTCTGATCTACAAAAAATTTCAAGATTTATCCTGCTTTCATATACTATTTGATATTTTGCTTTAATGATTTCTCAATTTAAATATAAGTTATTTGCTCCTGTAAATACTGAAAAGAATTTTATTTTTATAGCATAGATTTCTAATTATATATTTGACATTTTTGCTTGTTAATTTTTATTATATTGGTGCTTAATTTTCTTAAAAGAAATAATTTGCAATTTTGTGTAATATTTGTTTAAGAAATATTTCATACTTAATGTAAATTACTGGATATTATTTATTTGGAATTTTAACTCAATGCTTATAGTTTTTTATGAAAGAAGTATATAAAATGGAATAAAATTATATTATTAACTACTGATACTAATTTTTAAATTTTTAGGAATGTTGACTTAGAATTAGAAGATGAAGAAGAGGATGAAGAAACTGTTATTCAAAGGCGAAGGCAACAGAGACAAGAGTTACTGAAAGTAATCTTTTTAGATTATTATTGTAAATTAGTTTTTCAGAAATTTATAAGCATTTTGACTAAATTTTGCATTTTTTAAAAAAGGTTTGTAAATTAACTATTTACTGCATAAAATATTAAATTTAAGTATAGTGGTGTATTTTTCATGATAGAAATGTTAACACTTGTTTTTTTATCACTTTAATTGTGTAATAAATAGAAATGTTAACATTTGTTTGCCATCCTTGTTTGCTCTAACTTTTGGGTGAAAATTTTTTTCAAAAATTCAGACATTAATAGGAAAAGATATATTTTTTATTTCTTTTATACAGCACCATCTAAACAATGCAAAATTTAAGAGTTATGCAAAACAATTAGTGACTTTTTTACAGAAGTCTTATTCAGTTGAATCAGTTAAGAAAAATTATTTCATTTTTGAATATTTTATCTTTTTTAATTAAATTTAGGAAAATAAGAAAATAAATATATTTTTATTATATTGGTGAAGGTGCCATTCATATGCTGTATTCTTAGATGGAAAACACTATTAAAAGTTTCATCAAACTCAGTAATTGTCTTAAAGCAATAGTTTCTCTCTGAAAGAATAAATACAATTTATTTCCTCAATAATAATAAATAAAAAATATTTTTCAAAAGCAAAATTAAAAATTCCATTTTATAATACTGATTTTGATTCTTGTACCAGTTAAAAAAATGCCTGTATTTAAGTATAAGTTGCTGTATTTTTCATACAGTTAGTTTTGTGCCAATTATACAAACCACTTATGTTTAAAAATTCCCATCGCAATATAGTGTATAATTGATCTTTTTACAACTTGTTAAATTTTTTTTAACTATGTGAATTTCTTATCTCATGCATGAAACAAAATTAATTTATTTTGACTATCTAAATTTGTCAACAAAAATTAATTTAGAAATGAACTTTCTAAAGCTCAAAATTTAATAGGAATTTTGTTATCATTGGCATTTTTCTGATTTGGGACTTCCATTCTAAAATATGATCCATATATTTGAATAAGGTTTTGGAACTTAGTTGTGATAAAATATGCTATATAATTACAAATTTTATAGAATAAATAAGAAAATCTTGAATATTGTTTAATTCATTGAGCAAACAAAATAATCGATGACATTTTGATAATTAATAGATATGATTTGAAATTCCATCAAGTTTTAAATGATTGTCTTTGATGATTTGTGATTTAATCACAGTAAATGATGCTACAGAAATGGGACAAAAATGAATACAATTGTTTTAAAATAGTGAGTGTGTCATTGAGTAAACAAAATGATACTGTATAAACAGTAATAGACATTCTTGTTGCATGTATATTTCCAAATCAATAATTTTCTTAAATTCTATTCAGTAGTTGTATACTACTTATTAAAAATACTGTTGGGATAACTTAATTCTTATAATTTCATAACTGTATCTAGACATCGTTTATTTTTCCTCTGAATAAAATAAAGTATGTTTTAAATTTTTAATGAATTATTATTACCTGTTTTTTTTAACTATCAATTTTTATTTCTTATTGTCAATTTTCATCATTTCCTATCATTTTAACACTTAAAATGTTGTCGTGTGGAAAATATTGTATGCATTTATTCTAATATATTCTCATATTTCTAATACATTTGTATTTTATTAGATAATATCACTTTTTATCTAATACACCACTCTTGCAATAAGCATTCTTAATAATTATTGAAGAATAAAATATTTTTGTGGAAAATTATAATAACAATTTTATAACCTAGATGCCTCTTCCAAATCTTCAATATTTTATCATGGCACAAATGAATGTTTAACTCTGTAATTATGGTTTTATACCTCTGACTTTTCACTTCTTAATATTGATTCTACTTAATTTTATGGATTAAAAATTCTTAGCAATTTAACTTTAAAAAAGAAAAAAAAAACTGAATTTCACACATTTATTATATTTTAAAATTAGTATATTACCATAAATGTATAGTTATTTATCTAAACTAAAATGTGCTTTTATTTTTTTATTTACTAGAGATTAGGTGTTGAACAATCTCAAACTGGAAGTGGCATGTCATCGCCTCTTCACTCCAATAGTGGAACTGATAGTCCTGATTCAGCAATTATTGGAGATGAGGTAATACTTAATTTTAATTATAATACAGTGAAGCCCTGTGTCTCATTAGTAACGCTTCTGAGAAAATCTATAAATTAATGGGATAAAACCTAATATTAGTTCTCTGCTGCGCTTCTTAGGCAAAAGTATCACTTGTATTTAGATAAAACAGTTTAAAGAAACAGAATAAAATATAACAGTGAAAAACTGGAAGCTCTTCTTTGTTGTTGTTGGTAAACTTAAAATAAAAAAGAAATGATGTTTCAAAAATTCTATAAATGTAAACTATAGATTGCATCCAAGAAAGATTGTTTTTAAAAATATTGTTTTTATAATTGAATATGTGGTTAGTAATAATATGTATGGTAAATGGATGTGTGTATGCGTGAATTCTTCAATTCTATTATTCATTGTGTGAATACCTACATTTTTTTGAAAAAATTCATTGTGACTCTTTAAATTGTCCCTCTTTTTTGTTATTATTTGTGTACAAGTTTCTTATAATTATTCTTAGATAGTCATACAAATTTGTTCTTTGTGGTTTATAAAAATTTCTATGAATAGAAAAGATAAAAAAAAAATATTGTATCCATATTTTTCTTTCTTTAGTAATTTATTAGTTGTTTCTTTATCATCAATCATTTTACTTTATGTATTTTTTTTGTAATTATTTTTCATTGCAAAGTTTGCACTTAATTAAATTAAATGTGCCACATTTAAGTAAGCGCAGATGTTTTTTTTTTTTTTTAAATTAAATTTTTGTCCATTAAATCATTGATATGAATTAGATTTCATTTCATAACATACTGTTACACATTCTTATTATACGTTTGTAAAGATTTATTTATTTTTTTTATTGAAAGCTTTCTTGAAAAACTTTTTTAATGTAAAACTAAATTTATAGAAAATATTTATATTTTTTAAATTTATTTTTTTGGTTTGAAAAGAAATTTTGCTTTAGCTGTTATTTTACTAAAGAAAAGGCATTTAATAATTTTTATATTATATTAGTAATTACATTATATAAATTTCTATATATTAACTTGTCTATTATAATAATTTATATATTTTAATAAGGTTTTAATTCATTATAATCTAATTCATTTTGTAAACTTATGTAAGGTTGCTGCCAATTTCTGGGCTGAACAAGATGAACAGTCAAATGATTTTGAAGCATCAATTATGGACAAAAGAAAAATAATGGGGCTTCAGGAAGCTGAGACAGAGAATGCAAATGATGGTAGTATATTTCCCTTGTAGTATTTTGCTATGATTTTGTTTCATTTAGGAGAAATTTAATATTATAATTTTTCATGTACTTTTAAAATTAGCTGCTGAAAAGAAAAAGAAACTGGATATGTTTTCAGAAGCTGATAACTTTTGTTCTGATTTGGTAAGTTAATATTTTTTAAGTAGTTTGCTATAATTTACTGGAACAGTGTTGAATTTATTACATTAAAATAAAAATAATCGAACTCATTTATATAATTTGTTTTGATTATTATTTTAGAGTCCTGGGTCTTCTCGCTTAATGTCTGCTAGTGGACAAGAAAATCCAACACTTACAGATAATTGGGATGATGCTGAAGGATATTATCGTAAGTTATATTTTTAAACATTTATAGAAATTGAAATGTGTAACAGTTATTATCAAATTACAAATCAACTAAAAACTTAATATTTATTATATTTCATATATAACCATTTATTGTGGCTTATGAAAAAACTAATAAATTATAATATTTCACTCCATTAAAAAATGCAATTATAATATTAATTGTATCATAGAAATATTATAAATGTTAAAGTTTTATAATGTTGTTAATTTTGTGTGAGTTGGTTCTGTAGTTTTTAATTTTTTAAAATTCTATGTAAATCCATTAATGTAGTAAATAAAAATTGATTATTAGTAGTTTGTTATCTAAACATGAGCATAATAAACATTATTTAACAAAATTCTCTAGTTTTGTGTCCTAAATAGCTTTATTTCTACAGTAAAGTTTATTCTCAATCTACATTTCAACATAAGTTTTATATAAATTCTCTTTCACAGACACACTACCCATTAAAGTTGAGTATTAAAAAAAATTGTAGGCTGTCTGTTTAGGCCTTAAAGAAAATTTTGTGATGATTGAACTTACTATTTCGATTTTGTGGGTGATCCATCACGTGGAACACTGCACTGCAAGAATCTTGAAAAGTGTGACTAAGCAAGCATTGCCTTGATCCAGATATACGTGTAAAGGTTTTTGCATATGAATGAAAAAATAATGCATTACACCTGTGTAAATCATTTTCATCAGCTTCTGACACATCACTATCAGACTGAGATTGATGAAGCGGTTTAGGAACATATTTCTCTTTATCACTATGATTATTCACATGTTCTGATTCACTGATATAGGCCATTTTTGAACCATTTTTATTGCTTCAGAAACTAAGACCTCTACTTGCCATTTTTTGGCAATTAACAAATTAAAAATATTAACTAGAAATTAAAATTATATTTGCAAAAAAGTAAGTTAAAAATATATAAATTCAAAAAGTGTATATACATTATTATAAAATGAATAGTTGTGAAAAGTTATATGTGTAAAAAATTTAAAGTAGTATAGAATAGTTCAAGATACAGGCAACCAAATAACACAGAAATTTCTAACAATTATTTTTGTAGAAGAAAAAAAATTAAGAAATATTCCTTCAAAATAAAGGGATTTAAATAATCTGATAATATTAAAAATTATTTATCATCTTATATAGTGCTGCCATCTATTATCAAAAAAGAATGCCTAAAGAACATTTAAAACTAAATTTCATCAATTTATAACTAAATCCAATGATTTGGTAACAAATTAAAGTTTGGTGTTCATTCACCTGGAACAGTAAACTGCAAAGGGTTAATTGACTTGTCCTATTTCATTACTAATTCCTGTGTTTTATTATATAAATGTGCTATATCATGTACTAATCATTATGAATACCACTAGACAGAGTCATTGGGTGTTACATGTATTTTGGTATTTGAGATTGCTTGTAAAATCTTATTTTAGCAGTACATAATGCTGTATTTTCCTGTATATAATCCACAAATTATGTATTAGTAAAGTTGTGAATTTTGTTCTGCTTATCAGATTATCCACGGTGGCCTATATGCTTGTTACTGTTGTAAGTGCCATGTGAGATACTCTTTCTGTCACTGTTGGCCACTCTGCTGAATATAGGTACTGTATGGAAGTGAAAAAGCAACGACACTGAAGTTATCACTTCTTCTAATGGATTCATGTTTATAACCTACCTATTCAGCCTGTATGTCTTACCTAACAGTGTAAAGGAAGAATCATTAAACTGCCTTGCAAGTCAGCTGAACATTCAACTACAGTTATCTTCAATGACTGCCTATGAGACTGTTATCCATGCCTGTGGTTCTCCATGGCAAGGTTTTTCACATAGGAACTTATTTACTGACCTGAATTAATGAAATCAA
The DNA here is from genome assembly GCA_030067965.1 of Latrodectus elegans. Classification (NCBI taxonomy): domain Eukaryota; kingdom Metazoa; phylum Arthropoda; class Arachnida; order Araneae; family Theridiidae; genus Latrodectus; species Latrodectus elegans. The sequence goes on along the minus strand of CM057818.1, from coordinate 50,135,009 downwards.
AGCACTGCAGTATGTTCATTTACAGCATTCTCTTAATTCTTGCATAATCACTAATTTGATGCAGCTGCTGACAAGCTTACTTTGGAATTTGTAAGGCAAGAAACTTAAACTTTATTGACACTTCCATTTCTCTTTGCTACTGTATGACTAATGATTGATGAAAGTGTGTGGTTAACCTGCTCTTATAATGAGTAGTATTTCTATCGAAGAGTTTTTAGCCATATGATATTTTTGCATTCATATTCTCATTTCATACAAGGACAAAGAAAAAATCGCAATAACTAATCTTTATTTTGTATTTAAGGTTTTATGAAACAGAATAATGAATAAGTGTTTGAATTGTTTATTTTTTCCTAAAGTTACATATAGGAAGGTTGAGGTATGAGGTTTTTGAGTTTACGAAAGGAGTTTATTTGCTTAATATTTATGAATGACTGATTTATGACTTTTACTTCTTTAGGTGTACGAATTGGAGAAATTTTAGATACCAGGTATACTGTATATGGCTATACTGGACAAGGAGTTTTTAGTAATGTCATTCGAGCCAGAGATAAAGCTCGAGGAAATCAAGATGTTGCTATTAAAATTATACGAAATAATGAAATCATGTATGTATTCATTTTCTCATTCTAAAATATTTTCAAATTTCAAATCTTTATTTTTAAAAAATCTGCAACTTTGAGTAAAATTGTGTATTTTCCCCCTTCAAATTAATGTAATAAATTTGATATTTAGTCTGAATTAATTGTTATCTTATCTATATTATCTCTTGATTTTTTTTTTTTTTATGGTTCTCAAATTTTAAAACTGTTCTATGATTTCCTAAATTTGAATGAAACAAGTGATGAAAATTTTATCAGTCTTTTTAAAAATATTACTTTCTGAAATTTTCTTGAAAAGGAAAAATATATACTTAATGGAAAAGTCAAGCTGTATGCTGATTTATGTACCCTTAATTAATAACTAGAGGATTTTTTTTTGTAATTTTCAAGTATGAAAGAAAATAATTAAATCATTGATGTTAAAAAAGATTAAATCTTTTAATTCTTGTGTTTCATTTTAGCATCCTTTAATGCTTGCTTATCTAAATTTTTGTAATCCAGTTCTATCTCATGTAGATGGTTTTTGTGCTTTGGAATCTGCTTTAAATCATATCTTATTATTAAATTAGTTCTTATGCTATAAGTTAACCTTTAGTAATTAACAAAATAATCTAATATCAAATTATTATCTTTAAATCTTTATAAAACGCTTTTTATATTCATGCACTGTAAAACTTTTTATGGAATTAGATTCAATATAACAGAAAAATCTTTTGAAATTATAATGTTTGATATTTATTCACTTGAAACCTTTTACATTAAAATTAAATTTATATTTCCTGGATTAATTTACATTGGGCTGCATTATACACTTTGCAAAATGTTTATCAATGCATGGGGTACCATATTTGAATTTTAAGAACATTCAATCTCTTAATGAAAATACAGTAATGATGATATAAATTAATTTTTCTGTTTGTAAAATAAGTGATTTGCATCAATTTTTATTAAATTTCGATTAAATCTTACAGAAATATTAGTAAATTTTTTAAAGTAATAAAATTAACACATTAAATTTTTAATTTATATTTCCTGTTTTAATCGTCAGTAAAATTTTACTGAAAAATATTTGTATAAATTTTATCCTTAACATAGTAACTATTAACCACAATCATTATTATTTTTATAGTTTCCTTTAAAGCAGTGCAAAATTTGAATTAACTTCCTATAATATCATGCCAAGCTTGCAGCTGAATGGTTAACTCTCTTCCTGCCTGGGGTTTCAGTCTTTGTAGTGGTACAGAATCCACTTCAATTTGTAGATCCTGGTCTAATTAGCCCTTGTGTGCAAAATGTGATCATTAAGCAACAAACAAACCATCGTATAATATTTTATTTATAATTTCTTGTTAATAATTAGTATTTTATTTAGATTGTGTTCTAATTAAATTTTTAAAAATGTTTGATCGCAGGTATGAATTTTATTAAATATATATAACAGCTCAAATCATAAATCCTTTTGCCAAAATGTTCTCTTAATACTAAATTACTATATTTATTTCGTAATATTTATTTATTTTTTTAATTTTAGGCATAAGACAGGTCTGAAAGAATTAGAAATGTTACGTCGATTAAACGACGCAGATCCAGATGACAAATTTCACTGTTTGCGTTTATATCGTCACTTTTTCCATAAACAGCATTTGTGTTTGGTTTTTGAACCATTGTGGTATGTTTGAGTTTTGCTTAATCTTTTTAATATAAAAATTAGATTTTTGTTTGCATAAGTTGTTTATTTCTTCAGAAAGTTTTAAATACAACTATGCCAATATGTTTGTTAATTTTGATGTGTACGTTATTTTACATGATCAGTATTTGCAACATTAAATTAAATATAGTGGTGTAGAGAAAAATTTTATTAAATATCTATTTGAATGAATAAGGCAAATATTTCTTTTGAGTAATAAGTAAATTATTTGTCGGCAGATCCTGTGCAATTCTTTTTAAATTTCCTTATATGTTTTTTCATAGTACTTTTCCATTTTATTTTCCTGTTGAAATTTACTAAAATAATAATACCAGGATTTGTGTCCAGTTGGAACTATTTGTTTCCTAATGTTTGTAGAATAAAGAATCATCTTAAAAAATTGTGTTAGTTTGGCATATAAAACTTCTATGGGTGAAAATTTCTAATGAATAATTAATCACTTTTAGTACTTGGAATAATACCATGAATTAAATATAATTTTATATATATTACGTTTAATTTATAACTGTATTAAACAACTATACATAACAAAAATCCAGGTCTGAAATTTTAGTTTAGGATACTTCCACTCTGATAAGTACTTTTTACTCTGAAATCTATTCTTTAAATTATAACCTGATAAATAATGGACATATCATTTTGATATAAAGTTCTATTTCACATTTTAAACTACTGTGTTTCCCATCCTCAGATATTACAAACATAAGCTTTGTAAGATAAATTTTATTTATAAAAAGCTTTACATTAGAATTATTTAGTTATCATCATTGTAGCATAGCAGAGTGGAGAGGCAAAGCAATTGATGACAATTTAAATTAATTCAGTTTCTTGATAAGGATAAATGTTTAAAACATACATACTTTTAATATAACTTTCAAATTAGCAAACATGACAATATCATTGCCAGGCGCCACCACAAGCACACCTCTAGTGTGCTATCTCTCTTAGAATTGAGTGTGTCTCTAGTGAATTGAGAGAGTGTTTACTCTCTCAGTTCAAAAAAATAAACAACAGCAACATAATTGGAAGAGAAGAGGAAAGCAGCAGATTTTAGTGTGCATGCACCATTCTATATTCGCCATTGCTTGTTACAATTCTTACCTCCTGTGGGAAGACTTTTACACAAGTAAAAGCCTCATAATTACTCAAATAATTAATTACAAAAATATTTTAACTTTAACCTCGTAATTTAAAAATTTTAAAAAAATCTTTTTTTTTTTTTTTTTTTACAAACATTTAAAAAAATCTGAATAAAAATTTTATCTTATACTTAAAATTGTATTATGCTCAAGATCTTTATCATTATTATAATGTTAAATTAATATTGAAAGGTTTGATGCACATGGCTAATTTAATGACATTCTTATTCTTTAAATTATTTTTTCATGTTAATTTTATTATAAAGGACTGAATGTGTACTTAATAATTTAATTTATTCGTTTATAAAAATTTTAATATATTTCAGCATGAATCTTAGAGAAGTTCTTAAAAAGTATGGTAAAGATGTAGGTTTACATATCAAAGCTGTTCGTTCATATAGCCAGCAGCTGTTTTTGGCATTGAAACTTTTAAAGAGATGTAATATATTGCATGCAGATATAAAGCCGGATAATATACTGGTAAGACAAATCTTTTATTAACTTTTTAATAATATTATTTATTGGCAAAATTATAGGAAATAAATTTTTTCACTGTCTTGTTTATTTAATTATAATAACTAATTAACACAAAAGTTGCATAATATGTTGATTAATAGTTATGTTCAAAGTTTCTGCTATTTTAGTCTTACAAATATAAATCCATCAATGGTTGTTCATCTATACTTACTAAGCATAATTATAAGCTTTTATTACATGTTTAGCATTGAGGGTAATTTGAATATTTTATTTTAGAAATTTATTTATTTCTTTAACTTATTTATAATGTATACATATTGTTTGAATTGAATGAATAATTTTATGTTAATGTGATTTTTTGAAGTTGTGTGATTGTTCATACAGTTGTATAAGCTTATATCATTACCTATATAATCTTACAAATTTGAGATACATTTACTTTTTTTTAATCTATATGTTACTGTTAAAGTATGAAATCCATTATTTTTTAGAATACCTAGTTATTCCATGAAATAACTGGTCGTATCGGTTAAAGTGTAAAACTCTCTTGTATTTCATGGTTTAACTAGTTATTTCATAGAATAATGATCTGCTGCCTGTTAAAGTGTAAAATAATCTATGCCATATACCTCCCTTTTTAGTATAAGGTACATTTACGTTTCATTTAACAATATGGAAAGTAGCGGAAAAAACATTAATTTCCAATTCAAATAAGAATAATTTTTGAAGGACGGCAAAAATACCAAAGCATAAAACAATGAGAATACTTTTTTGCCATACCCTCAATGTCAACGACAAATACATTTACCTTCCACCCCTACTTGCATTTATGAACTATTCCAGGCCAAAGGGAGAGAACTTGAATATATTTTAGTTTATCAAGATCACCTTACGAAGTTTGTGGTTTTAAGACGTCTTTAAACAAAGACAGGAGAAGAAATTGCAAAACAGTTGCTTGATACATTCCTGTTTGGAGACCCATGTATATTCCAGTCAGACAATGAAAGAGAATTTCGTAACAAACTTATTGATGACTTAAAAGTAACTTTTCCAGAGCTTAAGATCGTCCATGGCAAACCAAGACATAGCCAAAGCCAATCAGGGCATAGAAAATATGTTGATGACTTGGATGCAAGACAATCAGTCAACTTTGTGGAATAACAGGTTAAAATTTATCCAGTTTATGAAGAACAGAGCGTTCCATCTGGTTTTAAAAGGTCCCCTCACGAGTCTATGTTTAGTTGCGCAGCTAGAGTTGAACTGTCAACAAGTGGCATTTCGAAGGAATGGTCCACGAAGATCAATTACAAAATACTTTGACTGCAATTAATGTTTCTCCTCAACTTATAATAAAAAAATAATTAGACAAACAGTATTAAATAATCCCATTACCTAAATATGTGTTGTCTGTTTAAGAGATACTAGGAAAATATAGTTTGCTTCAAATATAGCCTGTCCATATATCTTGTTCGGAAGATTATGTTTCAGAAGATGAAATTGTGCAGAAAATCTGCAAATTGAGTTTTAATGAACCTAATGGGCTAAGAGAAAAAGAAAAATCTGAAAAGTATTTAGAAATTAAAGCGAAAAAGATGAAATAATTGTTGGATAAATCTCATTCTGAAGCCTCTGTGGTTTACTGTCTGTATCCCAGTGCCTGAAGTTGACAGAGGAAAAAGTGATGCCAAATCTATTTTAGCTAACATCATAAAAATAACCAATGAAGGATTTTTCCAATTGGGCACAAGAAATGGCTGCATAAAACAATTATATTTTCGTTCCCAGTGTCTGCGAACAAAAATTAATTAAAATTTAAGAAATAGCGGATGTAGAAATATCGCTCAGCCCGGTCGGTTGCTACTGCTCAAAGTTTAGGTAACTGGTCAGGGATTTAAAAAATGTTCGTATAAAACCCAGTGTGTAAACAAAAAATGCTTTTGTTTCAAAAATAATGTTCTTTGTAATTCCAAATGTCATTTTAGTAATCCTTGTTGTGACAAATAATTTTATGGTATGTTTCCATAAATACCATTTATATGCTGCATAAATTAGTTAAATTGCTTCTTTTTCATTTTAATTGTCTATCATTAGTTTTTTTTATAGAATACCTAGTTATTTCATAGAATAACTTGTTAGTTTCAAATTATTAACATATTACACGCTTTAATGGACACAATCAGTTATTTCATGGAATAACTAGGTATTCTAACTGCATTATTTACTTTAATGGTAACACATCACACACACACACGCACATATATATATATATATTCAGTTTGTCTATAATGGAGAATTGGAACTAAGAAAAAATAAATGAAATGTCTTAAAAATTTTAAATATTTTTCTTTTTCTAAAAAATTTTTTATATATTTTGTCATGAACTATATTTAGATTCATTTTTAAATGTGTATTAAATCATAATTATAAACTAATTCCATATTTTTTGAAAAAAATTATTTCAGTGTCAAAAAATACTATAGTTACTGTTTGTCATTAAATAATTCCGTTATTTGAACCATTTTTATCATCTAAATCCGTTTATGTCGATAAATTATTTTTTAATGATGTATGTACTAGAGCAGTGGTATTTCTTGATGTAAGACCCTCTGCCACCCAGAGCAAAGGTCTTTTTAACAAATGATCACTACATTGGATATAGTTGAAAAGTGCACAGATGATGCTTTCTAGAAAGAAACACTGTGTCTTAAAAATTTCTACAGTCATCAGTCTGATACTTTGAATGCAATTTCATCAATATCGCTTTGTTAAGCAAAACTTGATTTGAGCTTTGGACTTTAATACATATCCCTCTACTTGGATATTTTTTAATTGCATTATTTTTAATCATTCTTATAATCTCTCTTCAAGTTTCTTGCAAAATTTTTCATCTTGAGATTTATTTCTAGTTGGTTTAACATCCTAATCATTTTCCAAAATCGAATTATGCCAAATATCTTCTTAGGAATTTTAAGCGATCTTGTAATATGACTTTTTAAGATTTTTATTTTGGTTTCTAATGATATCCTATTGCATTTCTTGTGAAGCTATCATTTTGTTCTGTGGCAAGGATATAATTCTTATTTTCAAGTTTGATTTGTGCCAAGAAAACCTAAATTATATTCACTTTGTCCTCTTTCATCAGAAGCTAGGATGTTCCTTCAGCAGGCTGCCATATTGTACATGTGTAAGCAGTAATCCAAAGTGTATGATCATGAGCTTGTCAGTTTTTTAGCAGAGAAAACATTACATATTTATCAATCCTTTTAGCATTAGAAACAGACTCTTGCACTGACTTCTGGGCGGAAATGAAGGCTCCTCTTATTTAGTTGAATGATAGTGTTGGCTGGGTAATTCCATCCCAAGCTGACAAAATTGAATAGAAACATTGAAAATTCCTTATGTGCAAATCTTGGTGGTTCAATAATGAAATTTATTTTCAAATAAACTCTTTATAGCAATTCATTTTTGGAAAAACGCTGTAAAAGTATTTGCTGAATTTGGACATTGTATTGAAATCTGGATACTTGTTATATTTGAAGCAAAATAATGTTTAGTGAATAGGAAAAAGGTTGAGGATTTTACCAATGGTCATAATGGAAGGGCCTTCATAAAGAAGGATTGTTATAATGATCATCAACTGTAGTTATTTTCCAAAGAATATAAGCATATATTTTATTGCTCATTTAATCGAAAATATTATAAAAAATTGTGCTTAATGTGCATTTTGTATTTAAATGCTATTTAATTACTAAAGTATGTTTCCGCTTTTAAATAATTTATAGCTAAAATACTAAACAATAGTTTATTTTTTAAATGAAATTGCAAGTTTATATGAAAATTTTATACATTTTGTGGAAAAAATCTCTTTTTAAAATGACACTGTATTTAACTAAGAATTTTTAAATCTTATATGTTGCGTTGTTTAATTTTTAAATTATTATTCAAATATGTCAAATATTTTATGCTATATAACAAATTTGTGTTTCAGGTTAATGATCGTAAGCTTGTTTTAAAGCTTTGTGATTTTGGTTCAGCATCTCATGTTGCTGAAAATGATGTTACTCCCTATTTAGTTAGTAGATTTTATCGAGCACCTGAAATAAGTAAGGAAGTTTTTGCTATTTTCCTGGATAATTTGTATTTTTTAAAAAGTGTATTTACATTTTTAGGAAAAGTTCTTGAAATAACTAGTAAAGTATTAAAAAAATTAGTTCTAGTATAGAAACTGATAGTCCATTTATTTTGTAATATATCTTCATTATTCCATCAGAAAAATGTTCTGGCAGGATATATATATATATATATATATATATATATATTTAAATGCTTTCTTACAAAAATAAAAATTCCAAAGAAGCAACAAAAACCAGTGGATATAGTTTTAATGCAATTACATCAGACTTCTAATATTGTAATAAAAATTAGTTTGAATTTTTTTTCTAGAAATATTATATCAATATATTAGTGAAAGACTTATTTTTATCCTTTAAGTATGACTTTTAAAATAAATAATAACAGTTCAATAATTTGGGAGTTACTCTTGTACTTTGAACATGAATGTTTGTGGTTTGGAATTCTCTTAAAAAAGTAAAAAAACTGTAGTCTGAAAGGAAAACATAAATAAACAAATTAAGAACATTTCACATTCAATAATCATTCTTAATACTATGTACTTTTTGTGTAATAACAGTCTGAAACTGAAATGTCAATACTTTATAGTTTTAATTAATTTAATTTAAAAAGTTAATGCTATGTGCATTGAAAAAATTAATTTTTAGCACTAGATTCAATAATTTGCCTTTAATGTATATTGTCAATATCTTAATGAAAGTTACTTAAAATAATATAGGTGAAAAATTATAAGTAAAATTAACAGAAAAAATTAGTTATTAGGAAGTAAATATTTAAATTAATTTTTTATTATTTTATCGCAATTCAGTTTCTGATTTATGTTTACTTTTCATTGATATGCCTATTATGTATTATTTTTGGTTTAACATCAAACTATGCAAATGCTAATAATTTTATGTATTTGCAGTTTTAGGTCTCAATTATGATTTTGGAATTGACAGTTGGAGTGTTGGTTGTACATTATATGAGTTATATACAGGTAAAATTATGTTTCCAGGAAAATCCAATAATCAAATGTTGAAAAATTTTATGGATTTGAAAGGAAAATTTCCTAATAAACTTATTAAAAAAGGAGCTTTTCGAGAACAGCACTTCAACAGCAGTTGCAATTTCTTATCTCATGAAGTGGATAAAGTTACTGAACGGGTAAAAACTGAATCTTTTATAATATTAAGCAAGTTTACAATTTATTTTAATTTCTTAATTGAATTCAGTTAATGTTAAGTGCTGAAAAATATTCTTTATTGTTTTCTTGTTTAACTCAAGCATATTCAAAAGTTATTTAATATTTTCTTTTGTTTATTACTTAAATATTAAGATAGCAAAGAATATATGAGTTATATGTATGTTATAATTACTCTTTTATAATTTTATTTGTTTTTTAAAAATTTAAGTAGAACTTCTTTATATAATTTGTTAATTATAGAACTTTAATTAAAATTTTAAGATAATTTTTAAATACTTTTATTACCAAATATAATTTTCTGTTATTCAAATATTGTATTTTATTCTTCTGAAGTTTGTTCTATCAATATTAAATTATATATAAGAAGCAAGTAAGATGGGTACTCAGAGTCTGGGGAAGGGCATAATTTTGACACACTGTGGTAGGAATGATGTCACTGGGTCCCGTAGGTTAGATACAAGGCTAACTCTCTTGCATCAGCAAAAAATTGTTATAAAATATTAAATAAAAAATAAACCATGGTAATCTTATGCAAAAGGCTTTAGGACTTTGCATGTTTAGATGTGAAAATAGATTTGGTTCATTGCATCACAAAGGAATAAATGGGTAAAATATCTGTTTTGATGATAATCAAGCCATTAAAAAGACCTTGGTTAAATCATCTAGTGCTTGAAAAAAAATGAGAGACATAAAAATGTATTAAATTTCATGAGCAATCAGCACTCTAGCTATGTAATTAAGAATTAAAAATAATTTATATATATATAGTCACTGTTGAGCAACAAGAGGTGCATGTTGTGATTTATTCTTGAATGCACTTTGGTCAGCATGGATATATGGGAGTTTTATAGATTACAAACCCTGATTCACATAAATATTACCCAGTGGATATTAAATATAAGATTGTTAGGCTATTCATACACTATATGCTATAAAACTCTTAAAATTTCTTCATTGCAAGGTATAGGTGATTTTATGATTGAAATTTGTGCTCATAACTTATTTTAAGTGCCCTAGTATTATAGTATATTAAATAATAACTTTTAAAACTACCCTAAAAACTTTAAGTGAAGAAATTTGTTTAATATTTCATCCGAAACTGATGTTTAAAAAGTTTTCTTGGAGGAAATGCATTATAACATATTTTTGTTAATATATACAACATAGAAAGCCAAATATTATTTTGTAAACTTTTGTTTATTACTTTCTATTCCGGTTTTTTATTCTTGTTCCTCTTTAGATTCTTGTTTTAGAATACCTCATATATCCATCCTTTTCTTTCTATGTGAATAAATTAATAATGGAAGAAATTTCATATTTAGTTTTGATGTTTTTGTAAAATGACTAAAAATTCTCTAATTCGCTTATGAAATTTAGTCAATAATATTTATCTACACAAAATGCTCATTATGAAACAATGCTAAGTGAATTTTAAATCTGAATCATAATGAAACATTTTATTTAGAAGAAATGTAAATAAATTATAAAAAACTTTCACAACATTAAGCAAAAATTTTGAGATTGTGGAATATCAATATTACTAGAATACCTTTTTAAAAAATATCACAATTTTGTGTAAATGATGTAATATACCAAACAATTTATTTTCAGTTTAAAACAGTTTTGTCTTCTAGGAAAGCTTAGATAGTAAGCTATTCTTTTGTGTTGTAGGAGGGGGGGCATGGAAAATATTCCTTAATATCCATGCTTACAGATGCACTTGCAGAAGATAGAAACACAGCACCCCCTTCCCAACAATAACCAAGATTAAACCCAAAATCTTCCATTCTAAATAACTTGGTCCTACCATTAAATCACGTTGAGTCCTTTGGAGTAAAAATAAATCCAAATATATGATCTTTATACATTTTGTTTGTGTGTTGGTACCATATTTCCAAAAAGATTTTTATATCAACATATTGACAAATAAATAAAAGTTCTTATAAATCAAAATTTTTAATTATTTAGGATCAGTAACTACATACATTCATTGTACATACACAGTTGTAAAAAAAATATCTTTGAGATGTGCCACAATGGAGATTCTTATTTCATAATCTAAATTTAATATGGCCATTATTCCCCCCTCACCCAAAGTTTCTGGTGTTTAATAAAATATATTCCAGATTTGTTTAAATGGTTGCCTAAAATTTTCTGAGAAATATAATATTATTTATGCTAAATATTGTAAATGTATTTCTAGGAAAAAGTTGTTGTTTTGACAAACATCAATCCAAGCCGTGATTTACAAGCTGAATTAGTAGGTTCTCAACGTTTACCTGATGATCAGTATCGTAAAGTATGCCAGTTAAAAGATTTGTTGGAGAAAATATTAATGCTTGATCCTGCAAAAAGAATATCTATTAATCAAGCACTAACACATCCGTTCATCCAAGAGAAAATATAAGGTATTTTTTATTTTCATTTATTCATTTTGTTAGACAATATTAATTATTTATTCTTAGTTCCATAAAATTATTTGTTGCAAAAACTTATTTATAGTTGTAGAAGCACTTATAAATTTGAATTTTTTCCATTGATTTAAAAAACTGGAATTATTCTAGGACTTCTAAATAATTGTAAATACTATTTTTAAATTTGTCATTGTTATTCTCAACTGTATTTATTAAATTGTTTTTGTAAATCACAGTTAAATTATCTCTTCTGTTTAGGAAGATAATTATGATATAATGAATTAAACTTTTTTTTGAATTTTTTCTTGCAAATAACCTCTATATCATTGCTTTTAGAGAATGTGTTTAGAATATTTGGTTATTGAGATAAAATAAGTTCACACTAATAACTAATATAATTTTGCAAAAAATATAATTTAAAATGTAAAACATTATAATAACATTTTAATTATTTTTTTTCTTATTGATCACTTTTTAATATTATCAAGAGTAAAGTTATTCAAATGTGTGCCTTCAAATTCTACCAATATCTGAAAAGTTAATTCTCTGTGATGTGTTTGTGTTCCATATGACAGATATTTTAAAATTTTACTTTATTTGATGTAACTATGTTTTTTTTTCCCTTTTTCAGAAAATTTTTCTTCTCTGAAGGTCAAAGTTTATGAAACAATCAAGTACAAGACATTGCATTCAAAATGTAGTCCTCTACTTTAAAAACTTTTCATTTATTTGTTCCATTACAGTAAATCAGTTTGTTTGAAGCAAACGTATGTTTTTCATTTCTCCTTACATTTTTTTATTTCATTCAAATATTTTAATTATGAAATATCTGTGACGAATGTTACAATACTGATGTTAATGTAACTGAACCTTTATTCCTAAGGCATTAGAAAAATGTATCATGTATGAAAATGTATTTACTTCAAATCTCTTTGCAGTGTAATTTATTCATGTATTAATAAATCCTGGTTCTATTGATTACTTTTACTTAATGTTTTTTTCTTGCAGATAACATTTTTTTTTCATTAAATGAAGCTGAAAAATAAATTTTGCTATTTTGCATTCAGTCTTTTTAAGTTGCATTATAGAAAATTTTCAAATTATATATTCTAGTTGAAAAGTGAGAGTATGAAATATTATAAATATTCCCTTTTAAATTAAAATATTTGTTGTTATATTGATCTTATATGTTTTATATAAAAGTTTGATTATTTTCATTTATAATGTAATTTAAAAGCAATATTATTTTGTTTTTTATTTCATTTATATATATTAACAAAAAAAAATCTTTCAAAGCTAAATTTTGTTTGTAAATCTAAATTTGTCTCATTTATGTAAATGAATGTAAAATTATGTGACTTTTGCTTGAAAAAGTTATACTGAAAAAAAACTATAAAAATATTTCTGTCAGAAATGCATAGCATCTTACTAATACATGACTCAAATACATTTGTTTTATGTTCAGTTATTGTGTTCCAAATATGAAGCAATATTTTCCATTTTAAATTTTGTAAATGTGTTTAAATTTTTTAAGCATGGCATAAGTTCATTTCAACTTTCATCTCGTGTTACTCCATTCTATTTTAATCAAAATAGTCAAATTTATTGATGCTTATATATATATATATATATATATATATATATATATATATATATATATATATATATATATATATATATATATATATATATATATATATACTCACACACACACACACCTTTTGTATATGAGAATGGATAAATACAAAATAATTGTATATAAGATATAGCTGTAAATAAATTTAATTTAGCTTTTCCCTGTTGTAGCTATCTGTATACTTATGTGTATGATTTAATTATGAAATTAACTGCCTTATGGAATTACTTTCTCTAGTAATTTTTTTGTCATAGTTATTCTTTTTGATATTTATTAGGTAATTTCTTGTGTCAAGAGTGCTGTAGAAACTCTCTAAGCTGACAGAAAGCAGTATATTGCTTGTGGTAATTGGTTTTCTGTCATTAATTGGATATTTTATCCATGCGTATATTAAGCTTTTTTTTATATTCTTATCATGATTTTCAGATATGAATTTTATTTTATATCAATGAAGAATTAAAAAATAATTGAAATTATTCTTGTTCAAAATATTTTTTAACTTCTTTATTAAAAGATTAAAAATAGCTCAAGATTGAAAATTTTAAATTTTTAATATTTGCTTCATTGTAAAAACAAATCTCGTACCATTTGAGTTTTTAAGTGATTTTTAGTAAGTAAGTACATTTCTATCCTCTTAGTATTTTATATAAACATTTCCTAAAATAAAGAACTCAATTATAATTTTTTTAAAAATTTAAACTTACATGTAGAATTACTTAAGTTTATTTGTATATACTGCTAATGTTGCTGAAATAATTCATTCGTTTCCATCCTCTTATATTCGCAGTGCCAGTGAGCTTTATCTTTCTTAAAGTAAAATTCATTTATAACTAGTAATTTCTATATCTAATGATTGTTTGTCATTGTTAAAATAAAACATACCCTTCACTAATGGATTTGAAAATATATTTTTTTATCAAATTAATTAGATGAGAAATATTTTCAAATTATTATGCAAGAAAATAGGACACATTAACATAATTTGTGTTGACATTCATCATTCTCCAGATTAATTTATAGTATAAAATAAGACGATATTTTTTAATCTGTTATATTCTGTGTGATAGTAAATTTAGTAATAAAATATAAAAAGTATGTATTTATTAGTGCTAGGATAACATCAGAATCTGCACAAATGAATGTAGGATGCTTTAATTGTATTTACATCCTTTTGACTTCATTATTTTATTAATCTGAAAGAATTTAATTAATTATTCCTTCAGGCTTCAAGAGGATACTTGTGTTAATGGGACCAAGCGATTACTTAGAAATTGTGAGATGTAAAGGAACTGCTGCCTTTTTCCTGTTGCTTTTTGAAGGTAGAAATAAAAAGAAAATAGAAAGCTAAAGCAACTGAAAATTTATGTGGCATTTTGTTTTTTAAACATAGTTTTAAAATTCATTTTTAGCCATTGTGTTTGTTTCTTCAGTGTGCTTTCGATAAAATTTAATTGTTTATTATAATAAACTGCTTAATCGTGTTAAACTTAATAAATATCTGACTGACTACAGCCAGTATTGATTTTTATTCATTTTATGTAATTGTTAATATAAAAAATGAATAGTTATAATGCACTCAGTTAAAGTCTTTACTTCATTATTCTCAGGGAATCAAGCATTGCTGAAGAAGAAAGTGGTTACAAGCATTGCTGATGATCACCTATTTGTAGAGGTATATTTGGGAAAATTAGCAAACTCTTAAGTAATATTAAGATTAATTTATATAAGCACAAAATGTGTAGAATAACAGTTTGCCATTATCATGGTTGCTCCTGCATATTTTTAATAGATTTTTTTCCCTTTTAAAGGCATAATATTCATTTATTAGTTTATCCTTCATAAAATTGTTTTTGTATTTTACCTTTCGTCTCCCTCCCTGATAGAATTTATGTTTACATTTTATTTACAAAACTAAAAGTTATTTAATATGAAAATAGTGTTTTTTTGAAAACTCCATACTTGTATTAAAAGTGGTGCTTTTTGTTTTAATGTGAATTTTCACTCTATAAATTTGAATGAAAAGGGGGAAAAAATGTATTTAGGGATTTGCTTGCAACATAGTACTTAAATTCAATTTTTCAACTAATTGTATAATACATCTACATATATGATCTTATTTCATATATATATATATATATATATATAAAGGAAAACTAATAAAGAGGAAGCTGCATTTCGTCTCTTGAATATCCTGTATCATTAAATGTTTTTTGTTCAAGAAAATAAATATATTCATTTTTTATCAGTTAAATGAAGTGTATTTAGTTATTTTTCTTTTTCGATTTTTAAATCAATAAATATGTAAAATTTTATAGTTCAGAATTATATCAAATGTTTACTAATATTATAAATAAGGCTTGATAATATTTTTTCAATATTTAAATGTCTTTTTAATTCATTGTGTTTGTGTATATTAAACCCGAATCATATAATCATTCTTTAGCATCATTATCTTCAGTTGTAGATAAGAAAGTAATCAAATAATTTTAGAATAATTATTTTAGAGTCTTGTAATTTAAATATTTTTTTTAATTTTTTTTATATAAGAAATTATTTTCTTATATGAAAAAAAAATTATCTGAATCAGCTTATGTCCAATCATCTCATTTGCTAAGTTTTTCTTTACTGTTCAGATAGAAATGAAGAAGGAATTTATTTTGTATCTAAAATCAAGGTAATATATAGAATAAATTATGTTAACTTTAATGCAGAAATTTTGATGATATTCTTTTTGAAAAGTAACTGAAAAATAGCTTTTATGATTTTACAGTAAAAATTTGGACAGGACAAGGTAAATAATATATTAACAATGAATGCTAAATTTTGAATAGATATATATATGTATTGAATAAACAATATAAAACTTTTTGTGATATTTCTGATGCTTTTTTGACAAATCATTATGCATAAAGCTTAAAAAAAGTAATTTTGCTATGCATTATAAAAGTTTTAGCTGTTTTCTGTACTTCTTGTGTTTTTTGTATTTAAACATTTACAGTTATTGGACTTTGATTAAAAATTGTGCAGTTTTAAAAATTGCCTCACAATTATTTTTGTAAATTTAGGATTCATTATTTGTGCTTTCTTGGATACCACATAACTTCAAATTGATTGAAATGTCATCATTGCTGTTAGTTACACTGAAATGATGGATTTGTATCTTATATTTGTGAATAAAATCTTGAATTCATTTCTGTGTGTTATATTTCTTTATATCCCTAAACAATAAATTAGAGAAGTTATCTTAATTTTTAATTTATAATAATTTTTATTTGGAAAATTCATCTCATACATAGCTTTATAAATATTTATCAGTACTCTTAATAGGTAGTCAAAGGCTCTTGAAAGATATTTAATTTTTATCAGAAATTATCAATCGATCTTAATTGTTACTTTTGTTGTAAATTTTGACATTATTTAACTACAAAAAGAATATTCCCCACCAAACCAAAAATAACAGTTTTCTATTTTGAAACTGATAATCATTAAATAAAATTTTTGAAAACTTTCTTCATAATAATATCAACAAAAGTGATTTTTGAAAATTACCATTAGTTCATTGAATAAAACAATTTAATCTTAACAATTCTGTAATATTTTGGAAAGTTTTTAGCCTCTTGCTTTAAAGACTACAGCACTAAATGCTGTTAGTCTTTAAAAAAAATAATTCATTTATAGTAATATTCCTAAAATATATAGTTTTAATTCCTATAATATATTTCATGAGATCAAGCATTATTTTTACAGCCATTTCAGTGTTTGAGAACTCCCACCTTGACTATTAATGTCAGTGAAAGTTTAGAATCTCTTCAATTCTATGGATTAGCTCTTATGTGCAAAAACAGACCTCAGAGAAAAGGATAAATATTAAAAACTTTATGATATTAAGAGTCAGTAAAAAAATTACATACATACATATATATATGTACTGCAAAGAGGAACAAATGAGTTATTCTTTTGTGTCTGTTTCCCATGATAATAAGCACTGAATAGGTATTTTGTATTTGATGCAAAAGGAAAAAAATTGGATGTTCGAATATTTTGACCTGATAAAAAGTAAAATTATGTGATTACACTATATATTTTACATCTCCATTGATCCCTGAGTGGCTTTAAAATTTTAACTTGAGGTTATATGGTGTAAAATTTGGACTATACATGGATCTCTGTGTGTATATCCCGCTTCTGAGCTGTTTATTTAACTTTTTAGTAGGAAACAAAAAATTTTTTTCCTACTAAATCGTTTTTTTTTTATTTTGTATGTAGAGCATTTCATGAATTCTTATTTCATTTATTCCTGTCCTTCTAATAGTTTTGACTTATCAAAATTGTTTATATAATTTATCTTCATTGCTGTCTATTAAACTAATCCTAACTTTAAACATGTATACTCAAAATAAAATTATAATTTCACTGGAAAAAGTTAGGAAAAATTTGTATGTTAAGTTCAATTTCATTGTCTAGATAAAACTGATTTATGCTTAATATTTTTCAATATTTATACATTTTTGTTCTCATTCATTTTAGCCTTCAGTTCATTGTTCAACTCCTGTCAAAGGCATTTATTTTTGTAATCGTTCAGAATCTACTTTAAATAATAGATCATAGTTCAATAACTCGTGAACAGCAATTGCTAAGATCTCAATTAAATCATTTTTTATTACATAGTTATCTTAATTATCATTCTAGGCTTAAAAAATATTAAACATCACTTATACATTTAAGATAACATTTTATTAATATTACTTACCTAATAATAAACGAAATTTTGTTTCTTTATTACTAGATTTATTTACCTCCAATTAAAAATTACCACTGAAAAATATTTCTTTTTGCATTGCAATAATATATATTTCATGTTAAATTTATTAGTGTAAATAATGTTAAAAGATATTTTTTATTGTTAGTAATGGATAAGATTAAGTTTTAAACTACTTTAAAGAAAACTTAAGTTTTATTATTGTGTGAAGTTTTTGAGAAAATTTACGTATGTTGCATAAATTCAAAAAAGAATCTGTAAAATAAATGTTTGTTAATACATATTGCTTTTATTTATATTTATAGCAGATATACATGTACTTTATGAGCCCAGTATTGTGCTCTTATTTCTACAATCTATATTTTTATTATCTTTCTGGTCTTCCATTAGCTTAGTTGTTGATTTTTTCTATAATATTTTGAATTGTTTTTGAAAAAGCTCAATACAAGTCATCCATTATAAAAATAAAATTTCTTTTAATTTTGTGTAGAAAAAATAGGAAGTAGAATAAAGTACTGATTATTCAAACATGTCATGTAGTCTTTTAATACAATCAAGAGCTAGACATTTTATATACTGAATAAATCTTTTTTAAAATAAATTCAAGTTTTAATTTCATTGTTCATATGTATGTTTTTATATATTTATAATTGAGTTTGATTATTTATAAAAATAGAAAAATCCAAGCATTCGTCAATATTAATATTTAGTTTTATTGGGGTTTGTACAACTCCTGGAAAGTGAAAAAAGGCCATTGAAAGTCCTGAAATTTTTACTTACCTTGATGCATTTATTTTTTGTTAAAAAAAACTTTGTAGCTTTTTTTTAATATTTTAAAATTTTCTATGAAATATTCTGAAAACCTAATTGAGCTTTTAATGTTACCGCTAAATAGTGACATGTTAGTGTGAATAGTGTTGAGAGATTAAAGTGCTATATTCATAACTCATGACTAAAAAAGGGATCCAGTTCAGCCAAAATATTTTCATGATAATCATAGTTTAATCTGAACTGGATATAATATTTAGATTTATGTGTGTGAAGTGAAGTAATAACAAACAAGATCATTATGTGCTATCAGATTACCGGTTTTAGGTGATTCTTTTTCTATTTGAATTCTTTTTACTGTACAAAATTCACTGAATATTAATATTTAAATATAAAATTTTTGAGTCAAAATATACTTTCCGTATTTTTCTTTGTGATAATTGTGTATAATTTCAGTGAATCGATTTGAATTTGCTTATTAATGAAGTAAAAGCTAAAATAAAAAAGATTATTTAATTTTCCTGGGAGAAAGTGTTTTTTTAAGGACCATTGGTGTCTGGAAAAGCCAAATAATTGTGTGTGTATGTATGTTATATATATATATATGCAGTATTTCATCGTTTCGTTTTAATGGTCCATTTACCGGAATACTTAAATATAAATTGTGACCAGTACCAGACTGACCTCCAGTGATAGGGAAAACTTCTCAGCACTGCAATATCCAGTGTAGAGAATTCTTTCAGGAATCCAAATATGTTACAACCATAAGAATTGAAAAGTAATTACCTCTAAATTCTAGGAAAATACATTAATTTTTTTCTTGTTACCGTTCACACGGTTAGAACATTACTTCGCAAATGTTACTAGTTTAACTCACAAATTCTCGTTTTCAGTAAATAGTATTCCATTAAAATGATGAACTCTTCGATGGAAAATGTTAACTTTTGTTTATTAAGTATGTTTTTTTCCGTCTACCACATATTTTCCTCATTTAACAGCGATTTTCTGCCGTTACGAATACTTATTAGCATGCATCTACTTAGAGTTTTGAAATTTAAACTCAAACGTTACTTATATCATATAAAATTAATTATTTGAAATCGAAATATTTAAAATTTAATAGTTTTCGCAAATAAGTTTTGTTTTGTTTATAATTTTATTGTGCATGTTTGCCTTTATGTTAAAAAGTTCTTTTTCTAATGTCAAAAGAGATCATATATATTGAGTTTATATGAATATGTCATATGAGTATTTTTCTGATTCGTTATCAATTACAGTAGAAGAAAAAGTTTCGGAGTATCCACTGATGATAAAAAAAAAAAGACCAATGGCAGTATAACATTAATCTTAACCGAAAATTATGGTCAAATGTAAAGTCTTTATAAAGCAAAGTTTACTCTGAAACATGTTTGGTTTAACATACAATTAGAGTGTTAACTTTCCTTTTATTTTTTTGGCTGTAATAAATAGGTAATTTTTTTTTTTAAATAAACTGCGAAAAAATTAAAAAGAATTGATTTGTTTTATAAGATTCCTCCTTTTTCCAGTATTTATGTTCTCGGATAATATTAAAATCGAATTTGATTAAGAAAGCAGAAACTTTGATTAAAAATAATAAGCTCTTAATTATTAAGTACTTTGTTGATTAACGTATTAATCAAGATTTAATATTAATAATTAACAAAAACTTATTAAACTAAATTAACCTTTGATTCATACTGTTAGAATCATATTTGCTATCAACTGTATTCATTAAATTTTATTTAATACATTCGGTAGGACTTAAATAAGGATCCGTCGATAAAATAAATATTTGAGCTTTATTTGCTCGATGCTAAACGGACGGTACCGCTACAACTACGATTCTGAATAAAAAAGTTCTGAGTGAAACGAGCATAGGAAGTTGCCATAATTTGCACACTTTATTGAAAAACAGAACAATTTTTCATTGCCTTATCATAATACTAGTTTAAGTATTTATATCCTCAGTTCATTTTAAAAAATTATATTTTAATTAATCTTTAGAAAAATATTAAAAAATTCAAAATGAATACCATTTTTCTATTAATTTAAATAAAAAAAGATAGAAATTAATTTATTGATCTTCCCAGGGCGTAATTGCCACACTAATATGTAGGGATAATTGCAAAAATTTTTCAATAGGAATAAGATCTTAAATTTTAAACAAAATAAAGCAGTATTAAAAAATTATAGCTTTTGCTGACTCTCAACATGGGCTAATTGACATAATTTTTAAGCAAATAAGCTAAATATTATATATATATATTAAAAAAACATTCGAAAAAGCGATTTATGTTACAACAATCACTTTTTAGAAAACCAAATAATTGTTAACAAAAAATTTAGGTGAGTTTTAGATATCATTTTATTAAGTAAATAATGAAAGCCAGGAATACAATGTAGTGTATGTTGTGTTAATTTACATAATGAGTATTTTCTCTCCAAGTTTATCAACACATTTTAAAATTAATTAAACTTTATTTTGGCTTTTTATACATCGATTAAAAAAAGTAATAAAAGGGATCTATAATTTCAAAAGATTGGTGATAATGACAACCCACAAAATTGGTTTCGACCAAATTTAGACATTTTCAGCTAATGATACATTCAAAACTCGCTAAATCATGTATAGCTATAATACTTAACATGATTACTAATTCACTTTGAACGAAACTTTTTTTTATGATAAAATTAGGGTTAAATGACGACAGACCCGTATGGGATTGGCACGATTTCAAATTTTCACGCCAATCACTCTACAGCTCTGCCGCCAACCTAAATTACGTCACTACGCGCGATAGCCGTCAACCAATAACGATCGCGTTCGAACTTCAGCTTTGAAATCGCGCGTTTTTCCGAATTCTAAATATTAAAAATTAGAATATTTCATTGTAACGAAGTACTGTAGAAGTTTTAAAATTCTAAAAGAAACAAAATTTTTAATATATCGAGCAATGGCGCCCACCTTAAAAAAAAACATCAATGTAACGCTACCTACTACGGTGTCAACCGGGCAATAAAACTAAATTTCAAACGCTAACAAATTTCATTTTTTGTTTAAACTCGAATTTTAATATAACGAGCAGTTATATTAATATTGTTTTATTTTAATAAAACGAGCAGTTACGCCCACATTAAAGAAATTTAAATACGCGGCGTATTCTAACTCTAACGTGAAAAACGCAATACAAAACTTAAATATTCATTTACTTATGGAAACATTTATTTTTATAAAAACTTTAGTTTCTCACAGTATATGACTAAAATTGTAATGAAAAATAAAATTACTCGCCTAATCTTCATCGCTCTCCGAATCGTTGCTTTTCGGCGAATATAACATGTTTATCGCATATAAAAAATCTTCTATTATGTTTTCTTGGTGATTCTTTCTCCATACTTACTCCGCGAAAACGTGAAGTCAATATATCCTCATCCATACTAATTAATTTTCGCAAGCAACACAAAAACACCAAAAACTGAAAATCGAAACTCAATGCTTCAAGATTATTCTGTAATAGTTTCAATGATTACATGCAAAACGCGCATGTAAAACGAAAACACGTCATACCTATGTAATCCGAACCGGTAAATCAGTCTAGCGCACTTTATCGCATTCTTGGCGCATTTTACCCTCTGTACGCTTCTCTACTATTTAGCGAAATTTGGTAACTTCGAATTCCTTTTACCAAATTTTATCCAAAAAACACGCAAATTATTTTCATATATATGATTTCAGAGGAATCGGGGCTAGTTGTCCACTGAGCCACACCCTCAAGCACGTATGATTCAGACGGGCGTGAGAAATTGACATCCGGGTGTGTAGCATGCCCTGCGTGATAATGGCCCACTGCGTTCGATTTAAGTGTTCGACCCAGGGACTGCTATCTCAAATTGTTTGCCAACTAAAGAATGATATATGTTCGAATTTTGGGAGACTTGAACTGTCAAAAGTTGTGTCAAGTTTACTACACACAAGATTCCATGAAAGAACACCCATGGATTCAATTCGACAATCGATTATTTTCCTGTAAGAACCGAATGCTTTCTGAGGAATGTGTTATTGGCTATATCTCTTGACAGTTACAACAAAGAGGTGAGCATCTGCTTTTGTGAAAATAGCATGAATCATTGCTAGTTAGAATAATGGAGACGAAACTGCAAGAATGTTGTCTGCGTCAAAAAGCAAAATAATGTATAAGAAAAAAATGGCGAGAAAAAAAATTTTTTCTTTATCAAATCATAAAAGTTTCTGTGCTTTCATCGAACAATATACTTTAAATTAAAAACATGACTAATTTTTATAAAATTATTTATTGAATGAAAATTGCAATAAATGTATTCTGTAATCACGAATGTATATAATTTGAAAATATTTCTTGTTGCTGTTTTTCTAAAAATATTTCAAGATTTTCTCAAATAATAAATAAGAAAATTATCCATTTGGAAAGTTTGATTAGTTTACTTAAGTTCCATTCAGTTTACATACGAGGGTCACTCTGAAATTTTTGAGATACAACTAGGTTTTTAAAGTTATACTTACAAAATTTTAGGTGTGTTCAAAGTAGTCTCCTCCAGCATCAATGCACTTTTGTAGACGAATTTTCCACAGGTTATATGCCTCAAGCCATTCAATTCTTGGAATAGATGAAAAAAAATGCATTTATAACCACATCGATCTCTTTTTCTGAATGAAAACGACGTCCACGTAAGTTCTTTTTTAGATTAAAGAATAACCAAAAGTCGCACATAGCTAGATCAAGTGAATACGGCGGATGTTCGATCACTTTAACTTTTGCTTAAGAAACTCAACTGTTAATCCAGCTGTATGTGAAGATGCATTGTCATTGTGAAGCATTAGTCCCCTAACATTCAGTTCTTGTAGAATTTCTGGATGACATTTAGTGGTATACCAGTTTGCTGTTACTGTCTTCTGTCCTTCCAACTTGATAACTTTGACCAATCCCGTACTTCTGAAGAAAACGGCATACATCCCTTTTTTCAGTGCGCGTTGTTTTTTCACCATTGTTGGCGTGGGATCATCTTCAAAGACCCATAATTTGCTTTCTTGACCTGTTGGAATGTCAAAAAACGGTATGTATGTTTCATCACCTGTTACAATTTTAGAAATGATGCGTTGGCCACCATCATTTAGCAATTTAAGAGTTTCTTTACTGATTCTCACATGCTCCTCTTTTTGGTGCTCAGTTAGATTATGGGAAACCAAACGGCAAACTACTTTTTTCATATGTAATTCTTCATGAATGATTTTGTGTATGGCTGCGGGTCCAATGTTAAGTTCCTTCTGTATCATTTGATGAGAAAGGCGATTATCATCCATTAACGTTTTTCGTATGGCAGACACATTATCCGGGATTACTGCCGACGGCGGCTTTCCTGTGTGTTCTTCCTCCTGAAGAAAATTGCGACCTCTTCTAAATTCTCTAAACCATCTGAATACAGTAGCACGAGCTGGCGATTCATCACCAAATGCTAATTGCAACCGTTGAACGCATTCTTCTTGATTTAATCCTAGTTTAAAATCGTAGAAAATCATAGAGCGAAAATGTTCTCCCGTCAACTCCATTTTCTTTTCTGTTTAAAATTTATTCTATACTAAACAAGTTGAAGTATGCCAGTAAAAAATCGTCATCTTTGTTAAAATACTTTGTATTTTAAAATTAAACCGTTATTTTTATTTTGTAAATTCTCATCTGCGCGTATCTCAAAAATTTCAGAGTAACCATCGTAAAACTTGAAAATGTTCTGAAATATAAATCTACGTTTTTACAAGCATCTCGAACTTAAATACTTTTTCATTAAAAATGAGTGCATCTCTTCCTAATTATAAAAATTACCACAACTGATATAAAGTTTGAAAAATATGTCTCTGAATAATACTAAAGTAAAGAGATGTAAATAAAATGAAGAATAAAATATCGAAGAGATTTTTAACTCGTTATTTTATTATAATGTAATAAAATTTCTATTGTACTTATAATTTGATTTATTATTAATAATTTTGTTAATTCCAAATGAAGATTGAAGAATAAAAAATAATGCAAGAATAATTGATAATTTAATAATAAAAATATAAATATTTTAATAAAATATATAAAAGCAATATAATTAAATTTTACCAAGCAATTACAAAATTAACACAATATTACAAAAATATTTTAAAATAGTAAACGCTTTTTTTTTCGCAAAAAAATTATTGTAAATTCATCTTTTTATTACAAATTTAAAAAATAGTATTATAGGTTAATAAATGATTTCTTGCATCAATACTGAACAAGCAAAAGAAAAATTCTGTATCAGTTCATTTACGGACTTAAATTTATAATTTTATAGTACACTGCGCAGTTAAAAAGTTAAGCGTATCACATAAAGGGATGGATATGATTAAAAAAATTTTATTGTAAAATTATCAAAATATTATATTGAACTCTAAATAAAATAGAAATTTCCGTTTAGTAAATTTATATTCAATTTTAAAAACCTGTACAGAGATAAAAATTTTGGAATACCCTATTTATATATGGGATTAGGAATTATTTTAAAATTCAACTCAAGTTAGAACTCTTTGCAGATAATTTTGGTGGCGCGTACACATTAAATATGATAATAGGAAATTAGAATTAATCAGTTGGCCATGAGGCATTTATAAAAATTCGATTGTGGTGATATCTTATGTACTCCACAAGGAATTTTTAATATCATCAAAGTAATTATTTATTAAAGAAGAAAAAAAATGGTTTTTAATTTATTTACAAATAGTGTCCTAATGATTTTATCTTGTTTACAAATTATTATCAATATCATCAGTGAGTAATTTTATATTCTTAAATAAAAAAGAATATGAAATCGTTCGTTGAATTCGCTTGGAAGAATTTCAACATTGGTAAAAGAATAAATAAAATTAAGATTATTGTGTGAAATGAAACTATAATTAGAATAAGAAGCAAGACTTTTCTTGAAGAAGAATTTTTTAAATGAAAGTATGCGCTTGATACAATAAATGACAGAATAAAACGCAAATCGTTTAATAAAATAATTCCAGAAAAAAATTATCAAATAAAAAAGTTTTTTATTTATTTTTTATGTGACACAAAATTCACGTTTATAATATTTTATCATAAAGAATTTAATATTCATAATTAATTTGTATAGCTGCTTAAAATTCTCTCTCTGTCATATACATACACTTTAATAAAATAATAAAAATGCGAAATATTTTTTTAAAATTACATAAATTTATGAAAAAAAATTATTATTATTATATACTGCAAATGATTACATTGCAGCAATTTTCAGGATGTATCATATTTAATTAAATGTTGAAAAGGAAGAAGTAAATAAATAAATGTAATAAAATGTGAAACGTTTATCACACAGAAAAATGTATGAATTAATTAACATTTATTTTGCTGTTTCTTTCTGACAAACGAAAATAACTTTTATATGATTAGCATTTTGTGAGCAAGAATTTACATCAATATAAAATAAAAGCTATGTAGTTTATCTAATATTTTATGAGCAAAATTATTTTGTTTTAAATTTTACTTTAAATATTAATCTACTTCTGAGTGCTCCTTTTAAAAACATTTGAGTATGTGTACTAAACATCTTTATATCAAGGCATTTACAGTTTAGTTCATTTTTTCGTGAATGAAATAAAATATTTTAAAATAACTTACACTCTAGTATCACTTACCTTCAATCAGCTATTTCATGTTTGTTTTAAAAAAATTTAAATTATTTCACATTTTACTTTTTGATTACTAAGTTTCGATAAATACGCTGAGTCAGATTATTGTGTTGCGTTATGTATTGGTCGATTGATTTTATTCATAAATAAGTCCTATTGTCTTCAATATTATATTTTAACAACCTAACAATCAATAATTTAACAAATAACAATTTTCATGATTAATTTCCATGAAATAAGTTCCACACCATTAATACACTGGTACCAATACGGTCTTCATATAACCGCATCCAAATAGCAACTAAGCTAGATTCCCCATTGGATAGGGAAGATGCGCTTCTCATTACCATTTTAGAGATTTACTGTGCCTGAGTTGCTACATAAGGCTTGGACAGTTTCCCAAACCCCTCCTCATTAAAGAGGCTCCCAAATCAAATGGAAAGTTCATTTAACGTTGTCAATCAGATAGAATCGTTTACCAAATCGAATAGAAAGTTTGTTCAAAAAAGAGTAGCGCATTCCAAAGTGCTATTTAAGGCTTGGAGATTTTGAACAATTCCAAGTTTAGCAGTTGTGCTTTTCTTTTGTTTTTTTTTTAAAAAAAACGATTAATTATGCCTTGTAGAAAACAGTGATTATTTTTTAATCAAATATCCGAATTCGGCAGAGGAAGGATAGTGGCCTACTGAGATTGTGGATTATATTTCAAGGTAATCGGTAGTCGTGTTGGATGAAACCAAACAGCTATAATGCGGATATATGATCGCTAGATGCAGGAAAGTATGATGAACCGAAGTGTTCGATCACATCCAACTCGGTGTCCCACTTCACGGGATGGCAGACGAATTGCGTGCATGGCAGTGACGAATCACTCAGCCACCTCATTAACCATAGCATTGCACATGCACTCTGTAACGCATCATCCAGCGTCTGTGCGTACCATTCGACGCCGTTTACAACAGAGTGGCCTGTCCTCAAGACGTCCATTGCTTTGTCTACCCTTGACTAGAGGTGTAAAATTCCCAGGAATTTTGTGAATATTGAGGGAATAAACTCGGCCAATCATATTTCGTATTATAGATTATTTTTTTGCAAATATATGAAGCAAAGTAAGGTACAATTTGGTATCTGTATACCGGTTATAGTTAGAGGGATATTTTAAATTGCTGTGTTTTCTAAAGTATATAATATTTGCTGTAAAATTTAAGTACAAGGTGTTTTATAAAGTTGCTAAAAGAGTTAATGTACCTAAGTCCTTTCAAATTTGGGTATTCCTGAAGTAATATTCTGCTTTCGAGATAACTCTAAGGATTTTATTTTCTTGCCTTTCGAGGTTATTTATGAAGTGGTACAGTTGATATTGTAATCGATTGAGCTTGGTGAAAAGAGATCGAGATTTGACGAGATTTCAAAACGGGAAGTGAAAAGGGTATATATCCCCAATAACTTGATAAATTTGAATTAATAGATATGGTACCGTAACTAGACACATACAATGGTACTTCAACTCGTTCATTGACGCTATTGGTGAAAAACGATCACCGCTGCGTCAGATTAAAGTTTATAGAAATAAGTCAGTAACAATATTTCTGTTTTTTTTTCTTTTCTTTTTTTAAATCTATAATAAATCTATGTTATTTTGAAGATTCTTTATTTAATAAATTTGTTGTTCTATTTTTTCATGTTGTTTTATCATATAACTCATTTTAATAATTATCTTTTTCTGATTTCTTAAAAAAAATTGAAAAATTTAAAAGATAATTCTTAACTGCTATGGTAAAGATGGTTCATTTCGATGAAAGTTTGTTTTCTCACATTTTAGATGATCAAGTAAATTATGAATAAATGTTGAAGGAAGCTCATTTTCGTATGAAATGAAATTCATTTACATTTCATATTTCTTTAAGAACTCTATTTAAATTTTTTTTCACATTCTTAAAAATATATTTAAGCAAAAAATTCCACATTTTTAGCACGTTATTAAATTTTGAATACAAAATAATAACTTAATAAAGTTTATGTATATATTAAAGTTACTAATAAAAATACATTAAAATATATTGAGTGAGTCCGATGTATTGTTACGATTTCTTCGTGGTAACGAGGAAATAAATATACACAAATATAGAAAATTAGTTTTCTCCAAAAAAAAAAAAAAAAAAAAAAAAAAACGTTGTATTTTTAATTATAATTACTAAAATTATTTTAGATGAAACTTATTAAACGTGTGCTAAGACACCTGTACAGTTTTTAAAACACACAATAGAGACACCATTCTTTTTGGTTCATTCTTAACTAACTCACAACTTGGGCGAGGCCGATATTTAATGGCTTGCAATGGTTACACATGGTAGTTTCCTGTGCAAAATTTGGCCAGTGCAATTTCCAAAAAAAGGGTTAAGAAAACTAATAAGAATCACAATTCTGCAGAATGATATGTGACCAATGTGTTATAGGGTGACTACTTTTAAATCCTTTGTATCCTTATCACATACTACTCCATTAATTTTTGTATAATGCTGGCCCTTTCTCAACATGTTCAACTCGGATGACAATCCTTTATGATGTTTTAGAATCCAAAGTCAAGCTTGTCCTTATTCCTTCTAAATCAAAATCATCTTTCTTATAACTCTGGTCATTGCATGTTATATCGGTTCTTCAGGCTCTCTGTCATGGTGTTGACCGTTTCTTGAACGAAATGATGCACATCCTCCAAAAGGACCTTCCGATCTTTAAGATATTAAATTGGCGTAATTGGAGTGTTAGGAAAATCTTTCTCTTAGTTTCCACCCATATAAAAACACAGAGTACATTTTTGGATTCGAAATCTATGCACAAAGGTCGATTTGAATTTTAAACGCAAATATTTCTGCTTTTTAAGTTTGCGAAGGACTTTACGATAGATTTTTTGAAACTGCATTGTTGCTGTTCCAACATGTTTCCCTATATCTAGCTCTGAGTTGTGTTTTACTTGTGAGATAGAAGCAGCCAGGTAGAATCTTCGCGATTTTGAAGAAAGGACCAAGCAGAAAAATTTCCAAAACTTGGCCTTTCACTTCAGAGGTATCATTTCACTTAGAGGACATTCCGACCACGCCCAGTTTTAACTTGCTTTAGCCAGCTTTAACCAACACTACGGATCTTCGGTTAAGCTGGGATTTCAACTTGCTACCTTCCGATAACGAGAACGATGTCCTTACCAATCAAGACACGGTGACCTGAAACTGCAGTGTAAAATTTTGAGTAAGACATTTATGAACAAAACTAACATTATCAATTAAGAAATTTTGAAAACGAAAACCCACGTTTCTAAGATATACGATCCAAAAGCAATTTATGAGTTATCACTTGGCGATGGAGACGAAAAATAAGAGAAAGTGTTTATTAAGTATTTTATAGAAGTTGAAAGTTACAGAGAACAATACTCTTCTCTCAAGTTAAGGGTTGTAAATTCTGATGAAAAATCAATCCAGTTGCCATGTAAACGTAAGAACTGATTACCAAAATTAGAAATGTAAGGGAGATACACCAAATATTTTTTTGGATTCTGCAGTCAGTTTTCGAGAACTTGTGAGGATGAAGTGATCCCAATTCAAGATAAGTTTCAATACCTAATTCAGGTAATTACTCCTGGGTCTAAAACTGCCAGTTTAAATGAAAGTTTTCCATATGAGCTTTAATCACATTTAAGCGATTTAGTAAATTTAGGAAAATTTGGACTACTCTGATTGAATCTTGTCTTCCGGAAGATGGAGAAAGGAGCTTGAAGAAGATACAGGGCAACATGTATTTCAAGTGGCAGCTATGAAGTTAGAGAAACCAATCAAAGAGCCCTTGAAAAGCTCATGAGGTTTCTAAGGCAGGAAGTTAATAGCTAGGAAAGGATAAATGTAGTTTAATTAAATTTCGGAGGTCTAGTTAAGTTCAGAAAATAAGGTAATATGAGTTAAAACTTATATTTATATATATATATATATATATATATATATATATATATATATATATATGAAATTACAGATTATGTGGAAATTACGCATATAAATATATAATTAATATGACTTTTATAAATACAGTTGATTATGAGAGTGAATACTATTTATAGTGATTCATGTCTTGAACGAAATCTGACAGAAAATATATTAATACGTCCATCCAAAATAATTACTCCATAATATTTAACGTGTCTAAATAAAAAAGTTCTGTACCATATTTAAACTAATAGATATAAAAACTTATATATATATATATATAATATACTGATGTGCAAAACTTAAGCAAAAATGTAAATTTTAAGCAGATAGACATGAAATTGCATAATAGGAGTTCTTGCGATCTGTAGTGAACACGTAATTCAGTAGAAAGGTCATGTGTATGCAAATATCAGTGGCAAAACGTCAGAGGTGGCGTGAGCAGATGCAAAACGCGTACGCTCGCGGAGCAATTAAAGACTTTCGTTTCAAGTGCAAGTGAGTGTGTCCGTGAAATATGGCTAGAAGAAATCGCCTGGACAACTTCACATGTGAAAGAGTAATTGGAAAACTGGAGGAGTAGTGTAGTTTGGCGAGAGGAGCTGAGGAGTTCGGAATCAACAAAAGTGTCGTTTAGGAGACTTGGAAAGCCTTCAGAACCATTGGTACAGCTGTTCGAAAGGTTGGTTGTGGCAGCCCCAGGAAAACAACTGCAGTGGATTACCGCTATATCGTCATGCAGACCTAAAAAACCCGAAACCAGTCAGCAATCGTTATTGCTCAGCTGCTGTGTACAGCAACGGAGCGAACAATGTCGTGGTTTACTGTTGCTAGACGCCTACATAAAGGTCACCTATTCATCCGCCATCCCGAACGTTGCATTCTGTTGACAGCTCGCTATCGGCGGCAACGCTTAGAGTGGTGCAAAGAGCAAAAAAAAACTAAACATCTGATCAATGGAGTTGTGTCTTCTTCACAGGTGTAGTCGTTTCAGTGCCACAAGCAATTCTCAACGCCAGTAGATTTGGAGGGAGGTTAGATACGGTTTCATCGCAGTAACATAAAGGAAAAAGACAGTTATGGTGGTCCTGGAGTTCTCATCTATGGAGGCATTATGCTGAACGGGTGGATTGAGCTTTTGACAGAGGCTCTGTAACCGGAGATCGCTATTCTCAGAAGGTAATCCTTCCCCATGTGCGTCTGTTCCGAGGTGCCATTGGAGCAGATTTCATTTTTATGGATGACAATGCGCGGCCACATCGGACTCATGCTGTTCAGCAGCTACTGGAAAGTGAAGACATCATTCTAATGGATTGGCAGTGTACTTCCCAGATATAAATCCCATAGAACTTGATTGGGATGCTTTGGGGAGACGCATTGAGGCATTATTGCATCCCTCGGGGAACACGCAGCAACTGAAACAGAAGCTGATTGAGGAATGGGCACTCTTACGGCAAGAATCTCTGAATAATTTGGTGCTGAGTATGGATAGACGGTGTGAAGCAACCCTTGCAGTAAGGGGAGGGCATATCCCATACTAAGGAATATCTGTTTGTTATTGTTCCTCTTGGACAGATGATCTTGTGCAGGGAGATTGTGATTTCAATAAAGCCTATTTTTGTTTGATTCCATACAGTATGCATTGTATTTATTTTTGTGCAGCTATGCTTTTGTCATCCTTTAAGTACAAAATGTCTCATGTCTGAATTTTATGTCCCTCAGATGATTTCTCACGGAGTTATGGCTGTTGCTTAAGTTTTGCACACTAGTGTGTGTATATATGTGTATATATATATATATATATATATATATATATATATATATGTGTATATATATATATATATATATATATATATATATATATATAGTTTATCATGGCCCAAAACTACGAAGAAACTAAGTTAAACTAGCTAGTGTTGTAGTTCTTACAACCGTTATTTAGATTAAGCTGCCAGAAACGTATTGCAAATAACGGTAATGAGTTTTTCCTATTTTATTTAGGCAACGAAAAATATATTGTCAAATGCTGTAACATAAGTAATTATACTTGTTATATACATTGAATTATATAAATTTTTTTTATCGAATCCAGAATTAATCTATAAGCAATCTTAGACTTTGAGATCTTCAAAAATATGAAGAGGATAATTTTAGAGCAGTTCAAATTTACCTCTAGTATCTCCAGAATTTATAAAAAAACTCATATATTCTTTACTCATTGACACCATCTATTGGAATAAGGAGGCTCCTGAAACTATTTCGACGAGCAAAAAATCGGCAATCGAAGACAAACATGATAAAATAAATGCATCAGCAAATGCAAAAGGATAGAATAACCTGGTATGGAAATGCGCTGTTACCTATCCGTATTATCTTTCTATTGAGACGATAACCTATGATGAGTAAAATATCTTCCCAAAATTTTTCTTCCATTCTGATATATTTTTTGCAATTGATCTCCAATTAGTTACTCTTAGGATTTTAAAATCACTCTCCTCACAGACCAATAATCTCAATCTGGCCTTAATCTTTTTTCTAGTTTCCAAAGTTTTTATGATTAAAAATTTTAAATGTTTAATCTGAATACAGTCGCCCTTAATACTTTATATGAGTAATCTTAATGAATTTGATGATGTCTATATCCTTAAATAATTTGAACACTTCAAAATTATGTCGATGTTTTCAGACTTCATTCATTTGCAGCACCGAAAATTTTTCTGAAAAATTTTCGTCCAAAAATAGCTAGCTGTTCTGCCTAGGATTGAGTAAACGTCCAAGTCTCAGATTAATGTGTGAGCACAGATCTGATAAGTGCTTTATATAATGTGATTTTTGAGTTTCTTCTTATTAATTTCGACTAAGCCATGAAAAGGCATCTGTTTGCTACCAAAATTCGTCTTTTTATTTTAATGCTCACATCGATTCGAGTATTGATATTTTAACCTAATTATAAAAAAAAATATTAATCATTTTAAATTTATAATCAGCAGTTTCTAAGACCAGGGATAAGCTTGGAGAGAATTCACCGGAAAACTTTTAAGTTTTCCAGTAAGTTTGAAATATTTAGGAGGGCACCGGCGACAAAGCAAATTATTTACCTTTTCCTTTTTCTCTCCTCTCGAAATAATGTTTGCGAATAATTTTTATCCATATTTTTATGATGAAGATTAATTCATGAAAATTCTTCCCAAAGGTTATTAAATTAATTTTTGATTATTAAATATTACCTTTTTATTAAAAATTAATTATTTATTATTTATTTTAATTTATTATTTATTAAAAATTAAATCATTTATTAATGATGATAAAATAAAGAATATTTACAGGAGAGCAGTCTAATGAGCTATGTGCTAGCTCACATGTTGCCAGCTTCGTTTGATCTTGTTTAAAATTACAGGATAGCTGGCCTTGCTTAGGAATATTCCTCGACATTGAAAAATGCATTGAAAGTAAATAATAAACAAATTTTTCATATCATGATAATATGCCAATATGAATCACATTAGAGCTTTTAATATTTCACGTAAGTTTGTGTTATATATATATATATATATATATAATCAAAATACTTATACCAATATTTGTATTATTTGCATTTGATTGCTTTTATCGAATTGCAGAAATTAATATTAGTTCAGTAACCATTTATTAAACGCTTTCTCAAAATTTTTTGATGAATGCAAATAAGAAAAAGTTGTTCATGAAGATCAACAAATCGCCACATTTACTCAATGCGAGCTATAAGCCTACGAGCATAAAGCTCCAAAACAGTTTTTGTCGTAACCTAACCTAACCTAATCGCCACATAATATTAATGAATATATATTATGGAATAAGTTTTTGAAATGTAATTAAGTACCAAAAAATTTTTTAACCTCGAAAGTAGCTCGTTTCTTAATTCAAAAATGGGATTGAAACTCACTTTTGATAATTTAAATAA
Source organism: Latrodectus elegans (assembly GCA_030067965.1). Classification (NCBI taxonomy): domain Eukaryota; kingdom Metazoa; phylum Arthropoda; class Arachnida; order Araneae; family Theridiidae; genus Latrodectus; species Latrodectus elegans. Next base: position 50,100,552 of record CM057818.1, on the reverse strand, counting down.
TTTATTTTCATATTTTTCTGAATTTCATTTTTCCTAATGCATGGTAAAAATGAAATTGTGAAAAATATGAAAAGAACCTAAGAAAAATATAAATATAGTTCTATGCAAATATTTTTTGGATTAAATTTACAGTATATTTTTATTTATAATTATAAATTCTTTTAAAGAATGTGGTTGTAGTTTTATCTGAATTATGTTATTTTTATTCGTTAAAAAATACTATTTTTTAAGTATAAATGTACATGGATTTCATAGATAAATCACTAATGCTATAAATCAAGTTTAAATACAGTAACTCTAAAGATGTTCTTATACTTTGGAATACATAGAATGCATTGTTATTTGGAATTAATTGTGAATGCTATTTCATTTAATTTCGATATTTTATTCTTGTAAATCTGTATAAAATCAAAGACTTTTTTAAAATTTGGATTATTCTTTATAAAATTAAAAATATAAGTCATGAGAAGAAAAATTTCTCAAAAGTGAGGATGCACCAAAACATTTTAACGTAAATTTGTGTAATGAATTATTGACTATTTAATTTTTTTAGATTTTTTGGCATTATCAAATAATTTACTTGTAATGTTTTTTTACTTATTTAAAATGTATTTACTTTTTAAAATTATTTTTGAGGAGGACAGGAAAATTTTTAGTATTTGAAAATTATTTTTATTACAATAGGGAGAAAAAAACTGTATGAAATGTTAATGAATTAGTAAATTTATCGAATTTGACTGCATAATATTTGATAAAATGATTTTAAATAGAAAATTGTTTAAATAACAAGATTCAGGGAAAAAGGTCTACAAAAAGAACTAATTCAGCATAATCAGAAATTCATAATAAAAAGAGTTGTATAAACTTTCACCTTTAAGTTCTATATAAATATACACTGATATATATGGTAATGAGCAGGCCGTTCTCTTGCTCGGAAAGGCATTTAGTTGCTTCAGCCAATAACTCTGTACTATCTTACCATTCCGTAAAATTATACATAAAAATATTATGAACAAATACCTCTTCTTGGTTATAAGAAAGTATAAGTATCAGGAATTGGCATAAGGCTATGATAGAGGCAATTTACTAGATAAGCTTCAACAAAATGGGACTTCTAAGAAGTCACAATTGTTTCAGAGAACACTTGTAATGTTTACATATTTATAACCATACTAATTGTAGTCTATGTGATTATAATGAACCTTCCAATAAGAAACATTTCCATTACTGTAGGACGCTCTTTGGACTTCTCTCTGAGATCGTAAAATATTGGTGTGGGAGGGGGATTTTGGGCTGATGACTTCGTTCTTCTGTGTTTTTGCTGTTTATGTTCTTCATTGATTTATTTTTCCCTGGCATTTGAAATTAAAAAAAAATGTTTTCTATATGTATACTACCAAATTCAGATAAAAAAATTTTGTTTCAATTTCAATAAAAATTTTTCCATGAGTGCCTAAATTACGGTGAAGTTCTGCCCTAGAAAGCTTAGAAATATTTTTTTAAATTTTTGCTTTATACAATTTTTTGAAATCCAAAAAAACAAAAGGCTTAGATTTTCTTTTGCAAAAACTACTGCTAAATGAATACAAATCATATAAGAATAATATTTTATTTTGGTAATGAAATAAAATTCAATATTTTTTGTATTAATGAATTAAATATAGAGATCAAAGCAAAGAATTTATTGCAACGAACTTAACTGGAGCATTAAAGCATTGCAGTGGAGATGTATATGTCAACTAATTTAGTATTTATTGATACAATAACAAATCATAGTTTAAAACAATTTAAAAATATTAGAAATATATTTGGTGTGTGCTTATTATTATTTTTTTTATAAAGATAACATATTTAAACTTTAAACTAGTGACATAATATGTGGTGCCTATGTTATCTCAAGGTCTTAAAAAATGCCACTTCAATTATCAGATTTCAATTAAATAGAGCATAACATTTAGATAAAACTAGTAGTTAGAATTAAAAAATATAAAATTAAATAAAAATTGACCAAAAAATATATTGTTTTGAGTGTAGAAAAAAAAAGTTGAACACTTTCTTGATACTTAAAAGGTATTCTAAATGCCAAAGACATTTCACCAAATACTGTTCAACTGAAATAATATATTTTTCTATTGACTCAATAGCTAATTGTGGACCTTTCTTAGAACATTCCGTTATTCTGTTCTTTGCCAGAGCATGCCTATTTGTGACATGATCTTGTCCATGATCTTTAATCTTATCAACATAGTGTGCCCATTTTAATTTGTACCTTCTCCCAACTTCAGTTCTCATTGCTTTATACTTAAGATTCTGGTGAAAGGATTCATACAGCAAATGTGACCAATGAATTTCATACTATTAATTTTATATTTAACTATATCAGCCTCCTTGTATATCCTGTACAACTCATTATTATATCTATGGTGCCATACACTATCAATATATACTGCACCCTTAATCTGCCTCAACAGCTTTCTTTCAAAGACAGTGTCTTTCAAGTGACATCTTGTCAAGTCCCAGATTTTGGTGCCATATTTTGAGTATAGGTTTAATAATGGTTTTTTTGAGAAATATTACATTAATTATTTATTATCACATGGATAGCTGTTAAAATCTTTTAAATGTACAATGAATTTCTGATGTAATTTTAATTACTTTCCTTTTATAATTTTATTTGTACAATTTCATTATGTACAAATAAAATTTTATATTTGAACCTAAAATATCTGATGCAATTTTATGAAAAATAATAAACATTAATTAATATGAAATATTTGTTTTTATTTATATACATGTCCTTAGATATCAGTTAAGATATTCTTACAATTTGCTGAGTCTGTTTATATATGTATTGCTATTCTATTGCAATTCATAAGTGCAAAAGAGTTTTTAAGAATCATTTTATTCTGGTAAAACTTAATGATGTAATTAGGTCCCAATTTAAAATATTGAGAATTCTGAGCATTGTGTGTGTGTGTGTATATATATATATATATATAATTATATAATATATATATATATAATAAATACTGCAAGTATTTATATATTTTTAATTTGCTATTATTAACTTCATAACTGCTATTATAATTGAGTTCCTTCAAACTAATTTCCAACATCCAGTGTAAGTGTTTTTAGGTCATATTTTAATATTACTGAAAATAGTCTTCTATAATCTTCTTAATTATGAAAGTAGTCTTCTATAATCTTAATAATAAAAAATAATCTAAGCAAAATACTTCATTTAAATACAATTTCATTATGTACAAAAGTTCACATTCTTAATTAATAAATAGAATAATTAATTTGTAAGCTCGGTTTAAAAATATTAAAATCAATGATAAACAAAAATAATAATTTTTTTTAAAGTTTGTAAATGAAATCAATGAATATTAGAAATGTTTAAATTATTTATTGATGTTTAATAAATTGAATTCATTCCAAGAAATCTTTATATATATATATATATATATATATATATATATATATACATACACACACACATTTAGCATCAATTATAAGTTTTTATCGTATTAGATTTGTAATTTTAATAATTTTATGTTGTATCGAAATTTTTGAAGTCAAGTTATCAATTTTTTTTATTTTTAGGCATTAAGAATATCTCCTTGGGTTCTTCAAATTTTTTGCAGAAATGTCTAGGGATACAATTTTCCACTGTTGTGAAGAAAAACATTTTGAATGAAAATAGTATTTCATCTGTCTCTGCTGAATCAGATGAATTTGATCCTGAAGAAGCTAAAAAGATATCAAAAGGTAAATTTGTTTTATTTTTTACAATTTATTAAGATACCAAATATATTAAATCTTACCTAAACAATCATTGAAATTATGAGATTCATTTAATTAAAACAACTATTTACTTTTGTTGAATTACTTTCATTATTATGTATATGATACATCTTTCTATAAACTAACACATTAAAATCATTTACCTCTTTTTAAAAAGTATATAATACTTTGTTAAATTCTATGGCTCGATGTGGATTTGATGCAATTTCCAATTTTTGTATTAGGTGCTGTACAATATTTTTTACCAGCCAATTTATCTATCTAAAAATTAACAATCAAACTTGATATGGCAAACCTCCATCTTCCAAGATTACAATCACATGGAATCTCCAACTTTGAATATCTCTTCTTGTTTAATCTCCCATTTTAGATATTATACTTTCGAACAATTATCAGTTTTGAATATCATTGTATTGAATATTTCTCTCTGTCTATTTACTGTAGAAATGTTTTGCAATTAACTATTAGAAACTTAAATTCACTCATTTTATAAAAATACATATTACAAAACAAACATATCTATGAAAACAAATATTAATATTTGTGCTCGATTAATGATATATAAATGATCATTATCTTAATTATTTTCCTTTAATTAATCAAATGAATATACATACTGTGAAAATTATATCATATAACAATACCACATAGCTGGTAATAACACTATAAGGTTAAATCACTATTTGTAATTATTATCTAGATTTCAGAAACTCAGTTTCTAATTAATTGGGCTGTGGTACCCACCTTAAAAGCATCTTATTCGATGCACCCAAGCTGGAGTAAAGAACTGGGCAATAAAGCTAAGTCAATAACATAAATAACATTATTTTTTATGAAAATTTTATTCCTAATTAACTGGACAGTGACATCCACCTTAAAAAGAAACATCTTATGCTATGTATCCTGGCAGGGTTAAAGAACCTGCAATAAAGCTAAATGAATGACTTGCATAGCATGCTTTTATAATAACTTGGTTTTTAATTAACTGTGTAGTGGCATACATAATATTCTAGTTTTAATTAATCAAACATACATACTATATAATAACAGGGAAATTATATTTACTATGACAGTTTTTACATTCAGCAATAATTTTTATATATATCTCAAACATTTCTTATTATACTTAATTGTCATTCAAATAATTTAGTTGATTCAATTTGTTATTTTATATTCTAATACATGAAATACTCATCTAATTATCATTCTTGAAATATTGCCTGTTAGGTTAGATGATAAACTGTCTTTTCTAGCACATTTCAACACAATTTTAAATTAAGAATTATAACTTTCAAAAGATATTTTAAACTTCAATTTCTAAATTCAAACAAAAATGATGTGCGAATTTAAAATTTAAACATACTACTTTGCAACTACAATTTTAAAATACCTTTCCAAATTATTAAAATAAATAGTATATGAAATTTAAGTGTTACTGGAACACCAATAGATTCAATGCACTGCAGAATATGTTACATAATTACTGATTACTAACCTTGCACATTAAATAAGATAATCCATTCTGGCTCAGTAATTTATTGGTTTTTTGCATTTTTACCTCCACTAGAGATGATTTTGTTTCTATTTTTAGAGATAAAGGACCCTAGATATTGCTCAGTAAATTCTCATTTAAATTGATAAATTGAGTAAATTCTCATTTAAATGGTGTTGAGGTAACATCATGATTTCTTTATTTTGTTAATTATGAGGTTAAAAAATGTTAACTGCTGAAAGAAAAATCAGTTGTCATTAGAATTCAGTTTTGTTGAGTGAGTTCATATAGGACAACACATTAAAAATATTTTTTTGATCATTCGGTTCAGGAATTATAAGCATTGCAATAAGAAATAGCTATTCCATTTTTGTATGCTGTGAATAAGTACTTAGTAAAACAGTCAACATGGATCATCTATGCCACAATCACACACTAGATTTTTTACATAAAATTTAGCTTGCCTAGATAGAAAGTGCTAATGATACTAAGTCTATCCCATGGAATAATTAGCGATATAATATCATTCTTGTGTCTTTTTATTCTGTCAATATTTATTATGTTAAATATATTTCACACATCATCATGGAAAATGCTCTGTGCCATACCATGTTAACAAAAATGAAATTCATTAACATATATTCTTTTTTTACTATTTATATTTTCAGTGGATATGACCACATGCTTACAACATTTATTTGTACTGTGCATTTGCTGTGAGATAAACATAAATAGAACAAGGTTTTTGTACTTTCATAGATGTCATATGATGAATAATAAGTGAAATCTTTCTATATCATAAATTAAAAATGAACATTTTTTATTATTTCTATTTAAAAATAATTTTAATTTCACTTTGCCAAAATATTTGGTGATATTCATGTGATTAATTTTTTATAAAGCATATTAGTGTTGTGGTTTATTAACTATTAGATTTTTGGATTGAATTTGAATGTTTAATGCCTTATTTTTTACGTTTTAATGATTTTTCTAAGTTGAAATCAAATAGCAAACTGTTAATTGTATTATATGCAAACATTAGCAATTTATTTATTAAAAGTGTTATTTACATTTTATTCTCATTTAATCATATAGAAATTAAGACATATATAGACATATATATATATATGTCTATATATGACATATATATTAGACATTTAATAATATAGAAATTAAGACAAGAAGAATAAATTATAATATTCTTCTTGTCTTAATTTCTATATTGAATTGTTTGTGATTTAGTTTAATATTTAACAATATTGTTGTGCTAAATTTGTAGTTAGGATTTTGGATTGACTTTAAATGTTTTATGTTTTGTTCTTATTAAGTTTTAATAATTTTTCTTATAACAAGTATACATAATTGTGTAGTGTTCGTTGAATTTATATACTACATTTTTAACTATTGTGACATACAAATATAGCAATCTTCTGTATATAAAGTGAATACTTTTCTTTTCTTCTTTAGTTGATGGAAAATCTTTTTATCTTTGTGTAAAAATAAATATTTAAAAAAATGTTGTTTAAAGGTAAATTAAATTAACTTGATATTTAAATTAATAACTTCTTAATTTATTTCCATTTCAGATATCTTATCTAAAATAAATGCTCAAATTAAAGAAAAAAGTCATAGCCGTCTGTTTGCTATTATACAATTATGTAATTATCAATTTAAAATTACTGCTGAAGATATAATATCTGTTGCATCATATTTTCCTGCTAATGTTGGTGATAAAATTTTATTGGAGAAAGTAAGTATTTGAAATGTTTATGATAAACATTAAGTTAATATATTGTCATCAGATATACTATTATATTAAGTCTAGAGTCACCCTGTTTTGAAAGACTACTCATATTTTAACTGTTTAAAGGTCATTTATATATAAAAACTAATTATATAAATTTATGTATTTCAATATCTAAGAATTTAATCAATTTTCAAAGTTAGTATCTAGTTAAACCATTGATATATTTTTGTACTGATGCATGGAAAATGCATCTAGGGTTTGATTTAACTTAAATAATATAATTCATTTCTGATTTAATTTTTATTACATTTGTTTTCAAAAGTAAATGAAACTATAAATTATTATGAAAAGAAAACTCATTCGTATAATTGTGTAAAATTGTTATGTGAATGAAATGTGTTTGAAGTAAGGTATACATTACTCTTTCCTAATTATTGAATAAAATAGTACTATTCCCTTTTGTCAGTGAAAATCTCACTGTTATGAAAATTTTCACACTAATTCACGGAATGCATATTTTAAAAAATAACAACTCTTAGTTTTAACTGATTTTACTGTGATAGTATAAATATTTCAAACACATTAACAAACACTTGGAATATTTTTCAAAAAGTTTAATAGTTTTAAAACACATGCTATAATAGTTTGCAAATAAGGTCAATATACAATTTGCAAAATTTATCAGGGTAATGGAATAGTACCAATAAAATAAATTCCATTTTTTCCTCTCATTGAGGTGATTCTAAACGATTTACTGATATGGCAAAAATTTTCCAGTTTGATAGAATGAGACATCTATAAAAAATTTACAAGCCACAATACGAAAACAAAATTTTCAAATAAAAAAATATTTACTTTTTAAAAATTACTTTTTTTTCATTTCATTTTTAATTTTCTTACCAATTGCTGTCACAACATTTCTAATTTAATATATTGCGATTAAAATATGAATTTCATACAATTTATGTAGAAAATAGAGTAAAAAATAAATTTCTTAATGCTTAATGCACATTTGAAACCTTCAAGTATTATGTGATTATTTTTGGCAGTTTGAAAGTAAAAACAAGTAATTAACTGATTCATAATATATAATTTTACTTACTATTAATTACTTTAGAAAAAAATCCTAATCACTTTGGTTAGACCTAGTTAGGCTTGCTTCCTAATCACTTTTTTCTAATACATTATTTAAAGATTAAAATAAACCTTTCAGTAGTACAATTACTATTATAATGCAAGTTGTATTTCATTGCTATTTACTTAGCGATATTTCTGGAAGAATGACTAATATTCTTTCAAGTTTTTTGTAAACCACTTCGGATAAGGACTAGCCATTTAAAAAATATAATAAAAACATTGATTTTGGTGATATGTTATAGGTGTATATATATTAATGTATACAAATTTATACATTAATATATATACCCCTATAACAGTAAATATATACTTATTGTGTCTAGCAGTTACATAACAAATTTATAGCCATAATAAGTGTATATTTATAAAATAATCCAACATTATAAGTTTTCCTCTTTTCTCTTTGGTCTAATTAATGCAAAAAGTGATCATTCAGTGAACATACTAACCAAACCAAGCCTCATTTCTCTTCATGTCTTTTAATCTCCATTTCACTTTTATTTTAATTATACTAATAAGTATTTGTTTTAATTAATTTGTCTCTACAATTTTAAAAAAATTATGAGTCAATTGCTTTTTTTAAAAAAAGAAAAAAAACTACCTAAGATGTAATTGTTTTTTATTATAATGAAATGTGAGTGAAAATAGTTCCATATTAAACATATTAGAAATAAAGATTAAAGAGATTGTCTGGAAATAGTAGTAATGAACTTAATTTAAAATTTTTTAGATTTTATTTTGTAAAATTATTTTAATATGAAATTTGGTATCCCTAAAATAGGTTTGATTATAATTGTTTCTAATTACTCACATAAATGAACATATAAGCTAAAAATGATTAAATATTGGAATAAGATTTTGTTTTCTTAACTATTGCTGAATATTTCAGAGTCATTGGTTTCGTTGAAAGACTTTAGATTTTTAATTGTTTTTCTAGTTTTTATCATTATTTTATCTGCTTTTAATATGAATTTCTTTAAATTTTGTACTAAGTGATTACTTAAACATTTATCTTTAATTTATGGTTTGCCATTATTTTTTATTATTTTATACATTATGAAGATTACTTAAATTATGTCTGCAAAAATAAATTAGTATGAAATCTTGGAGTATTATTATGATATTGTTCATTATTTATTTATTTTATTTATTATCTAATTACAAATTCATTAATCATTTATGAATTTGAAATGAACTCTTTTTAAGAGTTAAAAGTAATTCAAATTATAGGGTAAGTTTTTTAAATTCAATAACATACCTAGCTATGTATTATTTGTTTTTTTTACTCTAAACTCAATATTTATTCTTTAAGTTATTGCTTTGATTTTTTTCCAAGATTTTATTATACCTATATATATTTGTTTTGAATAAGTTTTTAGTTAAAAACTTTTTAATTTTATGCTTTTCTATTTTCCTATTATTTTTTAAACCACTTCTAACCTTATTTATATTATGTAAAAGAAAAATCAAGTTAAAAATCGTAAACATATTAATTAAATATTTTTAGTTATGTGTAATTTTTTTTTCTATTCTGTAGCTGTCATTTTATTGAGGATAATTTTATAGTTAGAATCTCTCAAAAAGTGATGCCATTATATTTATTATTTAACATAAAAATAAACTTTAATTTTAACAAATTTTATTTAATTTTTAAAATTTTTTCTTTTTAGATAAATTTTTAATTATCGTTAATTTGTTTGTTAAAAATTTGCTGAGATGTTTATTTCATATGAAATTATTTTTAATTGAGGTTATTAAAATTTATATTTTGAAATATTTTTCTTAAAGGTTTTAGCAGTTGGTAGCACTGATTTTACTCTCTTTGGAAGGCCAGTATTAAGGTATTATGATTACATTATTAAATATTCTGTAAAATACATTGTTTGATGAATAGTTAACTTTTATTCCTTACTTGAAATTATTATTCCTATCTATGCAATCAACATTATGAAATCTAAACTGATTCCATCAAATTATGAATAAAAAAAGTACACATGACAATCATAATTATTTAAAATATATTAAAAAATTCAATAAAGCAACTAAAAAATAAAATTGATAGATTTTTTTTAAAAAAGTTTTATTTCCAATATATACAGAATTTAATTTTTCTTATTGAATCAACTTCACTCAGCCAGCTCAAATGCTTAACAATTAAGCTTTTCGTTAACGAAGACAAGAAATCTTAAGGAAGACACAAGAAAAAAAATATCAAACACAATCCATCTTTCAGGATAATGTCATTTCTTTTGATTCGTGAAATAAGAAAAAGTTTTCTAGGCACTAACTTTCTTTACATCTTTCTAGTTAACTATATTTATAGTTTTTCATCTAAGCATTTTTATCCAAGATTTAGAAATATTTATTTCAAATTTTTATGACAAAAGTTTTCTTAATGACCGCAATTTCCAAACTTTAAGAAACATCAAATTAATATAAAAATAGAAAATTATCTTACAAATATGGAAACAATTCTGTGAAAATAATTTCATTAAAAATTGTTTATATATATATATGTATATATATATATAAACTATTTTATATATATATTTAAACTATTTTTATCTTTAAACTATTTTCTATGCAAACCAATTGGAATTTTTTGCTTATTTTGAAATAAGTTTCTCAAAATATTTATGGAAAAGTTATGCCTATAGTTTTTATTGAGAATTTTAATTTATATAAAATTTTATGCAAATATATAGGATTTTGCATTTTGCTTAAAATAAAGTTTTATATAAAAACTAAACTATTGTATTAATAATAAATAGTTAAAATAAAACTACTTTAATAATTCTTGCTCTGAAATTTTTCAGTTAAATGATTAAAATGATATACTGTGAAATTTTCATTAAATTAATTTTTATATAAATTATGTTTGGTAGCAAAGATTTGATTCGAATTGAAGCCACCATTATAGAAAAAACTTATATTGTTCCAAGACCTTTATACAGACATTATAAAGAATATAGAAGATTACACTGTAAGTAGTGTGATTATTTTTCTTATTTTTATTGTATGCATTATAAATTATCTTTTTTCTAATACCTCTTTATGTGTAATTTTTATTATTTAGTTAGTAAATATTTGAAAAAAAGTTGCTAACAACTAAGTTATTGCTTTGATTTTTTTTTCCAACATTTTATTGTGCCTATATATTTTTGTTTTGAATAAGTTTTTAATTAAAAGCTTTTTAATTTTATACTTTTCAATTTTCCTATTTTTTAAACCACATCTAACCTTATTTATATTATGTAAAAGAAAAAAATCAGGTTAAAAATCGTAAACATATTAAATATTTTTAGTTATGTGTAATTTTTTTTTCTATTCTGTAGGTGTCATTTTATTGAGGATAATTTTATAGTTAGAATCTCTCAAAATCTGCATAATATCATTTTAAAAAGTAAAATATAAATGATTCAAATTTATTTAAATTTGAATCATTTATATTTTACTTTTTAAAATAATATGTAGATTTTTTTTATGATTTTAATGACTGTTTTACAGTAATAGCTCACATTAGGATTAATAAATTGAAAACATTCTACTATCTTTTAAAATTGTTATCTAAGGAAGAGAGAAATGCAAATTATGGAAGGAAATTTATTAGTCTAATATATTAAAGTGGGAAGTTCTTAGCAATTTCAAGAAGTTTTTAGACATGGTCAAATGATCACAGTTTTCAGGAAATTTGAAGACTTACAGTCTTAGAAATCAGCACCTAGAGCTATGCCAAGATAGCAATAATGTAATTATTTATTTAATCATGAAATTGAATATGGTGTCCTGATGGGAAACAACAATCTTAGATACATTAACATATTTTATACTTATCAAACATTGTTACATGTTGTGTCATGACAATTACACAGCAATAATTAATTAGACATTTTAAATATGTGAGAAATCAGTGCAATAATTATATTTACTCTTTATCAAGAAATATCAGAACAATATGGGCAACACTAAATTGGGTGTTATCTTGCTGAAATCTTACATCATGGGGATCTCAATAATTGGACTGAGTTTCAGACCATAATACATCACACAGTTATATTAAGAGCAATACTGTAAGAAAGATATGTACTCATTATCACATATCATTACTTAAAGTGATGGGCAAGTGTGCTGATAATGCATGTTTTCTCAATATGTTTATTTTTCATGATAATTCAAAACATCAACATAGTCATCATGGCACTGTATACAGAACTGAGATTTGTCTGAAGGAAATTACATATAATTCTAGTATCCAGGTTCAGAATTTATTATATTGTTGAAGATGTTTGACTTGAATGACATTGTGTGATATTGCATCAAATATACTCTGATTTTATGCTGTTACAATTATTATCAAATTGCTTGTTTAGATTTTTATTGTCTTGCAAATGATTTCATTTCTTGACTCAAAGTTTGGAATGTTGTACAATCCTGTGAAACCATGCATTTAAAAAGCTTATATTCCTGTTTGTAGTTAGGGAAATTGATGTCATTTTATGTCATTGTCATGAACCCATAGATCTTGTCTTTTACAAACTGCTATGAAATTTCAATCAATGAAAGAGACAGTAGTATAAATGGCAATTCAGATAGCCTACTATTTATTTAAGTCAGACGTACTGGTAGTCATCTTATTTTAAATAAGGTTTAGCAATGATTTTCATTTCATCAATGAAATTACTCAATTATGATTTTTATCTAAGAAATCTGAAAACTTTATTTTTTATGCTATTATAGATATCTTCATATTTTGCATGAATACTTTGAAAAACTTATTTTTTGCATATTATAACAAGTTCTGTTTGTCTCACAAATTTTCAGGTCGTAAGCTTTACTGATGCATGCAACAATTTTAATCATTTCTAATTTATTTTCTAAGCTTGATAGTTTTGAAATTTATTTATATTTTACTAGTTTTGAATCAATTATATTGAAATTTTATTTTTGCAAAACCATTAATTTATTTAACAATTATAACAATTAGAAATATTTTCAAGTAATTGCTAATTATGGTAATTTTTATTCATTGAATAATTGTAAGTTTTTTGTGTAGTGTATATGTAAGCACTTTTTATTATTTATTTTTTGATATTTTAACTTTTTAAAGTTTTATTGACTTTACACATAGCTATAGCTTTTCTATCATAGAAAAAAAAAATAAACAGAGTTCTGCAATAATGTAATATCTTTTTAAATAGTTAAATTTTGATCTTTAAAAGAAGATTATAAAAGATTTTATTTTGAAAAAGAAAAGTAAACTCCAAAAAATATGATATCGAAACATTGAAGGTTATTCTTTAGAATCTGTTATCAAATTATCAAAATAGCCAATCTAGAAGTTGAATTAGCATAAATTTTTTTTAAGATTATGAGTGCAATCACTACCTTTAATAGTTTGAAAAATAATAGTTTGAAAAATATTATACCAGAACTTAATAGTTTGAAAAATATTATAAAAGATGTTTATAATATTTTTCAAACTATTAAATTCTGGTTGAAGTAACCTTCATGTGCGCAAAATGTGACTGTTGAACAGCAAAGACAAAACAAGTTATTGAAATGTTATAAATTGAAAATATTCTGAATGAAAAGTTATTATTTGATTGTAAAATATAATTTCTTAATTTAAATAATGTACTAATTAGCTATATTCAAAAGCTGCTTAAATAATTTGGAGTTCAGTTTCCATCTTGAAATGAATGTTATAAATGTTCAGAATCCATTTTAAGACATATATTCCTGTTAAATTAGACTTCATGTTCAAAAAGGAACTTAGAATAATAAATTTACATTTTTTTTATAAATTTTGATAGAAAGCTGAATTTACTAAAATATATGAATTGGTTATATTGTGCTAGATAAATGTAACAAATTTTAAACAGATTTTTGAGCAATTTGTTTAATAATGAATTGATAAGGCATTGTTTTTACTCTTAAAAGTTTTAGAAAAGCAAAATGATGTTTTGAAAATCAAATAAAAATAAAAATATTATTTTTTAATATTTACAAAGGAATTAGTAAATAAAAGAACAGTGATTAAGTCATCACAAACAAAAGTAAATTTAAATATTTTAAAAGCAAATTATTTCATACATGTATTGTTACAGGTTTATAGATAAATGTTTTAATAGAAAATTACATTGAAGAAGTATTCAAAGCTCAAATTATTATATTATGCCAGTTAAAGCTACTTCTCATACTATCACTTAAAATACATTTATTTGAAGATGGAATTTTTTCCGCAACTCTGATAGATAATTAATATTTGAGTATGAAAAATTCTTTACAATCTGTATTTAGCAGATTTAGAATGGGAATTATTGGTTTTGTGTAATTTTTCCATAAATTTATGATGTATTTATTTATGAATGTATCTGTATCGAGAAAATAGTTATAAAAGTATATAATTTGTATTTTAGAATTGTATTTACAAACTTTAATTTTATTTAATTTACACCTAATTTAGTAGTAAGTACATATGCTTTTTATGCTACTATATTTAATTATTTTTATTTATTTTATTCTAGGGTTTCGTACCCCATATTGTTTGATGAGAATTAACAGTATAGACTTCAAAAATTCTTTAGATGAATTGCCAGATGTTGAAGGACTTAATAATAGAGTTATTTTTTGAATAATCATCTGTATTTTTTCATAATTTCATAGGTTTATGTTATAAATAAACATTTTTAATAAACAGTTGCTTTATTTGTGAAAACATTAATTTGTCATCATGTAAAGCACAATGTCTATATTCTTTTTGTCTCTGTTTTTATTTATGATGAGGAAAAAATTGAAATTATTAGTGTAATAAAGCTTTTGGTAATATGATTGGAAATATTATTTTTCGTGTTTTTGTAGCAAAGTTAAATTTCTTGAAAATAAATGTATATTTTATCTTTTGCTATGATTATTATTAATCATCATATTTGGTTGGACAACCCATGGTTGGCCAATACCTTTTTCTGAATTCTGTTTCACTGCATTATATTTTTTGTATTTGTGCATCAGTTTCTTTATTTGAACTAGTTTCTTCCTTGCCAGGAAGTCAGTTTCTCCACTGACTCCATCCATCTCATTTTTAGTCTACCATTTTTCCTGCTTATTAAAAAATGCTTTTTTAAAATGTGTAATGATTACTATTATAAACTTCAAATTCATTTTGCAGTTTTCCTGAATTATTGATAATTTTTTTTATATATAAATTTTTTCTTGCAGCAAATTATTTGCATGCTCTGAAAATGTTTAGTTGCTCTATGGACAGTCTATTAGTTAAAGACCATGGCATTGGAGGAAACTCTTATAAATAATTATCATTTAAAATAAAGATTTAAGCATTTTTTTTCACTCATATTAATTTTGAGTGCCAGTCTCATAACCAATTGATGCAATTTCTTTTTGAATTTCTATGCTCTGAATTACAAAGCTTTTTTGTAATTATTTGAATAAATTCTTATTTACCACAAAATCTGAGTCGACATAAGCTTCTCCATGTTCTTTAAGGTGCTTATATATTTTAAATACTTTTGCCTAATGGTGCTAAAATCTAATAGAAATTTTTTGACAATTATCATCAATCCAAATACTCAGTCTATTTTCATTTTCTCAATGAAAGTTCATTTCTGGACTGACAGCAAGTTTCATTGGGCATTGTTCATAAACTGTTCAAGGTAGGATATGCTATCACTTGGAAATTGAGTTTTAAAGAATTTACAATATATTTATATATTTTTGTGTAGTCTTCACTTATTATTTTTCAGTAATTTAGGAGTACAATGATGCACAAAGATTTTTGCCAATTTCATATTAGTTAGAAATAAATTGTGCTTTTGAAGAGTTTCTGCTCTTTGTACTATCATTAGAATGAAATTATTTTAGGAAGATATTTGTATTAATTCATATTCATCTCTAATGAGGTGAAGTGCTTGGCATCAATTAAGATATACTATTTTTAAATACATTATTTTTAATAATAAAATTAAATCTTTTTTACAATGAAGTTTTTTAGATCAAATTGGATTAAAACTTATTGTTGATCAATAGTATTTGTTGAATATTTTTATCCTATTGAAAATATGCTTCCTTACATTTACTTTTTATTTATTCTAAGAGAATACATTATGTTTTTCAATACTTAAATATTTTAGTGCCTGAATGAGCTCCATTTTCAAATATCAATGAAAGTACACTCACCACATTGATTATAGATTTATCATCATTAGATAGTTTTCATATGTGCTATACTAATAAATAAATGCGATTAGTATATTTGTAACTGCATGCATTTATTTAAGTCATAGTTATTTACTTTTAAATTAATTTTATTCACCTTGAACAGTTTATGAACAATGCCCCAATAAATATATACTATTAAATATAATAATTACCATGATACTTCTCAGTGAGAGACAATAAAATATAATTTGTGAAATTACTGTTAGGCGTTTGCTAATAAGGATTCCTATTGTTTTTCTAATAACAGTTTTTGTACAGCAATGTAAAGTATTAAATAAATAATAAAATAATTAAAAAACACCTATTGTTATCTATAACTAAAATAATGCCTATTGTGAAATCAATTCATATTATGTTGTATATATACATTATATGAATTGTTTTTAAAAATAAAGTCAAAAATAATTTATCAGAAACTAAAGTTTTTATCCTATTTTTTGCACATTCATTTGCTTTTAGTTTACGTTTTTGATTCATCGGCTAATATTTTAAGTTTTCTCCTTACACTTTTTTATTACAAAGAAAGACAATGAAATAAATTGTTCTTAACATTGTCATTCCGGCTTAAGTACCCCTAGTATTTTTAGTGTTACATTGATGATATCTAACAACTGTTAACTAAAATCATAAGCATAAACTTACACTTTTCAATTCTTTGTAGTATGAATTTTTTACAGCACAGGGAATTTACTTTGAAATATTCAAGCTTAAACTACTTGCATTATCAATTTATATATATATATATATATATATATATATATATATATATATATATATATATATATATATATATATATATATCAAAATAATCTAATATTTATTTATTTTCTCCCAATATTTCATTTTCATTAATTTAAGGATAAGAAGAATTTAGGGTTTCTCAAACATAATGCAAAACTGTGAATATTTTCTTTTTTGAAAATCTCAGTGTTCAGATTGCAGCTGTTTATCTGAGAAACTCAAAATAAGAAGTTTTGTAATTTTTTAACATGTTACCTTTGTATTCTTAACTTATTTAGTATAAATTTATAATAGGTTTGTCAATTTTTTTCAAAATAAGATTCTTTGAATGATACATATTTTAAATTTTTCTAAACCTTATTTCAAAACTTTCTGCTGTATCAATTTTGTTTTTATGGAAAAGGATTATTATCTTGAATTTTCTTTATATGTGTAGAATCTTGAATTTTCTTTATATGTTTCTTTATATGTAAGATAAAAGTTCTTATTTAGTTTTAAATCAATTTATTTCATTTTCATGAAATTCTGAATGATTTACATGCTTATTGAAATTCATTCTCTATATTCTATATTTTTTCCCTTTCCAATATAATTAACTTGTATTAAGGGTGTGTATATATATATATATATATATATATATATATATATATATATATATAAAAGCATTTTTTTTCCCAATCCTTTTCAAACATAAAATAAAAGAAGGAAATAGTGAAATTACTATACTTTCTAAAAATAGTTAATGATTTTTTAGAGCACTGTCCACTTCTGCATCCTCTAAATTTGTTTTAATGTTAAATTTATTAACAGAAATATAATTTTTTTTTTTAAAGATATTTGCACGATGAAGGACTCATGCTCAATGATTTTATCAATTCCTCCACAAGAATTTTTTTTTTTTTGCTTATTTTTTCATCATTCTTTTATTTAATCATTTTTGAAATTTATTTTATTTATTATTATTTTGTGAGTTTGTATAATTGGTTTAAGCAATTTCATCAATGTAGTCATCGTTAAAATGGTACATGTTTATTTTTTAAATTTTGCGTTTGTATTTTTTTAAATTATAAGCTATAGAGACTTGGTTTTTCTTTGTGTTTGGCAATAATTTTAATAAGTAATTTAAAAGAAATATTTTTTATATAAATTAGTAATTCTTGTTTCGCAAATTTATAATTATATAATTACTGCATTCACTCTATTTATATTACACAGGAAATAACTTTTTACTGTAATTATGGATGAATTTTGAATATATTCATTTCAATAGATAGTTTTTTTTGTCGTGTTCATTAGAGTCAAACTATATGTGTCCGTGAATTTTGAAAATTTCCTCTGCGACTTGCTTGATGTTGTCTCCATACAGATCTATCATAGTCGACAGCACTCCGATCTTTCTCAGGCTGGCGCTCATAGCCGGACTCTCATAGATGTGTGTAGGCGTAAGCTTTGTATCAGGACAATGATCACAACTTCTATAGGTCTTTTTGTCCTCTCCATCGATCTTCATACCCCTGTGGTGTCCGGTTCTCAGCCTAGTTATGGTTTTAATAGATTCTGTTCGCAGTTATTTCAGAGAGAAGATGTTTGGTCTGAATGGATTTTTCTCTTAAGTTCGTATCAGGCCACTGCATTCGCATCTTGAAGAGAAACATCATTGCAGCTAGTGCTGAGGTCTCTTCTCTCCTTGACCAATTTATCCGCAGTTTCATTATATTCTATGTCAACTTGTGCAGGAATCCACTGGAGGATACAGGTCTTGTTTATAGTGTGAAGATCTTGAAGACCTGAGATAATTCCTTGGGCGGTAGAAGAATATCCTTTTAGAATTGCTTGGAGAGTGGCATTTGAGTCGCAAAAGATTACTAGGCCATTTGCCTGCTTGTAAGTGATAAAAGCCTTATAGATATTAAGTGCCTTCAGAATTGCTCACAGGTGAAGTTAGAGGCTATGTTTCCTGTACGGTATTTGCCCTGGTGAGAGGCACCATCCGAAGTAGTTAAAAACACACCGGCGCCTCCGTTGGTGATGGTTTAGTAGATAGTTGATATAAGAATGTAATTACATTAAAAATTGTTTGATACAGATTTTTTTTTACTGTTAAAAAGTTATGTGTGTGAATTAATTCAAAATACATTGACCGACACTAAAAGTGCATCACCAAGAAAAGTGGCCAAAAAATTGTGCGTAGACGCGCCATACCGAGGTATGTAAACTCGAAGTATAAAAACTGAAATGCACTGCTCTCTAGCGCACTTAGGTTAAGATATAAGGTGAGGAACCAGTAAAGTGGGCAATATTTACGCCGTTATTGCTGGTTGGAAAATAATCGTTGAAAGTTTATTCTTGTCGCAAAGATTGCCTGTAATTACAGAGAATGCCAGGCCATCGTCAATGGATATAGTTTCAGCAGGCAGACGAGTTTACTGGGTGCAGACAGACAGAGAAAGACAGGTTGGTTCTTATGGTAAATCGCAGCTGACGGATCCTGGACACGTCCGCAATGCACAGTTGTGCACCGCGAAGATGGTTGGAACAAGGAAGTGTAGAACGTTTGCAGGGTACCGGTGCAACCAGAATGAGGTCAGCATGCGTAGATCGACGTGTCCAACAGGAATTGGTGGCGGCCCCGCAAAGTACGCGTCTACCGGAATTCTACAGCATGTGCAAGACACCCTGGATACTCTCCTATCGATCAGAACCACTTGCCGTCGATTGGTTGCTAGTGTCTTGCGCTCATGGCTTATATTAAGACTACCATTTACCCCACAGCATAGACACCAACATCTGGTATGATGGCAGATTAGAGCGATGTGACGAAGAAGTGGCACAAAATCGTCTTTTCAGATGAGTCACTCTTCTGTTTCTTCAGTGATAATCGCCTCGTACGTGTGTGGTATCGATGTGGAGACAGGTTCAATTCTGCAGCAATTGTGGAACGCCCCACCATGCAACAACGCAGTATCATAATTTGGAGCAGCATTGTGTGCTATTCCAGGTCACCTAATTTATATGATCGTCACAAAATTCGTATGACAGGCCATCATTATGTGGTTGATATACTGTAACCGTTGACATTCCTCTACCTTCAGGGGTACTCATTGCCTTTTATTAACAGGATAATGCCCGATCTCTCATTGCTCACATCAGTCAATCTGCCCTGCAAGATGTACAGTTGTTCCCTGTCCACCGTGCTCGCCAGATATCTCACCAATCGAACTCGTTTGGGATATGATTGGATGCCATTTGCGGACTCTGCCATTGCCTTTTTCAGAAGACGCATTTTGGCAAATGATTGATGTATGTACTTTTTAGGTATTAGACTCATTTCCTTTCAATTATATCATAAAAAAGTTTTATGTTAATAAAAATAATTTTATTCTAATCGCAAAATGATATGCCTTTATTTTATATCTACAAATCTCTGTAGAATGCAAAAATTATTTTTCTTAAATTTCTGTCACATGATAGGTCTCTTTTATGAAATCACCCGTTAAGCTTGAAATGAAATATCCAGTTCGTAACAGATGTATTCTTACAAGTATTAGTTTCATTTATATGCTGTGTAAGTTAAAAAAAGACTTTTCAGGAAAGGTTAAAGTTGAGTCGTTTCAAAAACTGGCTCATCGTATGGAGTTCTCAGTAGGTATGTTGTTAAAAGTCCTTTTCCCTTGACGAAAATTTCTCCACGGCATTCTAATGGATAAGGACATTCATTTGCAGACAATAGGTCAGCCACTTCCTTTGTAACCTATAATGAAAAATGTTCCTAAGTAGTTACTAACTAATAACGTAATTAAATTACTAATAATAAACTTAAATAAAAAATGTTAATTAAGCCTTTCGTGGGCCATTTATTTTTCTTTTGAATTCCTCCTTTTTTTTTTATGTTTTATTAACAATTAAGCAATAGCATTTAATGAAACGAATTTTATTCTGCCGAATTTAATTTTTCATCTAAATTTCAGGGGGGTGGGAGGAATTAACCTTCCCACGGAACAATTTACAGTCATAAAGAAAATTAAATTTAATGGTGATTATTTGCCATGAAAAGATGAGAAGCATGCTCCAATGCACTCGGGTACATAGCATTCTGCACAAATGCAGCGGATCCTCTTTTCCTTTAGTGCTACATTTCCTACAACGTCTATGGTTTGGCATATGATTTCCCGCACTAGCTAAGCGCACATCGTCCGGAACAGCACATTTCATTGCTTGGAAGCTAGGACGTCTTTTCTTTTTTCTTGAGGAATATCCGCCTATTAGCTGACGAGCTAATGTTATATGGACTGTTAGCTGGTCCAAAAATTCTCTTTCTTTTGTTCACAATATTAGATAGCTATTAGCACAAAATGTACAAAAATATAGGAAAAAAAGAAAGTGTTATTAAATAAAAACAGTGTTTGCAGCAGAATCGTTGAGCAGTACAAATGTCATATCAAAACAGATGTAGTAGGTCAAATCTCACATAAAGCTTTCAAACATTCGAAACTATAAGTGCGACCAATTCCATTCAGTCGATGGAACACTAGATGGTAGCGCAAAATTGAAGCTGGAAATTATGTTCCCACCGTTCCAATAGCAGCGTCAATATATTATAATGGGAATTGCGCTTCTTGTAGGCGTATTTTGTATGGGAAGTAATCTTCCCACGAAAGGGTTAAGAAAGAATCCTATTCTACTCACAGAAGACAGTAGATTTTATACGATCACATAGTATTAAATCTCACTTTATTGTAATAAAATAATTATTCTTGCAAATTATGAAGAACAAATGTAAAATATATATAATTTCAGTTTAATTTCTTGTAGGATGTAAATGTATTTAAAAAAAAGAACTATTTCAGTTTCATGATCAACATGTTATTTGTTTTTTTAGATTTTGATTGTAATTCACTTCAGTTTGTTAGTTGTGTGCTATCGTTGCTACATTATATTACATTTTTAAATTGGTGAAAATAGAGACAATGTCTCTTTCCATTATATACTTCATTTTTAATGCTCTCTGAAAGCTTAGATTAAAAATTAACTTATTTATATATTCATGTCTATTAAACTTTTACGATAATCTTTTATTTAAATATTAATTTGCTAGTGTGTTTTAAAAATAAAATGAAATTATGTTTTACTATAGTAGATATATTACTTAATAAATTAAAATCAGTATGTTATTTTATTTATTATGTCTGAAGTACAATTGTATTGTCACTTGTGGGAAACAAATCTGTTTTTACAGCAATCTAAATTAAACATATTGTTTTAAAACTACAAATATATTTTTATTGACTAATATTTAAAATTTTTCTCTATTTTTATTACATATAAAATAAATTGTTTGAAAATAAATAGGAATTTAATTAAATTTATTAAAATTAATTTATTTACCCAAATATAAAAAAATTGAATATTTTAAACATTAGTTAATTAAAAATAATATTTCGGAAAAAAATTTCAAAAGATATCTAAATCTGGAATTTATTCTTTGGGAAATGTTTGTTTTTGACTCATTTAATTGAATTAAACTGGCATTGAAATTCGAACCACTTTGCTGTCACATTTATTGTAGTAGTGCTAGTGTATACTTAAAAATTAAAGAGATTATAAATTTAACATATATTTATTATTAATTAAATTTAACATGTATTTATAATTAAATTTAAAATATATAAATTTAACATACTATTTTTGAAATGCGAAGAATATTTTAGATTAACAGAGTTTTAACTTTGTGCGATTCATTTAACATTAATTTTGAAGGATCACATTTATTTAATGTAATTAATTAATTTAAATCTATATTATTGATAGAAAATGATTTTTTATATTTTATTGTATAATTAGCTTAAAATATATTGTTTCTGATTTTTAGAATATTAAATGAAAACTTTGTTATTTTATTTAAAGCTTTTTAGCAGTGAAAATCAATTTAAGCTTTTTCCAGGCCAAAGAAATAATTTAGTCTGATGGGTAAAGAACTTTCGAGCATTGCGTGACATGTGTAGTCATGGAAGGCAAGCGCTGAAAGTGTGGGAGGGTCACTGGTAATAACATCTCAAATATATATCGATTGCTGTTCAGTGCACCAGCAGTGCGTATTGCAGCGATGTGAGAGAGAAATCCAATGCTACTTCAAACCATGATACTAAATGCAAGATTAGTGTGATAATGCAATAGTTCGGTAGTCTCTTACTATGGTGTCTCCAGGCACAATCCGGCCACCTTACAGTCAAAGAAGAGGCAGGATTCATCAATAAAGGCAACATCCTTCTTTTTGTTATTCATGTTCGTTGTTCTTTCATCATTGTCGGCGCAAACGCCTGTGGTTTTGAGTCAAGGGTAAACAAAGCAATAAACACCTTGTAGGCATTCCATTCAGCTGGAATTCTTTGCCGAATGGTCGGTACGAGGCGACACTGAATGATATGTAACTGACTGTCTTGTGTTATGGCTCGTGGTGTGACTGAGCGATTCATTACTGACATGCATACAATATGCCTGTCATCAAATGCAGTGATCTAACGAAGTTGGTGCAGTCCGGAACATCGAATCGGTTCTGTCGGTCCCTCCTGCATCCCACATCTCAGTAGCTTGGTTTCACTGATTTATATGAAAAATAGTAATTTCCTATAGGTTACTATAAGATCCAGTGGCTCAATATTTTCACGTTGCTCCCCATTTGTATCAGCAAAGTGAAGCATCATTTGCCGTGGGAGTGATTGGGAAGGTGACCACATTCTTCCTCAATCAGTTGCTGGAGATCCATGGTTTGAGGACGTTTTGACGGTCTGTGACATCCGAAGTCCCTGTGGTGTGGCATGGATGTGGAGAGAAAGGTGCCAGCTTTGATGTTATCTCATCACGTGATCGTGGTTCAAAATTACGAGGTGTTTGGTGATGGGTGAGTATTCCAAAACCCATTATCCTTAAAATAAAGTCTGGGGCTCAATTGCACCGCTATGTATTAATTTGGACCACTCTTCTTAGGTTAAACTCAGAAGCTTGTTAAAAAGACGTTTTCTTAGGAGCGAAAAAAAATTGTTATACCTTAAATCGGCAATCTCTTCTACATTTACATAACTCTTCAAGTGGCATTACAATCGCCCGAGATGTGTGCATGCGCTATAATGCTTCTTATTTAATATCTCTGCCACAAATTCATGATGTAAATTTCACATGATTTCTATGTTTCATTCAGGGTACTGTTGCACTAGGAAGCTACCCTGTTTCCAGCTTTGTATTGAGATCGTTCTGGTGTTGCATTTTGGGTGTCTAGCAGTCTAAGCGCTAGCATGGTTAAAATTTTTTAAAAATAAATTTCAGTATCAAAGTATTTCTTAATAAGCCCAATTACTAAAACTGCAAGTACTGGATTTTTTTCGATACACTACCTAAAAATAAGGATTTACATTATGAAATTTTAAATAAAATCGATGTTGTGGTTGATGGAGCTTCAAGTCTGTAAGTGTCTTACAAGCATTTGAGTTTTTTAATTATCCAATTCCTGGAGTGCTTGGTTGTCACTGCGAAAAGTTTTGTCGTCAATTTGCTTTTGTTGTATGTCAATTTAATTCAGTTTTTTTAAAAATCTTAATAAAGCCTATATTTATTAAGATTTTAAAAAAATTGTAAAAAATTAGGCAAATTTGTACTTAAACAATGATTTTTCTTGCTAGTATTTGGCCAGATTACCAGTATAATAGCTCATTGCCTTTGAATATTTTTTGCTTAAAGTACAATATTCAAACAGAATTGTTGCATAAAATGGGCTTTTCATCTTGAACTTTACTTAACAGTAACTTTGTATCCAAAATTAAACTTTAAAATGCACTTTTCCCCTTAATATCTTGTACTTACAATGACTACTAACGCCATTAAATTTTATTCCTTTAATATTCAACGCGCTTTTATGAAATATTTATCACTCGTCAGTTATTGATAATTTAATTTTCATAACCCTGATTCGCTCGAAAGAAAGAGAGAGGAAATCCATGAAATTGTTCAAATGTTTCACAATTAGAAAAGTCATTATAATTAAAAATTTACATATTCGATTCTTATTCGTGAGTATTCATTAAAATTAAGCCGCTTGTGTTTTCATGACCTAAATGGTTGTCAAGATTAAATATGGACAATATTCTGATATTTTGGCACCAGTTGTTCCTGAGCATAAATGTTGCCACGAAATAGGGAAAGAAAAAATAAAATACTCTCGTAAATAATGTATTTTATAATAATCACACTTACATAACAAAAGTTACCTTAATCGTTAAAAAGAAAGAAGTAAACAAAAACTCCTTTGTTAAAGAATTTTCTGAACCGAAATAAAATTATACAGATGAAGGGGGGAGGGAACAGACAACATAATGTGCTAGCTTTAAAAAATACTATCTCGGCTGAAATATTAAAATTTAACACGGTTTTATTTATGATTCTTAGGGCGTTTAAAAAGTGAATTACATTCGAACAATGTAAGTCAAAAAACTTTTTACTGAGAAGTGCGTTATAATACTCTATGACGCACACACAACACACTATTTCTGTCCTTAATATCCTAGTCACTGCAGACATTTATCGGAACGTAGTACAAATCGCTCAATGTCCTGACGATAGAAAATCGCTCCGTGGTCCTTAAGCCAGTTTACAATAGCCGTCTGAATCTGATCATCGTTGGAAAAATTATCTTCCACCTAAATGTTCTTTGAGCTTGCCGAACACACAAAAATTACAGGACGTCAGATCAAGACTGTACTATAAATGCTTTGAGACCTCTCATCCAAAGTTGTGAAGCAAATACTGTGCCTTGTAATGTCTTGCATTGTGCAGAAGAACTATGCCTTAACTTAACTTTCCAATGCACTTATTTTTCACATGCATAAGCCTCTTAGTGTTTCGTAGTAGGACTCAGCATTAATGGTTGTGCCCTTTCGCATAAACTCGGTGTAGAACTTCACAACCGGAAAAAAAAACAGTAACCATGACTTTAACCACTGATGCGAGAACTTTGGATTTTGTTCTCATAAGCGATAATATGTGTCTCCATTCCATCGAAACTTACTTCGTTTCTTGAGTGAAGTGATACACTCGTGTCTTAACATCCGTAACGACGAGGCTTAAGAAATCATTGCCTTCTGCAGAATAACGTTGAAGAAATTCCAAAGGAGCTAGAAACCTTGATCCTTTGTGTTCGGTACTCAAAGAAAAAGGAATTAATCGTGAACACAATTTACGATAATCCAATTGGTGACGGGTGAGGGAATGAGCATTGCCAACAGATATTTCCAACTGTCACGCAATGTATGCGAAGCTTATTCTGCTAATGGAGAGAATAATGTCTTCCACCTACTCCAACATGTCCATTTTGCTCACCGTTGTTAGCTTTCCTTGTCTTTCCTCATCGGCTAAGCCTGTGCAACCGTCTTTGAATTGCTGGCACCATTTCACAATAGCTGGACGTGACATTGCAAGTCGCCCACACACTGCCGATATTTCACGATGAATCTTCGTATTCGTTAAATGTTTTATCCATAATAAACATAATGTTCCGCAGACTTCAACGTTGGAGTAAGTCTTTTTGAGTCGTTTTTTTCTTCTACTACACAGCAATGGTTCAAACAGTTTGAATGAAATTGCTACAGAGTGAAGCTGTGGAATTCAATTATCGTCTGCGCAAGCTTCGCCCTTCATTCGCAATATATATATACAAACACACACACTCAAAATTCACAATTACCTCAAGATAAATCATAAATAAATGAAAAATAATAGTTAATTATCTACCTATAATAACAAATTGTGACTTATAATTTAAATATTTATATATTAAATATCTTTGGCAAACTGGTTAACAGCCTCACTGTCGAAAGTCTATTTTCCCTTTTAAATTCTTCTATGTACAATTGAAAATAATCAAATGTAACCATACAAAATTATTAAAGAAAAAAATTTATCATTCATTTATAAAAACAATGGAATTTTTAAACTTGTGTGTATGTAAAATAAAAGAAATTATGAACCAAAAGAAATTATAAGGCAAGTTTCCATAAGATTAAATGTTTTAAAGTATATTTTTTAAAAACATTTTTATATATCGGACTTAATTGATTAGAAAAATAAGGCAGTTAAATAATTGCTTAACAAAACTAAATTTTAGAACATGTTTATTGATTTCCTTAAAATTAGATATTCCAGTCGAAAACAAAAGCCTGTTTCAGAAACAAAACTCGGTAAAAAATACTTTGAATGACATAATTCATCCATAATGTCTATCGTAATATATTTTTTTACATTGGTCTCATGCTAATGGTATTTCTCCCCAGTTTTCTTACGAAATACTATTTTTAATTTACTTTGATAAGCATAAGAAATGCGACATTTGAATATTCCTTGTTCTGTTGGTTTGGTTTGTCACATTCAACGGTAATTTTTTTTCAGACGGGGATTAATTAAACTGGGATCAACATTTTAATGTGGATTCCGAACCGCTACATGCACTCATGGGTCTCGAAAAGCCAGTGCACTAACCATTCTTTTGTCAGTTCGGCGCCTCTTCTATATTTCTGAGTAAATATAATTTCGCATACTATATTATGATTATTACTGAATTTTTTAGATTAAAAGTCATAGGTTAAAATAGTATTCAATATTGGGTCTAGACCCAATTATTTAATCCGATTTTGTTTCAAGATAAAAATAAAATATTTTATGACGAAAATGATGAAAAATAAAATTTCTTATAGTCTTATTGAAAAATCGGTTTGTGTTTATTTGGGTTGCGGAAGCATAATGCATAATTGGTTATTAAATTGTTAATATTTAAAGTAAGAATTTAGATTTTGTTAACCGAAGTACACATACTACTAGAGATAATTACACTACTGGCCATTAAAATTGCTACACCAAGAAGGCGACATGCTATAGACGTGAAATTTATACGAAAGGAAGAAGGTGCTGTGATATGCAATTGATCAGCTTTTCAGCGCTTTCAGACAAAGCAGGCGCCAGTAGCGACACCTACATTGTGTTTAAATGAGGAAATTGTTCAGCCGGTTCCTCATACACAAATTGCATTTGAACATTGTTACCTGGTGAGAAGTTGTTGTGATGCCTCGCGTAAGAAGGAGAAATGCGCACCAGCACGTTTCTGACTTTGATAAAGGTCGAATTGTAGCGTACCGGGATTGCGGTTTATCTTATCGCAGTATTGCTGCTCGCGTCGGTCGAGATCCAATGAATGTTAGCAGAATATGGAATCGATGGGTTCAGGACGGTAATACGGAACGCCATGCGGGATCTCAACGGCCACCTATCACTAGCAGCCGAGAAGACAGGCATATTATCCACATGGCCGTAATGGATCGTGCAACCACGTCACAAGCCGTGAGTCAAGAAACGGTGTCGTTTGGAAGACAACAAGTGTCTGCACGAACAGTTCGACGACGTTAGCAGCAGCATGGACTCTCAGCTCGGAGACCATGGCTGCGGATTCCCTTGACGTTGCGTCATAGACAAGAGCGCCTTCAATGGTGTGATCAACAATGAACCTGGGCGCACGAATGGCGAAACATCATCTTTTCAGATGAATCCAGGTTCTGTGTACAGCATCATGATGGTCGCATCCGTGTTTGGCGGCATCGTGGTGAACGCACACTGGCAGCGTGCATTCGTCATCATCATGCTGGCCCATCACCTGGCGTGATGGTATGAGGTGCCATTGGATACATGTCTCGGTCACCTCTTGTTCACATTGACGGTGCTTTGAACAGTGTACGTTACATTTCTGGAGTGTTACGACCCGTGGCTCTACCCTTTATTCGAGCCCTGCGAAACCCTACGTTTCAGCAGGATAATGCCCGACCGCATGTTGCCATTATTGTACGGACCTTCCTTGATACGGAACATGTTCGGTTGTTGCCCTGGCCAGCACGTTCTCCAGATCTTTCACCAATAGAAAACGTCTGGTCAATGGTTGCCGAGTGACTAGCTCGTCACCAAAACGCCAGTCACTACGGTTGATGAATTGTGGCATCGTGTTGAAGCTGCATGGGCATCTGTACCTGCACATGGAATCCAATCTCTATTTGACTCAATGCCCAGGCATATAACTGCTGTTATTACTGCCAGAGGTGGTTGTTCTGGGTACTGATTTCTCAGGATCTATATCCAGCCAAATTTTTTGAAAATTTAATCACTTGTTATTTCTAATATAATATATTTGTCCAATAAATATCATTTTGTTATCTGCATTTCTTCCTGGTGTAGCAATTTTAATGGCCAGTAGTGTATTAATCATGAACTAATAATATGTTAAACTTGCAATGAAAATGTAAAAGAATTGTTAAAAAGTTGAAGGTGATAATTATATAACCCATTTAATCCTTTAATTAGTTGTTATAATAATTAGATCTTGTTATAACTCTTTTAATAAATAGAATAAACTTTATGAAAACCAGCGTAAAAAAACAAAATGAAAGGGATATATATATATATGTGTGTGTTAAAGTATGAAATCCGTTATTTTATAGAATACCTAGTTATTTCATGAAATAACTGATTGTGTCCGTTAAAGTGTAAAACTCTTTTATATTTCATGGTTTAACTAGTGATTTCATAGAATAACGATCTGCAGCCCGTTAAAGTGTAAAATAATCTATGCCATACTCCTCTCTTTTTAGTATAAGGTACATTTACGTTTCGTTTAACAATACGGAAAGTAGCGGGAAAAAAAAGTTAATTTCGAAGTCAAATGAAAATATTTTTTGAAGGACGGCAAAAATACCAAAGCAAAGAACAACGAGAATACTTTTTCACCATAATCTCAAAATGTCAACTACAAATACATTTACCTTCCACCCCTAACGCATTTATGAACTATTCCAGGCCATAGGGAGAAAACTTGTTTAGAATGTTGGCGCCAGTTCATTCCGGTTAATTGATTACTTACACGTACAGGGCCGGCTGCTGTTCGTCAAATACTGTCTCGATGCATGCAGTCGGACAATGGAAGAGAATTTTATAACAAACTTATTGATGACTTAAAAGTAACTTTTCCAGAGATTAAGATCGTGCATGGCAAACCAAGACATAGCCAAAGCCAAGTCAGTGTTGAGAGAGCCAATCAGGGCATAGAAAATATGTTGACGACTTGGATGCACGACAACCAATCAACTTCGTTAAGTAACGGGTTATAATTTATCAAGTTTATGAAGAACAGAGTGTTCCATTATGGTATTAAAAGTTACCCCTACGAGTCTATGTTTGGTTAGGCAGCTAGAGTTGGACTGTCAACAAGTCGCATTCCGAAGGATGCACTTAATTCGTTGGTCGACGAAACTCAGTTACAAAATACTTCGACCGCAATTAATGTTTCTTCTCAATCTGATAATAAAAAAGTAATTGAACAAACAGTATTAAATAATCCCATTATGAAAGCATGTGTTGTCTGTTTAAAAGAATGCAGTGAAGTTATAGTTTGCTTCAAATGTATGGAGCCTGTCCATATATCTATCATAGATTATGTTTCAGAAGATGAAGTTGAGCAGAAAATCTGCAAAAAAATTTGATGAACTTAATGTTTAAAGAGAAAGATAAAAGATTGAAAAATGTTTAGAAATTCAAGAGAAAAAGATGAAATTAATGTCGGATAAATCTCATTCTGAAGCCTCTGAGGGGCTTATCGTGTGTATCTCAGTGACTGAAGTTGACAAAGGAAAAGGTGATACCAAATCCATTTTAGCTATCATCATAAAAATAATCGTAAAAGGATTTTTCCAATTGAGTAGAGAAACAGCCGCATAAAACAATTACATTTCCGATCCCAGTTCAGTGTTTGCGAGCAAAAATTAATTAAAATTGAAGAAATACCGGATGTAGAAATATCGCTCAGCCCGGTCGGTTGCTACTGCTCAAAGTTTAGGTACTGGTCAGGGATTTAAAAAATGTTCGTATAAAACCCAGTGTGCAAACAAAAAATGCTTTTGGTTCACAAATAATGTTCTTTGTAATTCCAAGTGTCAATTTAGTAATTCTCGTTGTAACAAATGATTTTATGGTAACTTTCCTTAAATACCATTTATACTCTGCATAAATTAGATAAATTGCATCCTTTTCATTTCAATTGTCTATCATTCGTTTATAGAATAACTAGCTATTTCATTTCAGATAAATTGTTTTTTTTTACACTTTAGCTATCTAGTTAACACTTTAACTGTATTAATTAATTTATAGAGAGAATACCTAGCTATTTCATAGAATAACTAGTTTCAGTGTCAAATCATCAACAGATTACACACTTTAATAGACACGATCAGTTATTTCATGGAATAACTAAGTATTCTATAAAATAACTGCATTATATATTTTAACGATAACACACACACACTGGTGTGCAAAACTTATGGACGAAATGGTTTCTCTAGTGCAGCGTCGCTCATCAGTGTTCCAAATCGATAAAAATAATCGTACCAGAATATTCTCCAGATGTAAAAATATAGAAAAAGTATTAAAAAAAAAGTCTAAAACATTTCAAATGATTAAAAATGAGCTTTGTTGAAAAATGAGCATGGAGCAGAATGACAGAAACGGCCGAAACATACATGTGACAGCTCTCTAGCAAGAAACATTCAACTTTTAGTAGTTGATATGATCTCCCCTGACTGCTCTGCAGGATTGACATTGTCTGTCCATACTGAGTATGAGGTTGTCAATAAGTTGTTGAGGTACTGCTGCCCATTCTTCTTGTAGCACCAATCGCAGCTGCGGAATCGTTACTGGCGGTTGGTGACGTGCCGCCAAGAGTTTCCCTAGAATGTCCCACACGTGTTCGATTGGATTTAGATCCGATGACCTTGCTGGCCAATCCATGCGTTCAATATCCTCACTTTCCAACAGCTCTTCGACAGCCTCTGTACGATGAGGTGGGCATTGTCGTCCATGAAGAGGAACTGGGGACCCATAGCACCTCTAAATAGACGCACAAAAGGAAGAAGAATATTATTACAATAACAGGACCCGGTGACTGAACCTCCTTGGACGACATGAAGGTCAGTACGGGTACCAAGCATGAAGCTTCCCTTAACGAGAACACCGTGACCTCGAAACCGTTCCCTTTTGACTATGTTGGGCGGGTTATTGCGTGCTCTCCGCTCTCTCCAGGTGTGTATGCGTCCAGAATCGGTAATCAGACTAAATCTGCTCTCATCCGTAAAAAGTACTCGACCTCATTGATCCGTCCAGTTCTGGTGTTCGCGGCACCACAAAAAGCGCCTTCTCTGGTTGGAAGACGTTAATGGTACACAACGTACAGGTCGTCGTGTGAATAGGTCACCATTGTGCAGCCTCCTGGCGACTGTAAACCGTAATATTTATCGTCCAGTCATCTGTTGGAGGTGTCTCGCGATTTCACCAGTTGTTTGCAGCCGGTTCTTTCTTGCCTGTTGGATCATATACCGGTCGTCGACTGCCGTGGTTGCTCGTGGACGACCACTGTTGAACCTTCGGACAGCTGTTCCTGTAGTTTGAAATGCTCTCCGGATTCCTGAAACGATGCTGTGATCAATTCCAAACTTCGCAGTCACACTTGTCACATTTAAACCTTCTTCAATCTTCGCAATGATTCGACCTCGCGTAAGGTCATCTAGATGTCGTATACGAGGTTGCCTGTTCATTATTTCGCACTGATTAAGCAGCTCTACGACGTTTAAACTGACAAACGCAGTGCAATAGCTTTCCCAGAAACGCTGAGCGTACACCGCTATCCTGCTTTATACCCCTCTGACCTTCCCCTTTTACGTCATGTTGCGTAATTTGTGTATGCCCTTGCGTACCTGATCGTAGTCGATCTTCTGGTTGGTCTTTCGGTCCGATATACATGTTTGTTCCTCTGTTATGCTAATTTTTCCATTTCGTCATTAATTTTTGCTCACCAGTGTATATATGTATATGTACATATATATGAATATATATATATATGATGAATAATTATCTGTGCATTATACATTAATAGGCCATTCACGCATTCAGGAAAGAATATTACTGAGCACGTCGCTTTATAAACTGTATTCTTTAATAATTTTTTAAAAAATGATGTAATTTATTTAAGTTAAAGAAAGAGTTAATACGAATAACTTATGCAATAATAGGTTTTCAAATATTAAATTATGAAAAATTGAAGGAGAGGATTTAAGGATTATAAATTATTGTTTTTATTTTAAAATTTTATTTAAAAAAGTTTAAAAAAAATAATAATATAAAATATACTTATTTATTGAATTGATACATCATTTGATAGCGTCATTTTGAAGTGAAAATTTATTGTTGTCAGCGCAATATTTATTTAATTTTGTATAATAAACGTTTAAGTAAAAATTTTTATTCCTTGAAAAACTGTTTAACACATTTTTTTTATCGCACGATTTAAATTTATGGTTGGAATTTTATTAAATTTTATCATAGGAAAGGGTTTGCGTGATAAAGATATTGCAATTTTTTTATACTTGTATTCTTCCAGAAATCCCAGTACTGTCCATTCGACTTGCCACGTTTACTGTATCGCCCCATATATCATATTGAGGCTTTATGGTTCCAACCACTCCTGCCATGACGGGGCCAATTGAAATTCCTGTAAAAAATAAATTCACTATCATCTTAAAGAAACGTTAATTTGATTTTCATAACTCGCATTGTATGCATTGACTTTCGTACTGAAAAAACTGATAATTTAATTTTAAAAATTTTTTATATTTTTAAATGCGAGGTGTGCCTGCATAAATTATTAAAAATTATTTAGGTATCGAAAAATGATTAATAGGAAAAAGCATACTTAGAGCTGCCGTAAATAACGTTTTACAAATAAACGTGCGCGGATGAATTTATTTCTTAACTTATATTGAACAATAAACATAATTATTTAAGAAGCGCTGATGTTGCCGGGGAAACTTTGCAATTAATTTGAATCATTATATGGTCTTTATATCAATGTATTTGAGATAACAAATTGGTATACATGAAAGAATATTGTCATCTTAATATTCATTAGCTAAATTTATTTAGTTTATTTTTCATAAAAAAAAAAACCGCTTCAGTTATGAGAATTATTCCTTATTGGAAGTTATATGGTATTTCGATATGTTTTTATTATGAAAATACTTCCAAAGTTCCATTAAAAACATAATGTAATAATAATTTTTAAAAAAGTTCAAATTTAATGTGAAAATTTCTATAATCCAAATATGCAAACGTGAAGGAAAATAAATGAGTTGCTGGCTAATGAGAACTTTCAAGAATGAAATGTCAGGGAAAGTAGAAAACACAGCAACTATTTATAATTTTAATATTCCTCGTATCGAGAGTTGTCATAGTTACCAAGAAAGGAGAAATACTGTGTAGATAAAATGTGTAGTGTTGTTACTTAAGACACTTGGGTAAGCCAAGCTCTCTATGCCAATTAAAGTAAATAGAGAGCATCTTTCGTTTAATCCGAGCTCCAAGAAGATGAAAGTACGACTTTGCTTTTCAAATCTGCCGATAGATGACACCACCAGAGGATTCACTGCCTCAATTTTGACATTGATTTGAAGGAAGAGGAAATTTTCTCCAGACTATTGCACTCATGGTAGCATGGACCTACCATAGGACTTTCGATTCCACAGATTTAATGAGTATGTATATAGATAAAATGTATTGGACCATATATACAAGTGTATGGTCGAATACATTTTATCTATATACGTCGAAAGTTGCTGGATTTTCGTTTTGGGGGAAGGCTGATACCCAGCCCATATTGCTTAACTGAGTGTTTCTTGATCTGAAGGAACATTTCCACCAAGTGGTTTATAATTTTAGGTAGCAAGAAAAAACCATCACTAGAGTGAATGATTCGTTAATTAAGAGTGCTGACTGACAGTTTAGAGTGAATGATTCGTAAATTAAGAGTATGGACTGGTAGTTTAGAGTGAATGATTCGTAAATTAAGCGTATAGATTGCCAGTTTAGAGTGAATGATTCGTAAATTAAGAGTATAGACTGGCAATTTAGAGCGAATGATTCGTAAATTAATAGTAATGACTGTAGGATAGTATGTCTTCCCAAAATAACATTCATGAATTTTAAGCATCTATTGTATTGAAGTTGAAGTTCATATTTTGTTACTAGTCTCATAACACCCAATGAATAAAGAATTCGATTTTGATTCGGGTGTTTTTTTTATAGCTATTGCACACTTGCTGATAACTGAACAAAATTGATGGTATGTTTTGGCTCGGTGTTAATTCATTCACATTAATAGTACAATCCAGTTTCTACCTGGAAGTACTTACAAGTAGAAACCGGATTCTACGTGAAAGTATCAATCGAGAAGCATCAGACAAACTAGAATGATTGGCTTGCAATTTAAAATTAATGCCCATCATTTTTAATTATGTACGGCACTAAAACTTGCAACGATGTGTGTGGGAAATTAGTATATCTTTGTGTGTAGCTCATTCTATCTATCAGTTGATTATCAATTATCTTATAATTAATAAGGTGTGAATGAATCATGCTAATAAATAACTTTTTCAAATGCTTATTTAATGCAATCCAAATTTTTATATATAATCGGTTTTAATGTGATAATCATATTTAAATAACGTAAGAAATATTTAAAAGTAAAGCAAAATGTGTAATGTCGGAATTTTGAAATTTTTGTAATGAACTAATTTATTATCAATAACTTAATTTTTCTTAATTACAAGAATTATATTAAAATTAAAATGCATTAATAAGCTAATAAATATTAATATAATATAAATATTTTAATTTGAAATTGCTTTATTTATTACAAAAAATGTGTGGAAAAAATTAATTATTTATTTTAACAATAAGAACAAAACACGTGAAAACAATTCTCCATTACGAACTGGAAATATCTTTTCCTCTACGAAAGTTTACCAGATTACGCTAAAATAACATTTTTTATCAGGTAACTAGAAAGATTCTGTTGTTTTTAGATGATAAGACCTCACTGTAAAAAGTGATCGAGTTGAAGAAATTACTGAGTTTTTGAAATAGATTTTATATAAGATTTGCTTCCTTGAGAAGTTCTGAAGCTTGGATTTTAATTTTTGATTCCGAAAAGGGAATTCTTTTGTGTGATTATAAAATTAACATTATATTTGTTATATGAGTATAAATAGGTTATAACAGACGTGTATTTCTTGCTTCGCCAAAGGTCACCTAAGGCGCCTAAAATATGTGCAGGGTCAAAGGTTTATAGTCTGTGTACAAATTGTAAAGCTGAGCAGGGATCGCCTGAGCATACCTTGAAATGTTTGAATTTCGACTTGGAAGAGGCTTTTTCAAAATTCCTTATGTTTTTGGAGTTCTTGGCCGTTTATGAACTTGTGGAGTTAATCTAGTGTTGGAATTGGTCCATCTGGGATCAGAAACAACAATAACACGTATATAAATTGGATAAAAACTACATTGAGACATTATGTACCATACAGTGGACAACCTAACAGGTGAAGATTGGTGCAGGGTATTGAAATATCCTCTTTGTTGTCTTTCAAAAGAAGATTTAGGACCATATTCAGGTATTGTAAGGTAGGAACTCCTAAGCATTTACCGCAATACATGTGAAAACAAAGTAGAAACGTCGTATTCATCTTGTTCAAAAAGCGGATATGAGCGGACCTGGGACTTTTTACTATCTCAACATCATTGCCTTATCACTAGGTCAGCGTATGCAGACACCAAAAATAATTATATGCATGGTGATTCTAAATTGTTTTTACAAACTAAAAGGGGTGATAGTACCCATCCATACAATCAATAATTACATCGGAACATAAGGTCGCATTCCACTCTGAGAGGCAGAAAAGAGGAAAGTAGAAACGCATCAAGAATCTATCACGGATTTACCACATGCAAATTTCCACTGAGAAGAAACATTTCGCTATTTTTGGTTATCCGAGGAAACCAATCGGAGTAAGCGTTGTCATTTAAAAACGCAATCAACACGTTTGATCTGACAACAATGCCTTTATGTACAGCTCCTCGTAGACACCAGGAGAAATTTTCCGTGAACATCTGGGCAGGTTTCCTTGGTGATTACTTTATAGTGCCTTACTTCATGGTAAGTGTTTGACCGGCGCAATATACCGCATCATCTTGTGCATTCCAGTTTATTGCAGGATGTTCCCCTTCCCATCCTGAGAAACAAGTGGTTTATGCAACATGGAACTCCAGCATATTTTTCCATCACCGTCTGTAACTTTATGAAAGCCACATATCCCGCACGATGGATTGGGAGGATCGGAACTGAGGCTTGGCATCCTCGCTCACCGGACTCAATCCCCAGGGTTTTTTTTTCTCTGGGAGCGTATGAAATCTTTAGCCTACAAGACGCCAGTAGTTTCAACTGAAGATCTTGTGGCTAGAATCGTCGTCGCAGGGGAGAAAATTAATACGGCGCCAGGAATCTTCGAGAGGGTGTGCCAGTCGTTCTTTCGCTAGTGCCAACTGTGCAACGAAACACATTTTGAGCATATGCTTTGAGGTTTTCACTGAACAATATATACGACTGTGAAACTTTAGGTATTATTCATTCTCTCACCCAACACTGTTGTAAGTGTAGGGCAAGCACTGTCAGGTGGGAATTCCTCTTTTCTGCCTCTTAGAGGGGAATGCTATCCTGTGATCCAATGTACTTATTGCTTGTCTGGATGAGTATTCATCCCCCCTTTTAATTTGTAAAAACAATTTAGAATCACCCTGCATTTTGAGAGATGATGAAGCACTCAAGGAAGACTCATAAACTCGTAAGGGTAAGTTATCTTTGAATGGCACTTGAGAAATTGAAGTCTATCACTGGAAATGAAACATCGAAGAACCTTGAAAAAACTTCATGGGAATTGTAGCCCTGATAAAGCCGAATTGTAACTTTTGCTTCTGTGATGAATCGCAAAATGGTGCACTATGATTATGATAACCACAATCTTCCGCGAGGTTTGTAACCCTTGGGCGAACGGCTACGGATCATCGGACAACTTTCTGTGTGGTTTGGAATTGTTTTCATAAACCTGAAATTACAGAATGATGAACGCCGAAGAAAAGAGCAATATCTGAGATCAACTGTCCTGCTTCAATGCGCCTCACAGTACGCCAACGCTTAGAATCTTCCATTCTTTTTCTAGAAGTCATAAAAACACGTATATCTTAAAAACAAATTGTACGAAAGTTTTAAGTATCTTCTATCACAGCACTTACAATCAACTTCTATAACCCTTGATAAAGCTGGTATGTTATAAGACTGCTCTTTTTGCATATTTCTTTACATGAAAGTGCGATTGGCTGTTACCTAACATATTTGCATACTTTCATCTACCTCTGCAGCGATTTGCATCCTCTTCAATTCTGATTGGCTTCCGGAAATTAGATTTTTCTTTCCATGCTTAACTTCTCGAAGTGAGTGTATATGACAAATCTTTTTAATTAATTGAAATTACGGGGCATGAGAAATGTTGTAGCAAACGATTGCTTAGATAAAAATCAATTGTTAAATATTACTCTAACTCGTTTATTTAGATAAAGAACAAAACTTTGTCCTTTGTTTATATGTGTGTGAACCGTAGTATGTAAATTGCAATGAGCTTCAAAGGGTGTCCATCTCTTCATACACTTTCTTTCCACTGGTAAAACGAATCATTGAATTATCTGCATAATCATGGAAAGAAAAGGGCCAATGATGTTGTCAAACTAATGCCGCGTATGGTTATTTTATTTAAAAAGATCGCGAAATGATTTATTTATTTGCTACTTACCTACTCTGAGTTTAAAATCTTGCATCGCATCTTTATTAAGTTCGTACAGAGCAGACATCATGGCAACCGCAAATTTAACGAGAGTTATCACATTGCTCGTCGGATTTTCATCAGCCATTGAATATCCCTAAAGCAAAATGACAGGTAAAAAAACATCTGAAGAAAACTTAGAATGTCGATTGGTAGAAATATGACACGATTTAGCATTTAAAAATTCTTTCTTAAACATTTAATATTCACTGTTAAAATTTTAGTGTATGTGCTGTGAAACTTTATTTCAAGTTCTTAAAGCTTTTCATTCAGTTCAAATTGAAGAATTTTTAAAATTCTATATCCTGAAAGAGAACATTTGCTACTATTGAATAATTTACAAAAACAGGAAAATAACAAGATATAGATTTTAACAAGGTATTGCGATATTTATTTTTTGTTTCCGCGGAAAATTCGCATGGAATGTAGTCTTAAATCCAAAATGAGAAGAAGACATAACCTGCTTTCTCTAAAAGTACTAAATAAGATTCATATTAGTGATTTTCTATGTCAGTTGTGTGTTCCAACTTTATTCCATATTCAATAGACTGCTTTTGAACAATGATTGGTCCTAAGGATTAGTTATATCTAACGCTTGAGTGCTTGTATTTCAGAAAATTCAACATACATATAAAGATGTCAGAAGATTAGATACTTGTTCACATCTTGCAGGATGGAAGAAACAAATATGCAAAAAATAAATAAATAAAATAAAAATTCAGTTATTTGTACATGGATATATTGTGCAATTTCTATGAAACACGAGCGAAAAATGTTACTAATTCTAAAATTCTGAAAATGTTCATTGAGAATTTCTAGATAATTTAAAACAAACTATATAAATAATTATTATCATTTGGTTTAAATAAAGTAACATAAAAATTACTGCAGTTTTGGTATATACAGTGTCTCACAAAAGTGATGGGACACTAGTGCTCTTTACAGGAAACTGAAATAAAATTAATTAAAAATACAGTAAAAATACAAATCTATGATTTAATGGACAAATGTTTTGTGGGTGTGTTTCATATTTAAAGTCAGTAGCATTTATTATATAACATACATTTTGTCAAAATATTAAAATATTAATTAAATAAAAATACATTTATTAAGAACGGAGCAAAAAAAGGCCACATAAGAGATGGGACACTTACTTTTCCATCAAATATTTATCCAAAAATTTTAATTTTTAAAAGGTTTTAATATTTTGTTGGATTTTTTTTTTTTTACTTTTTTAAACATGATTTAATCTTCTTGGGGTGGATTTGACTAATTTTTTGCGATTTCTAGAGTGATTTTACGCCATTTTTCTTAAAAAACTAATTTTTTTTTTTTTTAAAGAAATGGTGTGTTTGCGAATTCTTGATTCCAATTCTTGCCCAATATTCTCAATGGCATTTAAGTCTAGAGATTGTGGTGATGTTTTTATTATTTCAGGACAGTTATACGGCAGCCAGAGTCTAACATTCAAAGCAGTGTGCTTAGGGTTATTGTCCTGGTAGAATTTCAAATCGTTATGAAGGTTCAATTTTCCTGCTGAAGATTTCAAATTTTGTTTTAGAATGTCACTATACTAGTACTTATTCATTTTACTGTCAATAAAAATAAGATTACTAACTTCAGTGGACGACATACACCCCCATACCATAACTACTCCTCCACCATGTTTACTGTTGGCATCAAATTCTCTTTACGAAATTCTTCCCTCGGTTTTCTTCACACCAATATTCCAGGGTAAAAACAAAATATATCAAATTTTCTCTCATCTCAGCAAATATAACTTTATTCCAGTAATCAGAATTTTTTATTTATGTTGGATTTTGCGAAAGTCAGTCTGACTTTTCTATCTTTTCACTCACGAATAATTTTTTCCTGACGACTCTACCGTGATATCCAAATATTGAATTATTCTTCTAATAGTTTCAGGATTTACAATTACTCCATATAATGCTTGTAAATCAGCAGCAACTTTAGGAGCACAGATTCTTGGATTTTTTGTTTAATAATTCGAACAATTCGCTTTATTTCATTGCATA
The DNA here is from genome assembly GCA_030067965.1 of Latrodectus elegans. Lineage (NCBI taxonomy): Eukaryota > Metazoa > Arthropoda > Arachnida > Araneae > Theridiidae > Latrodectus > Latrodectus elegans. The sequence continues at coordinate 50,059,530 of CM057818.1, read as the reverse complement.
GCTTTGATGGTTGGCCATGTCTTCTTTCATACCCAATCATATGATTCATTTTTTATATCGTTTAATGATATTGAAAACTGTTGAAAGACTTAAGTTAACTGTTGCAGCAGTTTCTCTAATAGATTTTTCTTTTCAGGTGAAGTTTCTTTTCGTTTAGCATTCATGGCGGCACACATCTAAAAGACAAAAAAATTCCAAAACAATCTGGAGAGGAATACTGCAGACGAATTTATAAATTATTGTCAATTGCTTTTGAGTAAAAATAAAACACCTATAAAATATTTTTTTGCTTATTTCAGACAATTTTTGTTGTATAGCTAATGGTTTTCCATCACTTATGTGAGCTATTTTTTGCTTCGTTCTAAACAGTTATATTTTTATTAAATTAATATTATAATATTTAGTCACAAAATGTATGTTATGTAATAATTGTTACTAAATTTAAGTTTGAAACACACCCACAAAAGAATTTGTACATGTATTTTTAATTTGTTTTATTACAGTTTCCTTTTGTAAAGCACAAGTGTCCCATCACTTTTGTGAGACACTATATAAAGTTTTCAGTAACGCAAATCCAGTTGTGAATTTGTTTAATAATATTAAATAAGAACCTTTTCAATGTAGTATAATTTTGCAAATTTAATTGTTATTAAGTTTTGTAGAGAAATCTCCACAGTTATTTCAATTGCATGAGTTTAAATTTACCCATTTTGATCTATAAAATCTCAACTTGAGATTTTGTAAAATTATTTTTTAACGTTGCTCAGATTGCTTTGATTAAGCATTTCTTTTTATATTCCATGATGATGAGAGAGAATCCACGCAGTATAAAACGAAACATTTGATTTATCGACTTCCTAAGTTGTTAGCTACACCACAGAAAAAGTTCATTAATCAGGCTAGATTCGCTATTGTTGAAAGTATGAAAGTCACGTGCTCTTATTGTAGAAGATAAATTATAGGAATGTAATAGTTTTCTGAAGAATTTGGTCAGACTAACAATATTTTTGGACATAGTTCGTTGGTAAAATAAATCACACAAATATGATATTTAGATTAGTTTTTTCTTTTACAAAAGTATTGCTATTCTTAATTTTGAAAATTATAAAACTGACCGATAAAAATGTGTCATTTTTAAAACTATGTTCTAATACTTGCCTATTATTTGCCTGATAAAATATTTTATTGAAATTACTTTTTAATAGTTTAAAAAAAAGCTAAACAAAAAATATAAAAATATATATTTCCTAAGATAAAATATGAAGTATATATAAAATACTTCATATTTTATCTTAGGAAAATGAAATCGTATGATTTTTATGGAGATAGTGAACAAGCTCCTACATTTAATTAATTTATTAAAATATTTTATTTTATATTTTACTTATTTAGTAGGTAATTGTATAATTTTAGTTGGACGGAGTCATAAATTTTTTTTATTTTGATTACGCAATAAATGCTGTAGTTTTACAAAAAAATAAAAAAATTAAAATCTTTAATATGTAAACCAAAAATATCTATGAATTTTTTAAGAAAATTTCCTGAATCATTTCAGTGTCATAAAGCTGAAATAATATAATAAAATTTTTATTAGTAAATAAATTAAAATATAAAATGTTTCAAGATAATTTAAGTTTATATATATATACTCATTTTGTGTGTGTGTAAGGGTAAGAAATTTTGTTTATAAATAAATTTTGAGTAAAAATTGCATTCATTAATTATAAAAAATTACACAATATAATTTAAAATGAACAAACTTTTGATGAAATAAATTATTTATTAGTTCTTCTTCTATAAATGAAATGAAGTAAACTATAAAAATAATTGTTTAATAGTTTTCTTCACTTGCTTTGTTTCATTTTTGATTCCCTTTTTACAATGTTATTTTTGGTGAACAATCTAACTTTTCTTTAATTATTTGCTTAACTTATTCTGTCAATTATCAAATCTTAAATTTTGTGAATCAACAGAAGTTTTTTCAATAAGTTTATTCGAGAATCTTGTGAAGAAATTATCTGTACAGTGTAAGGTTTTATTCTTAGTGAAATAAAAACATTATTTGAATTATTTTGCATTTCTTTCAACAGGAATCAATTTCATGATCAAAAGAAATAATAGAAACAGCTAACAGAAATTGATTTGTGTTGTACTTAACTTTATTACTAACTTTTTCTTGAGTTTGTAACCCACAAGCTGCCATATATGTACTACCGATTGTCTTTATTTTTTCTATAGTTTGAAATTCCCTCTGGCTCAAGAGCTGAAATATAAAAAAGCAAAAATCTTATCATATTTGTTAAAATATTCTGTTTATTAAAACTAATTAAACAAACAAAATGGTTTTTATGTAATTAGTTTAAGTATAAATTTTAATCACACATATCTGATTAAAATTTGTACTTACATCTCAAAGTGTTGTTTTAAAATGGCGACAAACTAACGTGGTATGTGGCGTAAAAAAGAACAAAAACAGTCTAAGACAGTGGTTCTCAACCGCCGTTCCGCGGAACACTGGTGTTCCGCGAAGCTGTCCCAGGTGTTCCGCGAAAATTTTGAATATAATAAGAAACAAGAAATTTTTTTATTATTATAAAATAAATACTACATAGTTTTGTTAATTATTTGAAATTTAGCAAAAATATTCAATATTATTCTAAATTTTCGCGGAACAGTCAATAATATTAACAGTGTAATTATCAAACGACGCAATTACGTCGTTTGGAGTTACTCCAGGGAATACCACTAAATTTCTAATGTACTCGATAATACAGGGAGCGCTACGTAGTGTTGATTTCGTGCTGTTTCTCTTTCTTCGTACGAAATAACAAAAGCGCAATTTCGACCTGAGGTTCAGCCATAATTTAATATAAATATCTAGTTTTCGTGAGTGTGTTTTATTATATATATATATATTTTATATTGTTGGAAATTGATAAGATGAAATGCAAGTTGTGTAGTTTTAACAGTATTCTTATCTTTTTAGTTGCTTATTTTAACATTTATACAAGACTTTTTAAATCTGAAATATGGACAAATTTTTGAAAAGAAAGAGTGAAAGTCAGGTTAATGTTGGGGCGAGTACAAGCAGGTCTTCTTCAATTGAAGGTGATATGCAAGACAACAAAAATGCCGAAAATAAACGTAAAAGATATCCGAATCAGTTCAGGAATTATTCGGAAGAATATCTGAAGTTTGGTTTTACATGGAGCGGTAGTCAAGATGTTCCTATTCCGAGATGTATTATATGTGGTGAAAAATTGGCTAACAGTGCAATGGTCCCAGCTAAGTTACAGCGACACCTTTCAACAAAACATTCTTGTCTAACTTCAAAGGTAAAGATTATTTCGAAAGATTGCTGAAAAATCAAGAAGTGCAAGCAACATGCTTTCGAAAGAGCGTTACAATTTCGGATAAAGCGCAAATCGCTTCTTATAAAGTGGCAGAACTAATTGCATTGAAGCAAAGCCGCATGATATCGCAGAATCGCTAATTTTGCCCGCATGTTTAGAAATTGTTAAGATTATGTTTGGCAATGAAGCGCAGCGAGACGTCCTAAAATTCCCGTTTCGGACGATACGATAAAAAAGAAGAATTATAGATATGTCAGGTTTTATAGAGAACGCGGTGACGTCGAAATTAAGTACAAAAAATTTTGCGCTGCAAATTGACGAATCCACTGGACATAAGTGGCAAAGCCCAATTAATCGGATTTATTCGCTTTGTTGACGACACTGAAATAATAAATCAGTTTTTATTCTGCAAGGAACTTATTGGTCACGCAACTGGAGAAGACATATTTAATTCAGTATCATCTTATTTGGAAGAATGGAAATTATCCTGGGAAAATTGCGCAGGAATCTGTACTGATGGAGCTCCAGCCATGCGTGGCAGTATTAAGGGATTTTGTAGTCGAGTTAAAGCAATAAATTCAAATATAGTCTCTACTCACTGCTTTCTGCACAGGGAATCTTTGATTTCGAAGAGTCTACCAGCAAACTTAAAGTCTGTTTTGGAGCAAGTCGTACATATGGTGAATTATATTAAATCGAGACCATTAAAAACCCGTATGTTCAAACAACTTTGTAACACCATGGAATCCAAATATGAATGTTTGCTTTTGCACTCTGAAGTGAGGTGGCTCTCAAGAGGAAAAGTGCTAACCCGAGTTCATGAGTTGAAACAGGAATTGCTAGTTCTTTTAGACAAGAGGGTAATGATGTATACGTAAAATATTTGGAAAATGATGCATGGTGTACTAAGCTAGCATATTTAGCCGATATCTTCAGCTACTTAAATTCAGTCAATACATCTCTTCAAGGAAAAAATGAAAATATTCTGACATCCACAGACAAATTGCTAGCTTTCCAGAAAAAGCTTTTGCTTTGGAAAAATCGTATTGCTCAAAATCGCAAAATTTGATATGATTCAGTTATTAGCAACGGAATATATTGTTAACATTAACGAAATGATTTCAAATGTGACAGAGCATTTGTCAATATTGCAGGACAAAATAACTCATTACTTTCCATCTCTTAATATTGAAGACTTTGATTGGGCACGAAATCCATTTGGTGAATTTGATATAATGAACCAAGATTTTTCTATTCAGGGAAGCAGATGAGTTTATTAATATATCAACGGATCGAACGTTACAACTAAAATTCAAAGAAGAAGGAGTGGAAAGGTTTTGGATTTCATCGAGAATGAACATCCATTTATTGCAAAACGAGCGTTGAATATCTTGTTGCTCTTTTCGACGTCCTATCTGTGCGAACTTGGATTTTCAACTCTAACAAATATTAAAAGCAAAAAAAGAGAAAGACTTATCAATTTAGAAGAAGAAATGAGAGTAGCGCTCTCTTACATAAGACCCAACCTTGAGGAAATTTGTAAAGGTCGTCAAGCGCAAATTTCTCATTAAAATAAGTTACCATGTAATATATATCTTTATTTCAATTAAATATTAATCTTCCAATTATTTTGTGTGATTTACATTAGATTTACAAATTTTATGATAATGGTGTTCCGCCAAAATCGAGACCACTTAAAAGTGTTCCGTGATCCCAAAAAGGTTGAGAGCCACTGGTCTAAGATATCGCTAATCATATTCAATCAGTGAAAATAATGCTAGAATTGAGAGGATGCGATGCCAATTGTTATATAATAATACAGTCAAATTAAGTTTTAGTTAAATTTATGCGAAAACGTGTTTTCATGATATAAAAATGCATATCCTGTCTGCCGTGCTTTTTATCGCAATCAGCGCTCAGAATGGATGTGATTTTGGTTTGTTAATTCCAACAAACTGCCGAAACATTATCGCTCGAAAAGATTAACTTTTCTTGCGGTTATTAAATATCCATCTCTTTTGTTTATTAGACTTTTTTTCAGTAAATACTTTATATATCCTCCAGATTAAATAGAACAATTATTTTAGAAATGACATCATAAAATCGCCAGATACGGTTCATAAATTACAATAAAATATATTTTTTGTAAAGTGTATATATTTTGAGAACATCTCTCAATATACTTTTAATTAAGAAATGTGCAGAAATCACATTTTAAGAATTAACTTTACAATTACTTTTGTTTCTTTCAAAAAATTCTACAAGCAACTGATATAGCCGCCTTGAATGTAAAGAGATTGTGTTTTTCTCTAACAAAACAAAAATGAATCACTATGATGAAGAAATAAAACAAGTGAAAAGTTAGAGATAGTTTCTGTTGTAGCTCGACTATATGAAAGTTTTAGAGTTGCTATAAAAAACTGAATATTTTATATCCGGTAAAAAAAAAAAAATTAGGAGGAAATATATCTTTAAATAAATAATTTGCATGAATTTTGAGAACCTAGAGTTATTAAACTATGAAATAAAATTCTACTTGTTTAAGCCTTTAAGTAAAATACAATAAAATTTTAATGAAACATTGAAATGAATGCATGAGAAAGTTTTCGATTTAAAACGATTTTGAATGTAAGGCTTGATTTATTAACTAAAACATTCGCGTTGAAACTTTATTATGATGAAATAACAATATTTCATTATTAAATGAGTATAATATCAAGTATAAGTAATTATAGTTAAATTACGAGATCAACACCAAGTAACTTTAAGCAGATACAAGAAATGTATGATAATGATGAATAAAAAGCTATATTTCTGATGATAATAAGAAAATTTATTATGTTTTTTCCTTTTGGGAAAGATTATTGCCAATTTAGTTTACCCATGTTTTAACTGTATCAGAAGGGAAGATACGCAGATCATTATTATATCAATGATAGCCTTGAAATGATAAACTGAAAATAACAAATTGTGAAAAAGTAAGTAATCGAATCTTTTTCAACATTAGAAAAAGTTGATTTAAGGGTTGAAAACGCCAAAATCTTTTCAAGTTCATAAAATGTTAAGTGATGGAACAAAATAAGAAGTTTGATTTTACCATATTGGCTGGTTTGTTGTTGTATAGACATTTTTCGCACGCGAAAGCTGGTTTAAGATAGAGACATACTGTTTAAAGTGGATTTTAAGCACTACAAATATCCATTTCAAAGAAATGAGAGCATTAATTTTAAGAAATTCAAATATAGAGACGTTACTATAACCAACCATTGTGTAAAGAAATGAATTTTCCGATGTGAAGAATATCTTGGATGATTTTGAGCCTCTCCTTACAAGTTTTTCAAAAGTAATTAAGAGCTATGGGAACAACGTTGTACAGAGCGTACCGTAGAAAGTACTATATTGCGTTCTGTATAAAAGATAATAAATAAAAACCTTATTATACATGCTTCATAATTATATTGTCTTAAAATAAGTCTGACTTGGATTCAGAGTCGAAGCGAGTACCTCTTGGTTTGGCGATAAAATTTAATTTCTGGAGATCCTGGTATTTTTCGTGCTCTAACTAACGTAACTTTAAGGTTGCCATTTTGTGTTATTCACAATTTAACGCCTATCTTGGCTTCAAAAAAATTGCCAAAAAATCCAAGAGTACTTGTAAGTAAGTGTTTACCGTTTACTTTAGCACTGAAATAAAATTAAATTTTATTCTTTTTCGTTCGAATTTCTCCTATATTACCAGTAGGTTTAAAGACCCATCAAAAGATATACTCCATGAAGCGTTTTTATGACATCCATCTATTTCACTATTTCAAATATTGCTCACCAATTAGACAACAGCCAAGTCTTAAGTAATTAATGCTATGCTTAAATATTCAAACAAATTTTGAAACCTGATATATTTCAAGTTTAAGTTATCTAAAATATTTTTGTATCATTTCAGATCGCAGATGATATTAGGATTACAAATTTTCAAGACCATTGATCAAGACTGATGTTACTATGGTATAATAAGAAATTCTCCCAAAACTTTAAAAAAAATTAATATTATGAAAAAATTTGATGGAAGAACGTAGACTAATTTTGTTGAAAGTGTTTTGTAAAATAAAAAAAATAAAATAAAATAAAAAAAACATTTAGCAAGATAAACGTTGAAAACTTAACCCTTAATGATTTTTAAATGCAAATTTTCTCTCTAACAAACCATGGTAAAAAAGACAGCCAATAAATTAAAAAGTAATAGTATTTTTTGCTATCGATGGCGAATGCACTAGGAGAATTGGAAATTTTAATTCGTAATCATGTAACTGACTATAGCAGTACAATAAATATTAATATTATTTGAGATTTAATAAAAAAATTCCAATCTTACATCTATTATCTGGATTAAGAAGGACTAAATTTTAACAGTTTTCATTAAGGTTTCATTTATTGCTAAAATAAAGACCTGTGCTTCGGAAAATTTCATATTTTGATATGGAGGTATTGCCGGCAACTGTGATAATTTATAAAAATAATACAAAATTTAACTCTAAAAAATAAACAAAATAAACAGTTCTTTACTTTTCCTGAAATTGTTTCTTATACAGTTTATTAATAGCATTTTGACTGTTTACTTTTATTAATATTTTAGAAAGCTTACTTTAGATGCACACATGATAATGGGGTTAAATTCTTTTCCAAAAGAATATTTTGACTTACCAAAAGAATATTTTGACTTATTTATTTTGAAAGAAAATGTATCCTCTATATATGAATGTGGATTATAATATATTTTGAGTACATTTTTTAATATATTAATCAATTTTGTGAATATCTAATTTATTTCTATTTTTTAAATAATTAAACATTACTTTATCTCTTGCACATTTTACATCAACGATTCGCTTTATTTAAATATAATTTATCCAGAGAGCAATGACTATTTTATGTATTTTTATTCATTAAGATTCATTGAATCAAATATCGAACAAATAAATGCGATACTAATGTCATAATAAAACAAAAAATTACCATAATGTTTAAAGATTTGTTTTTGTCAACGTAATTTATTATAATTTACTTCAATGAGAAAGTCATTATAAATTTGAGAGTTGTTAGAAATTCTTAAATTGTATTTAGATTAAACTATTTCCTTTATAGCCCTTAAGAATGCTGTTGTTTATTAAAAGGTAGCTATATATTGAGTATTAAAAAGTTTTTTATTGAATATTTAAAGTTTTAAAATTATTACCAATTTTGCTGCTGCTCAATAAGTCTCCTTTTAACATAAGGTTTTGCAAGAGTTTCTTACATATTTCATATAGAGCTATCACTGAATATAAACTAATGACTTTAATCTGGTTGATAGCTTAAATGACTTATATTGAAACATTAAAAAGGTTTCAGTTTATCATAGTTAAGAAAAACTATTTTAAAAATGTATATATTATTTAAATATATATTATATTAAATATATATAATTTTAAATATATATATTTTCGATTAGTAAACTTACAAAAACATAAAATTTATCATTTTCGAATTGAATTCGCTTGCAAGATTTTGGAATTATTTTACTTTAACTTTTCTACAAATATAAAACTCTGAATGAAGATGAGCAAAAAACTGATATTGCATTTCAAATATTTGTTTCCATTCTATACACAATTTCATTAATCTTCACTTCTTACTTAACTCTTGTATTAAAAGCATATAAAAGTGTAGCATTATTAGTATAAATGCATTCTTATAAAACGTGTATTATATAGAAAATTTTATTTTTAAGTTGTCGAAAAATTTCCATATTTTTGTCCCAAATGTCAATTTTTTCTTGAAAGTTTCCACTAATTTTTGTGAAGTAAATGTAATATAATATTTATTTTCTATTAAACAATAACGTAAATCCTTTTCTATTAAATGCATCACTTTAAATTAATGTTAAAATGTATTAATAATTTCTTATTCTACTTATATGATTAGGCGGATTGGTTGAATTCACTCTAAGAATTCTATAGAGTTCTTTAGAATTTTTTGCTATTTTTGAAATGCGTAGAGTTCAATTTGATTAGGAATATATATATATATATATATATTATAAAATTAAATTTTAACCGTGTTAAAATTAAACAAGAAATTTGCACAAATTAACAAAATTAAAAAAATTAAGTATATTATTAAATAATTATCTCAAAAAGTAAACATCAGTGAAAATATTTTAACTATAAATAAGTCGACAATAAATACACTATCAAAAACTCCAAAGCATGAAGCGAAATGTAAGAAATGTCACATGGTTTTAATAAATGTTAAATTACGAACTTGGGTAATTAATATTATAATTAAATGATAAAAAATATGGTAGAATATAAATAAGAAGATTGAATTTTTTGTAATGATGAGCGAATTTTAACAAATATTGAGAGAAATTATATTTAAAATATACACAGGAATCCAATATTTGATATCACACATTTAAAATATAAACATGTAAGCATATTATATAGAAAACTACTAAAATATTTGGTATCTTTAAGTTCATAAGTATTTTTATAATAATAAAAATCTATATACAATATTACAAGCAATCAAAATTTAAATTAGAAACGACTTTATCTTATACATGACCGACTTTATCTTATATATTAAATAAATGGACCGAATCAAAATATTTACCCTTAATTTCTACTTAAAGAAATTTCAAGAAATATATGCGCTTGTGTTGTTTACACGCGCGCAATAACCATTTAGTTTTAAACTGTATATTTGTTTCTTGTCAAATTATATACACTATTGGCCATTAAAATTGCTACACCAAGAAGGCGACATGCTACAGACGTGAAATTTATACGAAAGGAAGAAGGTGCTGTGATATACAAATGATTAGCTTTTCAGCGCATTCAGTCAAAGCAGGCGCCAGTAGCGACACCTACATTTTGTTTAAATGAGGAAATTGTTCAGCCGGTTCCTCATACATAAATTGCATATGAACGTTGTTGCCTGGTGAAAAGTTGTTGTGATGCCTCGTGTAAGAAGGAGAAATGCGTACCAGCACGTTTCGGACTTTGATAAAGGTCGAATTGTAGCGTACCGGGATTGCGGTTTATCTTATCGCAGTATTACTGCTCGCGTCGGTCGAGATCCAATGACTGTTAGCAGAATATGGAATCGATGGGTTTAGGACGGTAATACGGAACGCCATGCGGGATCTCAACGGCCACCTATCACTAGCAGCCGAGAAGACAGGCATATTATCCGCATGACCGTAATGGATCGTGCAACCACGTCACGAGTCGTGAGTCAAGAAACGGGGTCGTTTGGAAGACAAACAAGTGTTTGCATGAACAGTTCGACGACGTTTGCAGCAGCATGGACTCAGCTCGGAGAACATGGCTGCGGCTTCCCTTGACACTGCGTCATAGACAAGAGCGCCTTCAATAGTGTGATCTACGACGAACCTGGGCGCACGAATGGCGAGACGTCATCTTTTCAGATGAATCCAGGTTCTGTGTACAGCATCATGATGGTCGCATCCGTGTTTGGCGGCATCGTGGTGAACGCACACTGGCAGCGTGCATTCGTCATCGTCATACTGGCCCATCACCATTGGATACACGTCACGGTCACCTCTTGTTCGCAGTGACGGTGCTTTGAACAGTGCATGTTACATTTCTGGTGTGTTACGACTCGTAGCTCTACCCTTTATTCGAGCCCTGCGAAACCCTACGTTTCAGCAGGATAATGCCCTACCGCATGTTGCCGGTATTGTACGGACCTTCCTTGATACGGAACATGTTCGGCTTTTTCCCTGGCCAGCACGTTCTCCAGATCTTTCACCAATAGAAAACGTCTGGTCAATGGTTACCGAGCGACTGGCTCGTCACCAAACGCCAGTCACTACGGTTGATGAACTGTGGCATCGTGTTGAAGCTGCATGGGCATCTGTACCTGTACATGGAATCTAATCTCTGTTTGACTCAATGCCCAGGAGAATAAATGCTGTTATTACTGCCAGAGGTGGTTGTTCTGGGTACTGATTTCTCAGGATCTATCCAGCCAAATGTTTTGAAAATTTAATCACTTGTTATTTCTAGTATAATGCATTTGTCCAATAAATATCATTTTGTTATCTGCATTTCTTGCTGGTGTAGCAATTTTAATGGCCAGTAGTGTATAAACTTATTAATTATTTACTTCTGTTTTATATAGATAACCAAAAACTTACTTGATCAAAATCACATATAATTTCATTGAGAAGTTGGATACAACGCAAACCTTCTTCGTTTTGCTTATCTTCATAATAAAAGTCTGCGAAACTTGGAATCGAAGCAAACAATACAGCAACCGCACATCTCTCCTCATGAAAAGGTTCAGCCTGTGTCACACAAATAAGAATGAAAATTTTCATAAAATGGTTTTCTGCGCAGTAGAGACAAATGTTGCGCTCATTGAAGTATCTTTTGGCACCGATGCCGTATTATCCAGGATTCTTAATTTTTTGGTGATGAAGAAGTGTTGCCAAGATGACGCATTGTGACTTGCACAATGACGTAAATTCTAGGGTTGCCAAAATAAAATTTTCTGTATAGTTTTTACAGGTCTCTATATTTATGGCGTGATAAAAACCTGGTTGCAAGATATATAAGAAAATCCGCCAAAAAGTCACCAAAGTCGGAATTTGGCATCCTGGATTACACGGCATCGGTGCCGTTAATATTAAGAATACAAATAAAACAAATATTTATGATTTGATTTCTTTATGATAAAGGTAACTCAAATATTCGAAATTTGCAAACTTGAAAATGTCTTAAGATGGAAATTTATATGCGTATGGTGCTATAAAGCAAGCTTTCACATTTGTCTTGTGAATGCTCCTTTTAAGAAAGAATACTATTCAACTTTACTGAACTAGAAAAATAGACAATAGTATTAAACTAGAATATTTTTTTAAAAATATGCATCATTTTCTGATATATATATATACACATTATTTTGAAAGATACTTATTTTAAAAAAAAATTAATGTTAAGTCTACGTATATAATCATTTAAAAAAACTCTGAAGGTATTAATTCTAAATGAATAAAAAAATTTAAATAAGTATTACAAATTGTTGTTCTGTTTTCAGAAAAGTATCGCATATATACTGCAATAACATGCTTTGTGATTTAATGGTATTTCAACCAAGACTTTCATAAATTTTGAGTTGAGATCAAATTAAAATATCTTTTACAGGCGTTTTATTTTTAAGCATTAAAGAGTTAAATTGCTAATTTAACGCTGGACATGACTGCAAAATTATTTGAGTATTTGCCAATTATTTAAATGACTACAACTATGAGATGTAGTACTGTTTCCATAGTGACGTGGCGTGCGAAAAGCTATTAACCAAGCGAATAAAAATGTGTTTAATTAGTTTTTCTAACTTGGTATATGAAAAATGAATATATTTAAGACAAAATGAAATTGCTTAATGTATATAAGCATAATGGCATAGTGTGGTCATTAAAATATATCTTCATATTTAACAAAATATTTTATTTTTGAAAAATATTTCTATTTCAACCGTAGTTACAAAACATGTGGACACTCTAAATACTTATCTGATATAATACACATTGAATGCAAGCAAAGCAAATCTTTTCATTGTTAGATTGTACAAATAGATTAAAATTTTTGATTTCCATTTTAGACAACACGAATCAACAAACATCTTAGAAGTTTGAAAACTTAAGTAATATGAAGCAGAAAATTAAAAGATATGTAAATGTATGATTAGATATAATAACGTGAAAATTATAAAGTTATTAATATGTATAAAATATTCCCTAAAATTGGTATCATTTGTTACCTATCTTAACTCATATATACATATTTAAGAAACATAAAAAATCCAGAGTTTCCATAGAATACCTAAACATTGTATATAATATCTCAAAGTACTAGAGTACCTTGATATAGTACATTGGCAGAGTACCTTGATATAGTACATTGGCAGAGTACCTTGATATAGTACATTGGCAGAGTATCTTGATATAGTACATTGGCAGAGTACCTTGATATAGTACATTGGCAGAGTTCCTTGATATAGTACATTGGCAGAGTACCTTGATATAGTACATTGGCAGAGTTCCTTGATATAGTACATTGGCAGAGTACCTTGATATAGTACATTGGCAGAGTACCTTGATATAGTACATTGGCAGAGTACCTTGATATAGTACATTGGCAGAGTACCTTGATATAGTACATTGGCAGAGTACCTTGATATAGTACATTGGCAGAGTACCTTGATATAGTACATTGGCAGAGTACCTTGATATAGTACATTGGCAGAGTACCTTGATATAGTACATTGGCAGAGTACCTTGATATAGTACATTGGCAGAGTACCTTGATATAGTACATTGGCAGAGTACCTTGATATAGTACATTGGCAGAGTACCTTGATATAGTACATTGGCAGAGTACCTTGATATAGTACATTGGCAGAGTACCTTGATAACAGCATTTAGCACTCTATAGATAGAGCGAAAAATGCTCTTTAGGTAAAAATGAAGCAAAAGGTCATGATAAAGATATTATGTAAATGTCGCGCATTTCCCGAAAAATTGCTATTATGATAAAAATAAAAGTATCATTAAAATGATTCAAAATGCATAAAGAAAAATGAAAGTTGTACCAAACAAAGCTTATGCTTTTCTTATTAAGAGAAACAAAATTTTTATATAAGAAAAGAAATTAAAATTAACCTAGTTTTTGCAACATGATAGGCTTGAATGATATTTTGCAAACAAATATATTAGCAATATTACATATTATATACATATTAGCAAACACTTTGGTTTCTCAAGCAAACATTTTGGCACTTTGTTTTACATATATTTGGCCACTTCTGCTGAACTGAGAAATTTCGTGAGGGCAGCAGAAATTATTAGCAATCTTCAATTCTAAGCTTATTCTTTATGCATAAAGTGAATTACGAAATCATATATACTTCTTTTATTTTTGTTGTTGTCGTATTCTAGCTAGGCTGTCATTATGGAGTGCGCTGCTCCACGTTTCTAACTGAGCCATGTTTTGGTGTGGAGTCCGACTTCCTCAGTACACACATGTCATAGGTACCAGTCTAGAGGGTACCTATGACAACCATTAAAAATACATTCATACAAGGAAAGGACAAAGACAGGATACACAGAGAGAGAGAAAGTACATCCATGCCTGAACCAGGATTCGATCGCAGGACCTCCCTATCCACAGCCTGGCACGCTGACCACTAGACAAGTTGGGAGGATATACTTTTTTTAAAATTCCTTAAAAAGCTCCAAGGCAATAGAAATAATTCTCTGTCACGCTCATTGCAGCTTGCCAATATATTGCTCGAGTGTCCTCGCCTATTGTTCATTTTGTGACTTGTAATTCCAGATTGATTTAAGATTTTATTTTACCTTCGGTAACAATTTCAATTTTAAAGCAAAGGATGCACAAAATGTACATTTCATTATCTTTACAAGCATGGCAATAGAAAGTATAAATTTTTTAACGATTCCTGCATGCAAGTGTATCATTCGTTTCCACGGCACAAGCAACAAGTATCAGGAACGGAAATCTCTTCAGTTCGCAGTCTTCATCAAGTCTATTTAATTCACTATTGACAATAATCTGTATTTTTTTTACTATAAAGTGTTTGTTTCTTTCATTCCAGTTAAGATCATGACTACGCTACTATATTATAATTCTAATTGGTTTTAAATATCCATGACGTCAGATAACGTTTCATCTACATCACACATAATTAATTACGATGTACTGAGACGGCGTCGTAAATACGACTTGTCAACGAATTTGGGCACTAGTGCCGTATAATCCATGATTCCAAATTCTGAATTTTTTGGCGATGAAAAAATATTGCCAAGATGGCGTATTGTGATGTGCGTGATGACGTAAATACTAGGGTTACCAAAATAGAATTTTCTGAGTAATTCTTATAGGTCTAAATATGTATGACGTAATAAAAACGAGGTTTTCAGATACACAAGATAATCCGCCAAAAAATCGACAATCTCAGAATTTGGCATCATGGATTATACGGCACATGTGTCCGAATTAGCTACCTACATTCTAATCGCATTCTTGGAGAGGCAGAAAACTAGTCGAACGTCCACCATCGAATGTCTGAGAATAGTGTCGAAGTTCATTTTGTTAATAAAACGATTTTTTATATAAAGACCAAATCCGTTTGATAAGCCATTTTCCATTGATTCAAGTCATTAACACCTTGACAATAAGACAGAAGAGAAAGCAAAATAAAAAAGACAAGGCAAAACATTCACTTTATGGTTAGTTTAAATTGGCATGGACGATTTAAAAATTTCCTTTATTAATAGAATTCTAAATTAATAATTGCAATACTTGTAAGCAATCTCTTTTAAATCTGAAGACTGATGCCTTGCCTACACCATCATAAAATTTTCTCTTTGTTATTTATTAATTTTTTTTAAATAGACTGTTTCCTTGAACATAATCTAATTAGTTTAACTATTCTCTCCTGTAGGAAAGCTTTCTGTTTCTTTCCTAGCTGCTGATTTGTACTTGTCTTACAAAACGTCTTCGGGTAAAAGAGACTTGGTTAGTTCTACCACATTGTTTACAGCCAAAAAGAGCTTCGTATGATTTTTTTTAATCTTAGAATGATAAGCTCTATTTTTTTCATAAGTTTAACATAACGCAGTCTTTTGGTAAGTTTAGTTGCCTTGTATTCAATTACAGAGCCTACTTTCGATATATTGAGATTAACACTTTTAACACCATAATAATTTGTGAATAGTGGTATTTACCATGGTTGACATTTAGTGTTGGATCTTTTTGAAGTTAGAATCTTGGTAATCATAAATGAGATGATTTTGGTACACAATAACAAATTTATATTCTATATAACTAGCTGAGATTTAAAATCAATCATATCTACTTAATAACTTGAAATAAATTTAAAGGAAACTTAGGCTTAAAAACAATTCCGTTAAATATTTTTTTTCTATTTATTTGGAAAGGTTCAGAACTGTGGATGTATATTTTTATATCATGACGTATAATATTTTTGTATTTGGATGAAAGTTTCTTAAACATTCTATCATGTTCCAAGTGTATAATAGTCACAAATGAGTTTCAAATAATACTCGAAATAACTCATTGTATAGTAATGAGGCATATTTATAACAAAATAAATGAGTTTACTTCATTTTTTTTATAACTGCCACATCATAGTGATTCTGCAGTGATTGGTCTCTCGGTTCCCCTTTAGCATTTATTTTGTCTTTTTTGTAGTAATTTATTAACTTTTGATAAGTAGTTTCAGTTAAGAAAAAAACTGTTTCTTCAGTAATAACTCTAATTTTGGAGAGTTCATAGTCGAATCACTGTTTTATGTTTACAGACTTGTTTTTTCACCACTACTGCTTACTTACCCATTTTTATGCAACACATTAGGAAACTAATTTTTACTAAAGAAGTTTAGGTAAAATTGCGTACTTTCAAAAGTCCAAACAAATCGTAAAGAGTAAATGACACTAAGTTGGACTTTAAAAGTCACATATACCTTATCATGTGATATTCGAAATGAGTCGAGATGTATTTCCTACTTTGTCGGTTTCTCATATAGTATTCTATAAAATGCCTAGAAATGTGTAAAATCATTTCCTTTATTACCAGCTAGTTATAATATCATAGTATACAATGATTAGATATTCTACAGAATAGCAGAATTTAATCCTTGGAGGTAACATTTTTTGATAGATTTATTTTTTTTAAATTTATGTGCACAGAATTATTCTTTTAATGTGAAAAATAAACACAAAAGGTTTCTTAAAATCTGTAAATGTATTGAACTTTTTAAATTAATTCAAATAACTAACTTTATATTAATCGTTTAATGGAAAGTATTTATGCAATAATATAGTACATTTCATTGCCCATTTTAAAAATATTTAAAAATTTAATATTTATATAATCTTTATGCAACAAATTTTTAAAATTCATATCAATTTTTTTAAATTTAATAAATAATTATTTTTAAAAGTTTAAAAAAATATTTTTTTAATAATGACGGGAAATGGGTGATTAACCCTTCACTACAACAAGGCCGGAAACTGCTACTCATTTATCGTTACCCGGTGGGCACCTGTGAACCAAATCACGGAGGCGAGTAGCATTACCAACCCCATACCACCACAAACCCACTAATAGAGTGGACGTTATCCATACATCATTTCAGAAGAAAGGACAGAGACAGAGAAAAAGAAATATCTATGCCCGAACCCAGAATTAAACTCAGGACCAACAACTCAGGAATGTTTTCTACTCAGTCATCGGCCAGCGTGTAAAAAATATAAGATGTATGTGATTTACTTGATTTATGTAACTTGATTTGAAGGTTAAATAAAAATGTTTTAATTGTGTGTTCTTATCGATAGCAATACAAGCTAACTGAAACACTTTTTTTAAAATCTTGTATTATTTAATAAGTAATATTAAAATACCTCTGCTTACTTCCTCTTGTTGAGTTCCATACTCTAGTTGTTTCTTTAGAAAATGTCTGGCGACATGTGGTGGAAGTATGTTATACAGGAGAATGCGATTTAATAATTCCATATTTTTCGCTTCATCTTGTTCAGCTTTTAATTTTACTTTTTCCAAAAAATCTAATCGACATACATATTCTATCTGGGACAAAATAAATGAAATTATAAGTACACAAAAGAAAAAATCCATATAACTAATAAAACTATTTTCAATAAAAAAAAAATTAATATCCCTTGGTTTGGTGGAAAATTTGGAGATACATCTTGGCGATAGAAATCAATTTCTAATAACCCGGGTAAACCAGTCTTTGCATAGTTTTTGTATATCGGCCATTTTGTTTGTCACATATTGGCGTCTATCTTGGCGTAAAAAAAAAAAAAAAAAAAAAAAAAATTAAAGAATTAAGGGGCACTCGAATGTGAACTTTTGTCGTTTATTTAAATTTTCTTTCTCTATTGGTTGTGTGCTCTATCAGTTTACTATATATAAGTAGTATTGTCTATTTGCTCGATTGTTCTTTTCTATAACATTGTTTCAAACATTAAAAAATTTTCGA
This sequence comes from Latrodectus elegans, assembly GCA_030067965.1. Classification (NCBI taxonomy): domain Eukaryota; kingdom Metazoa; phylum Arthropoda; class Arachnida; order Araneae; family Theridiidae; genus Latrodectus; species Latrodectus elegans. Next base: position 50,041,069 of record CM057818.1, on the reverse strand, counting down.
TTATTCATATTTTGTTGATCCTATTTAAGCTGCTTTTGCTCTGAATGTATAAACATATAATTTTGTAAATATTTTGGTATTTATTTCAAATTTTTGATCATGTGATATATATATATATATATATATATGTATGTATGTATGTACGTATGTATGTATATTGTTTGATTGATAGTATATAGGGTGGTCAAAAAGTCCTTTTCAGCTCCTTAATTATTGAATGCCGCTGATTGTAACCACAAGAAAGTTGCTAAAATGTAAAAGAATAGCTATGTACTATAAGAGAGATGATTTACATGGCCACCATTAATGGTGAAATTTGTAAGTTGACTGTCCTTTCTCGGGAAAAAAAAAATCAGATATTGAAAAAAATCAATAACATAATTCCTGATTAAAAGTGATTGAATGCCAAACTACATCTTCTGCATTGAAGAAAGTGTACAATGGTCATTGATTTGGGTGGGAATTCTAGACATGATATTTCAAGCTAAGCACGAGAAAGAAGATGCCTTCATGGAAACAAAATCAAAGATGACACACGTTAAATATGCATTATTAATCGACATCGATATGCTAAATGACATCTAATTGCTGTTTTTCTGAGCATTTCGTTTTTTCAACTTAGTTGGAACTCCAAAACAAATCTATGCGTGTTATATGCGTTTTTTTTTTTTTTTAACATTTATGTGGGCATAAACTTCATTTACTATTAATTTCTGTGTTTCTACAACTTCATAAATGGTATTACATTTATTTTTCGAGATAGAGCCACTAATTTTCCAAACTTATCGTCAAAAAAGTTTTTCCAGTCGTTTAGACTTTTACCAGATAGTTACTTTCATACATGTTGGTAACTTTTCTAAGAGCGCAACTATAAACATTGCTATGTTAAGAGCGAAATTAAACTTTATTTTATTGTATACATCAAAATTATCATGTATACAACACAATAAGTTTGATTGGCTACTTAGCATAATGATTAAAACATTTTCCATAAAATTTAACGAAACTCAATTTGATAAAATTATGTATGGGAATGTGTTGAGGATTATATATATGTAGTTTTGAATTCCTGGTGAATGAAATCTGTTTGATTATGCACAGTGAGTGTGCATTCTAATAAAGTGAATTAAAATATAACTACTTTCGATTTTGCGTTTAAGCATTTAAATGATATGATTTTATTGAAAACAAATTTTGGAGACACACACACATTTTAAAAATGGCTACTTACCTGCCTGTCCAAGATATGAAGAATGAACAGAACAAATGTTAGATAATAGCAATGGCTTCGATCAGAAGGCAATCCAAATTCTTCCCTTTTTTAAAAAAAAAATTCTCTTTTTAAATAATTTAAGTAATTAAGTGAAAGTAAAAAAAAATATTTTATTATTATTTTAGCTTATATATTATGAACAGTATAATAGTATTTTTATATTGATAAAAATATTTAGAAAAGAGGTTTAATATATTATGTTACGTAATTTACACGACAAACTCATATTTGAAATTAATTCTCATTCTCGAAACATTTCATTTAGAAATATGCTTCAGATGTGAGTTTATTTATCAGCAGATAAAGGATTAAAAATGATAGAGCTTCATACTTCAAGTTAAATGACGTTTTACAGATAATATCATTTTATACTTACGTAAAATCAAAAAATGTTAAATTCTCACAAATAATTTATTTTTCACATAAGTAGTATATGCATTTATTTGAAGACACAATAATTGTATCTTTTTAAAGATATTTTGATTTTAACTTTTTCGTATTGTAAACAGTATATAAGATTGTTTAATGATATAACATATATTTTATATATCAGTATGATGCAATACATCGCCCAATATTTTTATATCCTTAATACCCCATTTTCTGATTTTATCAAGATTCTATTCGAGTTTAAGAAAGTTAACAGAAAATTTTATCTTACATTTTAACTGATCATCAGTATAATATTAGATGGTATTTTCAGAAATATGTATCTTGAAGTTTATACAAAAAGCTTTAATTTAAAAGCTGTGGTGCCCTTTAATGGTAAAGGCATTTTAATATCCACCACTTTAAATTTCTTTCGGGAGGAGTGGGTGGTATTCACCTGCAACAATGAAAGAAACTCAAAAACCTTTCAAGACCCACTGAGATAGACGTGCAAGCAGAAGTCCAAAATGCAAAGTATTAAATTTCTTTCGGGAGGAGTGGGTGGTATTCACCTGCAACAATGAAAGAAACTCAAAAACCTTTCAAGACCCACTGAGATAGACGTGCAAGCAGAAGTCCAAAATGCAAAGTATTAAATTTCTTTCGGGAGGAGTGGGTGGTATTCACCTGCAACAATGAAAGAAACTCAAAAACCTTTCAAGACCGACATACTGAGATAGACGTGCAAGCAGAAGTCCAAAGTTCAACATCCATCTCCCTTTATTCAATAGTGGCTAGAAATAAAGCCAACATCTTTTGCTCTAAAGATCGCTATTCTATATTAGACAACAGTGAGACCCATTTTAAAACCTGGGACAATGTCTTCATAACTTACTTTTAATTTTTTTATGCTGGCTCTAAAATAGAAGTTATTAACTATAAATTATTAATTTACAACTGCCAATCAACTTTTATAAATTAATGTTTTTTATGCCTTTATGCACTTCTGGACAATTTCTAAGGACGGCTAACACTATTATCCATAGCAACCACAAAATGAAAGGAAGCAAAATGTGGAAAATTAGAATAAGTGCGGGATATAGTAAGAAGAAGTATGCGTATGCAAATTTTTTTTCCACGTCTGTTCATCACGTGATTCATAAGAGCTTTAAAGGTTTTGACGCGTGTGGACAGTTGTTGTTTCAAGTGAAAGTTTTACAGGAAAGACTTAATAGACGAACTTGAAATTTTTAGCATGTCTTCCCGATATCAGTTAGATGATTTTATGCTTGGCCGAATTATTGGAAAGATTGAAGAAGGGCGAAAAATAACAGATGTTGTCAGGGAGTTCGACATCGCTCACAGCATTGTTCACGGCTGTGGAAGTCATTTAAAATACTGGAATGCGTAGTATGCGGCACAGTGGAGGTCGTGTTCGAAGTAAAACGCCTGCAGAAGACAGACATATCGTCCTGTCAGCAAAAAAGAACAGGCGCAACACAGCTCAGCAGGTGGCAAATCAGTTTCTTGATGCCTCAGGAAAGCAGATCTCCCGAAAAACTGCTGCCAGACCTATTGTGTGTGTCCCATTGACCAGACATCACCGTACTGCCCGTTTGCAATGGTGTCGTGAGCATCGTAAATGGACTGAACAAGACTGGGGTGTGCGTACTATTCTCAGATGAGAGTGGGTTCAGTCTGTCCTCGGATTGTAGACGCCAACTGATCTGGCGCGAGAGTGGTACTGCTTATCATCCAAAAAATACCCAGGAAAGGGACCTATATCCGACAGATTTTGGCACTTTGGTCACTACCATAACTATCTGAACTGATTGGGAAAATACAAAAAGGAAAAACATCAGGAGATACAAAATTATAATCGATAAAGATTGGTATGTGGTGGAGTCTGAAATGAGTAGGCTGAGAGGTATTTAAACGACAAATGTTTCTATCCAGTCCACAATCGAGGAGCTCTGAAGATTCAGGAGAGTTTGAATAACTACCAAGAGCCGAATTTCTGACATTAAAGTCTCCAATGAACGGAAGTTTTACATACGGGCGCTTTATTAGAATGATTGTTGCATTTCAAGAAATTAAATTGAGTACTTAATAAAACAAAAAACCTGAATAGTTACAAGAAATCAAAAAAATGCACTCGTAGTAAAGTAATGTTTTTAAAAAAAATTATGTGAATGCTTTTTACGCCTTCTTCCTGACTCAATTCTTTCTTCAATGTTAGGTTCTGCATATTTAATATTTTTGTTGAGGAGACTTCATAATAGGTTGTACAGGAGACATAATTTCCTGATTTACAGAATTATTTGGACTTATCTTTCTTGACTGGATAGATCTTGCACGACTCTTTCTTGGAGGAGATCTAGAAACTGATCTAGCTGAATTCGAACATATTCGCATGCATTTTTTTCATGAATGAGAACATTTGTTGAACCATTTGATTCTGTCTAGCCTGTATCGCTAGTAATTTTCCTTCAAATATAGAAGCCATCTATATGTCACTGCTTTTTTAACAATATCAGTTATTTCAATTTGATTCGGCCAGAAAGGAAAATGACTTTTAGTTATACTGAAGTAACTGGTTCTTAAAGATTTATTGTAACGTCTTCTTGCCTCAGTCAAGGGAAGGTGGTTCATGCTTTTAAAATATAAGAATTGTTTTTTCTTCAAGCCTCGTAGGGCAGCAAATGTCATTAGCTGCATGATTTCCCTAACAGTTTATACATTTGGTTGTGTCATTGGCACACAGGGAGAGTCTTTATGGAATGTTCCAATTTTTACATAGGAAGAAGTCTTGTTTGCATTTTTTCACAAGGTGAGTGTAATTATAGCATTTTCTGCATTGACGAACGTTACCGATAAAAGGAGAAATTGCAATGGTGGAATAGAATAAGTTAATAGTTTGAGGTAAGTAATCTCCAATGACGCTCACCAAAATATTTTCACTCAGTTCTTCAGAATTCAATTTTGTAAATCTTTGTAAGCGTAATATCGTAAGTTATTTTGCGCATTGTCAGTAGCAACCACATGAAAAGGTAGTTCTACATTTATTTCTGTAATGAGAAATCTGGAAGATATATATTCAGATTAAAACATGGCATTAACATGTACTCCAAGAATGTTGGTTATCTTGCTTATTTCTACAGCAATATCTGGGCAATTTGTTTCAAATAGAAGGTTACCTTGATGGATGTGTTGAATTAGTACTATTTTTCTTGAGGTGCTTTACAAGTTTAATTATTTCTTGCTTTAAATTTTAAGGTTTGTTTGGGATAGATGCAGTACCATCAATGGGAGAAAGGAAAATTAAGAACTTAGTAATAGCATTTTCCGCAGCTAGAGCTGGATTAGTTGTGGAATAGAATTTTCGAAAATCAATAATCTTGGAGCGTTTATTTTTGGAATGCGCAAATTGTAGTCCGTATAAATCATTCCAGTCTCTGCTTCATTCATTTTGAATCCATAATCAGAAATAAACAATATAAAAAAGAATAAATAAAATAGTTAAAATATATAAATAAAAGAACAAAAATACCCAATCTTAGTCGACCAAACAATAAGCCAAAGTCAGAAGATAATTTCAATGAGAAAAAAGAGAAAAAATATTAAATAAAACTTAAAATAGTGACAAAATTATCAGAATTCAAAATTAACGTATTTCGCAATTTAGAACAATCCGCCATTTTTTCGCTATTACTGGTTTGGTCTAGCAAAACAATGACTGGATATATTAGCGTTTCCATTTTTCTCTTTTAAAAAGAGGCATGAAGTTTGTGTTACTTCATTCAGTTACCAGGGCTGCGTCTAACTTATTGAAAGCAACATATTTTGTTAGAATTAATTCGGGAATGGGTTTTTTTTTCATTTTGAATACAGGTTAGAGATTGGAGATACAAAATCTATAAAATGAAAATTAATGATTAATTAATGATAACACTAATTTTTATTGAATTAATGAAGAAAGCTAAAATGTGTTATGAATTGTTTGCTTGAAATAAAGTTTTAATCAACTAATTTAGTTTCTGGATTAAATTTAAATAATAATTGTTATGGAAATGAATGCAAAAGATTAATGAGCTAGGAAAAATTAAGTAAGAAATTTGGAGTGATAAGAGAAATTAATGAATGAAATATTAAGAAAAATTGTGACGATGTCCATTATCATGAAAATCTGATGTGGAAAGTCGAATTTTGTTTGCACGATTCGTTAGTATTTCGATTTTTACAAAAAATCTTGTCAGCCATTTCTTTTAATGCTACAATAAACATTGTCATTATTGTTGTATTTCCTTATTGATCATTAATATAGCTATGCATTAAATAAATAGATTAATGTGGTAAAATATGTGTTCCTTCGAAACAAAATTTGAAATATTTGTTAATTAAAATAACAACACAAAATAACAAACACAAAAATTATTAAAATTAGTTTTTGGTTTTATGTAGAAATATTTATCATATAAAACATATCAGTCAAAAAATTACCGTATAAATTACTTTTTCTGTATACGATAATAATAAGATGTGAAAATATTATTAACTGAATAATTTACTAATAAATAAATTAGGATCATCATTGTTGATATATAAGTGTATGTATTTGTCATTAAATTTCTTTAAACTGTCTTTCGAGACATTTTACAATAACACACTTAAAGAAACTGGTTCTTGTCATTTTAAACGAACATCTGCCTAGAATGTCTAAAATCAAAAATATAGAAATATTTTCTGTAACCAGTGAGAAATAAATATCCTAAAAATAACCTAGAATAATCGAAAATCAATTACTTTCACAATAATACGAGGGTTACTCTGAAATTTTTGAAATACGCGCAGACGAGAATTTGCAAAATAAAAATAACGGTTTAATTTTAAAATACAAAATATTTTATAACAAATATTTTATAACAGAAGAGGATTTTTTACTGACTTACTTTAACTTGTTTAGCGTAGAATAAATTTTAAACAGAAGAGAAAATGGAGTTGACGCGAGAACATTTTCGCGCTCTGATTTTCTACGATTTTAAAGCAGGATTAAATCAAGAAGAATGCGTTCGACGGTTGCAATGAGCATTTGGCGATGAATCTTCAGCTCGTGCTACTGTATATAGATGGTTTAGAGAATTTATAAGAGGTCGCAATTTTCTTCAGGATGAAGAACACACAGGAAGGTCGCCGTCGGCAGTAATCCCGGATAATGTGTCTGCCATTCGAAAAATGTCAATGGATGATAATCGCTTTACCTATCAAATGATACAGAAGGAACTTAACATTTGATCCGCAGCCATACACAACATCATTCATGAAGAATTACATATGTAAAAAGTAGTTTGCCATTGGGTTCCCCATAATCCAACTGAGCACCAAAAAGAGGAGCGTGTCAGAATCAGTAAAGAAATTCTTAAATTGCTAAATGATGGTGGTCACCACATCATTTCTAACTGAACTTCTTAAAATTGTAACACGTGATGAAACATACATACCGTTTTTTGACGTTCCAACACGTCAAGAAAGCAAAGTATGGGTCTTTGAAGATGATCCCACGTCGATAAAGGTGAAAAAACAATGCGCGCTGAAAAAAGTGATGTATGCCATTTTCTTCAGAAGTACGGATTGGTCAAAGCCATCAACTTAGAAGGACAGAAGACAATAACGGCAAACTGGTATACCACTAAATGTCTTCCAGAAATTCTATAAGAATTGAATGTTAGGGGACTAATGCTTCAAAATGATAATGCATCTTCACATACAGCCGGATTAACAAAGTTTCTTAAACAAAAACAAATTAAAGTGATCGAACATCCGCCATATTCACCTGATCTAGGTATGTGCGACTTTTGGTTATACTTTAATCTATAAAAGAACTTACGTGGACGTCATTTTCATTCAAAAGAACAGATTAATGTGGCTATAAATGCATTTTTCATCTATTCCAAGAAATGAATGGCTTGAGGCATTTAATCTGTGGAAACTTCGTCTACAAAAGTGCATTGATGCTGGAGGAGACTACTTTGAACACACCTAAAATTTTGTAAGCATAACTTTTAAAAGCTAGTTGTATCTCAAAAATTTCAGAGTAATCCTCTTATATACATTAAATACATGAATAATTTCACAAATAAAAGCAAAAATGCAATAATTTTCGAGTAATAATGAATAATCTTACCAGTCAGCAAATTTAGCTGATCGCCCCCTAAAAATTTCTTCATTATGAATGTCTATTCTGTACCAAAACACAATTAGTGCGATGGAATTGAGGGCAAATTTGATCAAAAAGTGAATTCTTAGGAAAACTGATGTTGTTGTCATTGCCAATGCCGCACAGAATGTGTAGAACTAGTTAATATAAAGTGGAAAAAATTGCATAAGTGAATGAACTACAAAATTAGTTGTTGGTTTTATGAAATACATTTTATATTGATTTCACTAGAATGTTTATTGAAAAGGAGAGTATCTTAAAATTAAAACGAGATTCATGGTAAACTCTTACCCAGGGAAAACTACAGCTCAAATCTTTAGCTTGATATGTGGCGTTTGTAGAAGTTATATTCCGTTGATGAAGTGGTTTGAAGAAACTGCTATCTAGACATTCATTCTGTGAACGATTAATAATTATTAGCATTACTCAACAATAAATTCATGTAATATGCATGTTTTATACACCACACATGACATATGTAGCAGTCATATAATACATGCTTATAATGGATAGCTATTTTGCGATGCAATCAAATTTGACCATTACTCTTTAACTGTGCATAAAATAAATAAATTTAGGGACGTAAATAAATAAAATCATAAGGGTTGTTCAAATGAAAAGGTACGAAAAGATACTGAGGGTATAAATGACGAAATCGCTGGAAACACATGGAGATCGCTGGGTGACATGTTTGGTCTGTATGGCGATGATGAAGCTTCACCCACTTGAATTTGACCACTTCCACGAGTGTGATCCTGGAGATGTGTGGATGCGCGTTATCATGGAGCAGAACTACACCCTCCTTGAGGAGTCCTGGTCTTTTGTTCTTGATGGATATGCGTAGACGTCGGAGTTTTCCCCAGTACATATCAGAGTTAGTCATAAATCATACCAGAGTTAATCAGTGTAGTGTGTATCGCCATCGTGTCTTCACAAACACTGCCACAGCAATTGGACAGCACTCTTGATAAGACCCTCTGCGCATGCTCTGATCCACGATGGAGATTCGAATAACATCTCTAGATGTCTCACTACATTCTGCCACAGCGGCACAGACAAATATGTTAAGGCTACAACGTTTTGTACCATTTCATGTGAACACTCTTTGTAGTAGCAGTATCGTAGATTTTTTCATTATTAGTATCAAACATGTGTAAAAATGAAAATGATTTCTTTATAAAAAAGTTTATTAAAACGCGTCTGCTTTTCATGTTAGTAAATTTAGCTAACGATATTTTTTAGTCATTATATTTAGTATAAATAAGTATTTAAATTAATATATTCAAATGTATTTTTTCAATGTATGTCATTACCCTTTAAAATTGTTTCATATTTTCTCACATATTATAAATTCTAATGTGATGAGCGGTTAAAGTGAATTTTAATAAGCATTTAACAAATGAACTTCAAAATAATTTTGTAGAATTCTAGAGAAATTATTATCGAGAAACCTAGCAACAAATCATTTTTGGGAATGCGGTGCTAAGCCTAATAGCCGAAGACCGTTGTAATAAATTTAAGAAGCCACCAAGTGTTATTTTAAAGAATTTTGCTTAGTTATTAAGTCTAATGTAACAATTACAAAGGAGGAAACCTGGAAAATCCCAAACAATAATCCTGACAAATGTGCACGCAAAAAATTAAAAAACAAATACAAAATCCATTTCTCTTTGATTAAAAGTTACTGAGTTTGAATCCCCAATCTTCCACACTGGATAGCAAGAATTGTTCTATCTTTAAGCCATTGTCAGCTCACAGTAGCAAGAAATTATTGTAATGCGATAAATTTCATTTGAATTTACCATTATGTTTATACCGTTTATAGATTTATCGTCATTTTTTATTTCGTTGGCAATATAAGAATGAGGTGTTGCATTGTGATAAAACGAATTCCTCTCCTTCTATTTAGATTATTGCTGAATTATTATTTATTGTTATATACTTCTCTCTAAATTATGTCTTTCAAACTAATTATGTTTTTAATATGAGCTATAATATATGAGTAATTAAGAAAAATCAAGCAGTACACAATTTTTTTTCTTCTCTAAATGTTTCATAGATGAATCTTTTGAAATAACAACACATTATATGCTTGTAAAATTATACAAAAATATAATGTAATATTCCTTATATTATGGGTTATATAATTTTGAAGAAGTACATTTTCAAAATACGGACACATGATAATCTTGTATTTTCAGAAACAGAACTGAATTTAAAAACTACAATTATCTTATTTATGTTTTATTAGTTTATTCCCTTTTACAAAAATAAAAAAGAATTAAATTACTAAAACTCACATTATTTCTCAAAATTTAAACAAAGCTGTTATTCGAAGTAAAATGAAACTATATAAGCACATGAAAAGATTTATTTTTATAGGTTTAAATTTTACTGTAAATATACTTCATACCAAGCAGATGTTAAAAAGCAGCTGCATATATTTGAAAAGAAAATTCTGAAAACAGTTATGGATTTTCGTATTAACTCAATGCTTATTTTTTTTTTTCATTAACGAGGAATATGAAATCAAAGAACAATCAGAAAATACGAGAAAAGTTCTTAAGCATACGTAGAAAGGAATAATTTATGATGGTTATTCTTTAAAATCGAAAAGTGCTTGATTCCACTGAGAAGAAAATTATAATCATTTAGGTAAGCGAACAATATTCAAAAGGATTTTGGAATTAAAATACTTAAAAAAATATCATGTTGTATACAATTACACAAGATAATTGCCAAGTACCTATTTTAAAGGAAGATGTCAAAGAACTAAACATCACTGGTTGATATATTATGAAATAAGTATTTGATATCGAAAAATAGAATACTATTATCTTTATCATAACATTCTAGTTAAATCAATATAAGCATTATTTCTTAAAAAAAATTAATGAATTTTCTCATTTATTTTTTATATAATGCGTGTAAGAAATAATAATCTTACTATCATTAACTATAAATGAAGATTTTTTTTGTTATTATACGTTGAAAAAAAGTGTACACATAGAAGTGATATAAAAAGCTATTCTATTTTCCAGCTGAGTTCTCCTTTTGCTGGCTGTAAACATTCAAGAGGGTATTATGTGTTTTACGTTCATTTTATTGTTCTCCATAAAAATTCTAATAAGTTCCTTTGTTTTACACGTACTAAGAAACAACTGTCTCTTTGAGATACTACCGCTTCGCTCTGATGAGAAATTGTAATATTAATCAGGAGTTTTAGTGTGACTTGATTTTTATAATTGTTTTATTATTTTTAAAATTAATAATTCAATCATGAAATTAATTATGATTTTTTTCTTACTTACGTCTCACATTTCATTCACAGTTTTGAATGAAAATGTATTTTTTCCATTGCAACAGTTTTTCACAAAATACAATATGATTTTTTTTTTTTCAATTTAAGTTGTTGAATGTTGGCAGCAATGTATTTAAATGAAAACTTTAAATTGTAATTATGCTTTTTGAATATATCTTTACTTAAATTTTTTGTTAGTTTTTTACACACTTCCTTACGTTACTTTTATCAATTTATTAGATATTACTTATATTTTTTTATTTGCAATGTTACCACTAGGCTAAATAATTTACTTACTTTTTAATCAAAAAACATAATACGAAAACTTAAAGGTCAGTTTCAGAATACTGATTTATAATTTTTTAGAGAATTAGTTTCTTTAATACGAGATTTAAACACATATACTGACTTCTTCATAGAATAGCCGGAAGAAATTTTTCTCCAAATTTATGGTTGTTATTTTGTTATTTGTTCTACATAGAAAATGAATAGTGTTGATGACATGGACATATGAAAACATTTCTCTTAAATCAAATTATCTACCAATTCAATAAACTTTTTCTGACAATTTTATTAAAACATTTTATAGAAAAGGAATAATCCAAAATCATAAATCCAATGTTAAAAAAAAGGATTTGAAATTCAAAAATTATTTTTGAGTTTTCTTAATTCGAGGTTATTGAATCCTAAAAATAAATTTTAAATTTCTATTAAAGTAATGAAAAATGTGGAACTTTGAGTAGAAATTATTTTATTGGGCACAGTTTTGAACACAGAATAGTATTTGCAAAGTTTATGTATGAAACATAAATATTTATGAATATTTATATTGATTTTTATTTTGCTGAATTATTTAATCAACATTCTATGAAATTATATTCTATGAATTACATAAAAACTGATTAACCAATGATACCTTTAAATTAATTAATGTTACAATTAATTAAGTTTTCCAGAAAGTTATTATTGTTGTTATTATTCAGTACATTTATATCTTTCTTATTTTTTATTCTTATCATTCTTAAAAACAGAATACTTAAAATTCAAGACTCTTTAGGAAAAATTTTATAATTCGACTCAAAATTAGAAACTGCAGGAACTATTATGCCTCAAACTCTTCATGCAAAACTATATTATGATTATTTTAACATTAAAAAACAAACCTTTCTTTTATCAATCAAAATTGCTAATATAGTTGTATTGTAGATATTAAAATAATACAATACGCCAGTGTTCGATAAAGCCAGCCAATTTATGAACTTTATTTATTATATATAAGATTAAAAATTTGAGTTTTTATGAAATATATCACTAATGTGAGAAATATTTTCAGTTGATGAAATTTTCCTTTCACTGATATATTTCTAAACAGAAACATCCTTTGAGTGCTGAAATGAATATATAAGCATCTAATAAAATTTCGAATGATGTTCGTTTCGCAAAAGATGAAAAGGAAAACAATAGCAGAGGTTGAAGTCTTACGTTGTTTGTTTCACGTTTATATGACATAAATGGACTTGTTCTATTTTACCTTTATACTTCTGATTGCCGTGCCTCTACTGAGCATTAAAGAGTGATTTCTTTGGGTGACGGGCGATCATTGTTATTTCATGAGCATTTGGATTTAAATACTGGCTTGAAAATAATACCGATGCATGTCGACGTAGAATGCAAGTTATCATAATTTTAATACAGGAAATTTCACATCAAAGAGGAAAAAAAAAACTATTAAAAAATAAAATAATTCTACCCTGAATGCAAGATATTGAATTTTTTATTTTGAAAAATCAAATAATTGCATCAAATTTAAGTAAAATATTTTATTTGTGTTTAAGCATATTGATTTATTCATCATTATCGATATTGATGTTTCTCTAATGATGTAAACAATTTTATTATTTACTGTAATTTATACTTATTTGTTTCCATTCATTTACACTTTATTTTCCTATGTAGATGCTTTTATAAATATTTAGCTAAATTTTAATTGTTAAAAGACACTAGGGATTACTTAGTAAAGCTTTAAAAACAGAAAAAATGGGATATTTAATCGAAACGAGCAAAAAATAAAATAATTCTTTTCTAATTTCAATTTTATATATTTTTAAAATATATAATTCAATATATATATATATATTCCCAATGGCAGATTGTAGACAGTTACAACAGCAACATAGTCTATTAATCTATTGTTCCCTGACACCCAAGGAACCGGACAGAAACAGCTACCTCAAGCCGCCGAGACGTTACCCCGGGTGCACCACAGGGGGTGGGCCACCATCGCAACCTCACACATGGCATAGGGACCCGTTTATAGGGAAGCATCGTTCATACTTCATTCGCACACACAAGGAAATGACACGGACTGGATAGAGAGAGAGAGAGAAAGTACATCCATGCCTGAACCAGGATTCGAACCCAGGACCTTCTATCCGTAGTCAGGCACGCTGACCACTAGACAAGTTGACCATGCGTATTGATATATATATATATATATATATATATATATATATATATATATATATATATGATATATATATATAATATATATATATATATATATATATATATAATATAATAATAATGATCAGTTCAATACATAATATAAATTCAATACATAGTTCAAGACAATATATATATATCAGTATAATGTTTAATAGTGACTAAATTTAGTCAATATAATAGAAATTTATATATTTAATAGAAATATAATATATTTAATATATAATATATTTTTAATATATATAATAGAATATAATATATTTAATAGAAATATCAATTTAAATTTAGTCACTATTAAGCATTATACTGATATATATATATATATATATATATATATATATATATATATATATATATATATATATATATATATATATATATATATATATATATATATATATATATATATATATATATATATATATATATATATCAGTATAATGCTTAATAGTGACTAAATTTAGTCAATATAATAGAAATTTATATATTTAATAGAAATATAATATATTTTTAATATATATAATAGAATATAATATATTTAATAGAAATATCAATTTAGTCACTATTAAACATTATACTGATATATATATATATATATATATATATATATATATATATATATATATATATATATATATATATATATATATATATATATATATTAGTATAATGCTTTAATATAGTGACTAAATTTAAATTGATATTTCTATGACATCCTTAATAAATTTTCACTAGTTGGTGTTCCAAAATTTTAATTTCCTTGAAATTTATAATTTTGAGATAAGAGCTTTGATGTATTGAACTGATCATTATTGAGTCAAACATAGCCATATAATCCTTTAATCATTAAGATACTTTACTAATTTTTCATATTTTTCAGTATATAACCTGGCCAAAAGCTTTTAAGTTAAAACACACAATCTATCTGATAAACCACACAAATGATCTTTACTGCCATTACTTCTTTTTGTTCCGGCCTTCAGACATAATGGAAAAGATTCAATAATTCATTTTGTGGTACTATATATAGGTTTTCTTTCATTGTTCCAATTTTCGTTTGGATTTTGAATAAATGGAAGAAAAATAATAACGCTGGGAAAAATAATTGTAAAATACTTCTGGATGTGAAGAAATTCATATTCCCGAATGATAAAACGTTTTTCACTTCTATGATTTTAATTATAATATTTAAAGAAAGTTGCAAAATGTTCTCTCTACTTATTTAAAAATATTTTACCCTAAAATATTTGCGTCAAACGTGTTCAAAAATAACGTCAAACGTGTTCAATAATTTCATTATTTACTTAGAATAAACTAAAAATTTAAAACATTATAATCATTGATTTTTACGATAATTAACTTTTAGAATTAAAGCGAATTTTAAAGAAGGTAGAATATTTCAATCAATGAATGTAGAAATGGTATATAAAAAAAATTCCAAATTATAATTTTAGTGCTTTTATCTTTTATTGCTGTTACTAATTTTTAAAATGTCCCGACTTCCATTTCCATTAAAATTTAGATGAAGCATTAATAAAATCGATTACTTATCTGAAATTGACAATCAACGTATACTTATAGCTTTTGACTAGTTTGCATTCATTTGTATATAGTGATTTTTTCTCAGTTTTTAAATAGAAAATTAATTTATGGAAGAAATGCCACGGAATTTTTTAAAAATTGTTTTACTCATCGTGAGGTTGATGGGCATTAAAAAATAATGAAAACACTCTAATTTGATTTGCAAAATAAGCAGGAAGCTAATGGAGATTGATAAGAAAATTGGAACTGTATTTCCAGATGAAAAACATTATGCTGCTAGAAAATGTATGTGTACTTTACCAACTAGAATTATTTCAATGCAACTCTAATTATAGATTTGCTAGTATTTTAATTCTGACAGTGAAAATGAAATTTTGAGGTCTTCTATCGATGTAAAAGTAATATGTCAAAATTACTTTTGCTAGAAAAAGAATTTAAATTCCTTTTCCTTAATTTAATTTAATATCTTATTATTGGGATATACGTAATGTGATATCAAGCACTATTTTAAATAAGATATGTGCCGTAAACATATGTATATTTAAAGCATTTTTAAAAATTTTCATTTATTTTCATTAAAATTTAATCATTAAAATTTTTCATTGATTTTTTTAAAAATTTTATTATTCTTAGACATTATGTCATATTTCATTATACAAAGTTAAAATTTCATGACTTTAAAGCTACGGAAAAAATTGTATTCAATTTAATTTGCAGTAACTTTTAACACGGGGCGACGTTTCTTTTTAATTAAAAATATTTATGTCCTTTTTTACAAAAATGGTTTATTTTGTACCAGTTTTTTCCTTAGAAATAATATTATATTATTTTTTGAGAAAAAGGAATTGGACTTGAATATAGGAAAATATTTGAAAAAGTATTTACATGAGATAGATTTTAAAAAATATTTTACTTTTATTAATTCCGTTTAAAATATAAGTGAAAATATATTTAATAAAATTTATTTTAGACAATTTTTCTAATGTTAGTTTGTTTGGAAAGATATTTCGATTTTTATAAAAATGAAAAGCGTATAATGAATGAATATCTATTTCAATTGCATATTGTCATTTCTAGTGTAACTACTTTTGCCATCTTTCTGTTAGTAGCACGATTCCACGCTCTCAAAATGGTTGGTTTTTACTAGCAAAAAATTGTTCCAGTAGGGAAAAACGAAATTACTTTAAGAACAATCCAACAGTTTATATATGCATTGTTTGTGTGTTTAGTTACAAAGAGTTTATACAGCTTTTTTTTAATGTGTCATTATAACAATATTGTGTCTATTAAACATAGAACACAATACAAATTCAGTAAAAAAGTTACGAAAAAATTAAATTTTATTATAAACACATGATTCCAAATATAACTATAAATAGGAATAACAAAGCTTTCAGGAACGTATGTTTATTAATATTATTAAAGTTCCACATCACAATATAAAACAATAACGGCACATTACTTATAATTTCACAAAACAGCCACACAAAGAAAGAAGCAGTGAACAAAAACAATTTCAATATCTTAAGGGATCTCAAGTGACTTTCTGGGAGAAATTCACAAGTTGCTCCTAGCGCCATCTACCCACTTAAACAGGGAAGATAGCTGTAATTATACCCTTTACAGTATACAAATTTAAAACTACTTGAAATTATATGTTCCGTGTATAATTGGAGATTTGTCTAATATGGCTTGGTTTGGCGATACATTTTGGCGATAAACTTTAATTTCTGGTAATCCTGGTAACCGCATCTTTATATAGCTTTTGTGTAGCGGCCATCTTGTTAGTCACATCTTGGCATCTTGGGTCAAAAGGAATCGCCAAAGAATCGAGAGGTACCCGATTGTAAATTTTTACCGAAATTACTAGTTTTTTTATTATTATGTTTTCTGTCTTTAAACTTGGTTAATTTTTACTAAGAACAGATTTTTTTTCGCAAATATAATAAGAAAAATAACTACATGATGAACAAGAATTATTTTATAGTAATAAATTTATAAAGGAGGAAATGTTTTTATTTAGATGGTTTGTTTTTATATTTTTATATGAATCCAGTTAGGCATTTTATTATTGGTAACTTAGAACATTATTAATTTATTACACAAAAGAAAGAAGTAAAAGAGTTTACTTTTTATATATTTTTTTATTTGTCTAATATGTATCAGCAAAATCAATCCATTACATTGTTTGACACAGTTTATGATAGAAAGCAGAGATTTCCTTAGTTTCGTCTTCAAAAAATCAATAAAATATCCCACTGTGATCAATTACTTGAAAACCTCTTAATCACGTAGATTTCATATGATTTAACATTTGAAATACTACACTGTTTACATATTCCTTAATTATATAATATTTATAATTCAGTTATTTATTTTAATGTATTATAAAATGTTTATTTCGTTAGATTTTTTTAAAAATTAATCTAAAAAATTATTTATTTGCTTTAATATATTATAAAACCCGAATTATATTTAGAAAAATAAAATTGGAATGCATCGCAAATTGTTTAAAACAAAAATATTTTAAATTAGAAATTTTTTAAGCGATTTTTTGTCATTTAATCATTTGAATAAGCGTAAGCGTTCACATGATAGCCTTTAAGTGACCAGGAAGAGATTTTTAATTCTTCCTTTTCGTATATATTTCCACTCCTCAGCAATCAGTGTAGTTAGTCTATTTTATCATATTAATATAAAGTTGTCCAATATAAGTTTAGATTTGGCAATTGGTGTGGTGTTTTAAAATTTGCGACAATTAGCTATTGTGACATATGCTGGCTAACTTGTCTAGTGGTCAGCGTGCCTGATTACGTATAGGGAAGTCCTAGATATGAATCCCGGTTCAGACATGGATGTACTTTCTCTCTCTTTCTCTATCTAGCCTTTGTCCTTTCCTTGTATGTGAATGAGGTATGAATGGTGCCTACCCTACAAACGGGTCCCTATGGCATGTGTGAGGGTGTGATGGTGACCTACCCCCTTTGGTGCACTCGGAGCAACGCCTCGGCGGCAAAGTGGTCGCAGTTTCTGGATGTTTCCTTGGGTATAAGGGAACAATACATCCCGATATACCCCGACCATTGGGGAAAAAAAACAACTGTGACATATAGGTAAAAAATTTAGTTCCGTTTGCTTCTTAATTTTGCTTGATAGAAGATATACATGTGTTATTCTGATAATCAAATCATGAGAGATGATTACTATTATTTTTAAAGACTTGAAGTTGCGCGTATATTACTTAAACAAGTTAGATTTTAACAACATATTTATTAACATATGAAAATAAGAAATGAAAAACATTCAAACATCACAGACGTCGCGAACGAGTACAATGTTTCTCGTTCAGATTGTTGGCGCGTTAACTTTTAAAATATTGCCACTGCTGGATTACAAACTTTAAGTATTGAGTAGTGCTCCCATAGACTTTATCAGAAGGGCAGATAATAAGCCTACCGTTTGGACTAAAGGATTTTAATAACTTAGATGCTAGGAAGAGAGAGTTAAAATACTTTCAGTCATCCTGCATTTTTGTTACATGCCAATCTTCTTGCTGTTTAAGGCAAATTTTTCAGAAATATATTTTTTGTAAAATATTTTAATACAATCGTATCACATAAATGGTATACATTTCAACATATTTGCTGGGAAAACATTATTAAAACGTAAATTTAATACGGATCTTTCAACCGGATAAACGTGCATTTGTAGTTTTAAATATTGTTAAGGGATTCAAATCTATTTTTTCGATAAATCAAATATTATAAAATCAAGTAGGCTTCAAACTCTTTTGAATAATCAAAATTGTTCCCAAAGAATTTTAGAATGTAGACCTTTGCTTAAGGCTCTGGCACACAGAATTTCTTTCCAGTGGTCCATTGTGGTATTTTGGGCAATGAAAAGCTGAATCACTGGCTAAAAAGGGAGCCTTGATAGATCAACGCATGAATTGCCCTCTTCCATTTCATCCAACTAAATTGTTTGTAAACCTGACTCTCAAGAAGACTCTTAAACAAGATATGGCTCAACGTGCGACGTACAAGAGATGGAAGATTTTGGGGGAGGAAAGAGCTGTTCCCGTTTTTCCAAGAAAGACTGTGGTGGCCCTTTTTAGAGGTCTAACTGGACATTATTGTTTCTGGGACCATCTCTATAGGATTGGAGTAGTGGATTCCCCGGACTGTGTTTTGTGTGACTCTGGTTAACCAATGACTTTTGAACATTTAAATAATTGTGTGGTTCTTTCTCAGTATGAGAGCATTGTTGAAAAGTATTGGAGAGCCCGTGAACTAATGGCTTAGGCGCTAATGTTCACAACATTTGTAAATAATCATAAAATCAGGTAGTGTGACATTCTTGTCAGCCATTTATGATTGAAATTCTTAGAAAAAGGACGCGCATTGCAAATCTGTAAAACTTCTGTGGCTAATTAATCGATTGATTTCTTAAAAGGAATTAGAAATTCTATTCATATCATTGAAATCATACTTCAGAAAGCATTTTAGAAAGGTAATGTATGCATATTATTGCATGAGTATTATAAATCTATTTAGATAATATTTTATAAAGAGCTATAAACTATATATGTGTATATATATATATATATATATATATATATATATATATATATATATATATATATATATATAGAGTGGCGAAAGCAGTATTATTGAAACATAATACATATGAAAATATCCGCAGATGAACATTTAATTAAAAAAGCAGATGTTTATCTTTTTGAATGTTTTGAAAGAAAATCCGATTGCATAAAATAAGGAGATAATTGTGCATTATTTGGAAAACCCATTGCTTATCTCGTTATTACGCAATTCCTAAAATATTTAGTCAAATTTGTAAGCATTTGTTTAGATAAGCATTTTGCAAATTAATGTTTCGATATGAATATTTTTGAATCAATCGAATTAAATCATCGATGACATTCTACCATAATATTGAAACTTAAAACTGTTTTCTACTAAGCATATACCTTAACGAAATGCAAATCTTTGAAAATATATAAGAAAAGCAGAATTGTAATATAAAAAAGTAGATTTTATTTAATTGATACAATATTTTATACTTACCAATCCTTCAATTGAACAAAACAGCACAAAACTAGATATTACAAGCCATATAACCACTCTAAGACCGGTTGTTCTCCAAACAGTGCGAGATATTCTTAAAGCAGACGAGCTTAAGGTTTGATCATTATCATCCTGCAGAAGGAAAATTTATTTAAAGAATGCAGCCTTTTATGAAATGTATATAAATCACTAAAATCAGTAATGGATATTAAAATTATATAGAAATTTCAGTTCAGTAGTTCATATATTTATACTGATTCATATCCTGAATATCCTCCTGATCATATCCTGAATTGTATGAAAAAACTATGGGACGAAATCTACACTTCTACCCTCCTTGTCTTCGATTTCCTCTCAGTCAACGTATTCCTAGATCCGTCAGACCCTTGGAGATAAGCAACAACAACAACATATATTGATACTATCTGGATAAAATCTTCAGACACTAACATTAAGCTCATATTTTTTTGCTCCTTTGCTCAAATTAAAATTAATTAATTAATGGATTTGAAACATAATAAACAAAATGAACACTCTTGAAAGTTTTGAAATTTACCTATTTATGAAAAGAAAATCATTGAAAATGTATCCAAAACATAATATTATATAAATAGAGAAATAGTATACATAAAATTTATCAAATTATATTCAATTTAAAAGAGTTAAATTTATTAAAATTTTTTTTGAAAACGAATCATTGTCATAATATCATCTAAGTTTAAAATCTGATAACGGGATTGCTGTTGGAAGTTTTACTAATGTAGCACTAACATAAATACAAAATATTTTTAAGTAATCTTGTATTTAACCTATAGTATTTTTGTACCATATAATGGATATCTTAATAAGCTGAAACGTGTAAAAATTGTTTTATAACATCCAATTTTTGTCTTTCAGAAGGATTTTTCATAGGTAGTGTGCAGTAATCACGTACCACAAAGGGGCAAATATGTAAAAGTCCCACATTTTCAACACACTAACAAACACAATAGAAACTACAAGCTCATCATCCATCTCAAATTGTTCAATAATGTCTAAAAATCGATTCCATGATCTTTCTTGTTACAGAACATTGCCCTAACGAAAGGTTAATGGGAGTTTCACTAACATTTCAAAAAAATTTTTTTAAATATTAAAAAATATTATTTTTTAAATAGTAAATATTATGTTGTTGTTACTTATAATACATGATCAAGCCAATCTTGCTATGCAGTTGGCTTAGCAAATTTAAGTCAATAGGGTGCGCCTTTCGTTTAACCAGAGCATCACGAAGGGGAAAGTACTACTCTGCTCTTAACTCCTCCGAAAGATGGCAGCAGCAGAGGATCCACTCCATCAATTTTGACATTGTTCTGAAGGGGGAGGAAATTTTCTTCAGATCATTATACCCATGGTGTGCTCAACAACCGACTACAAGACTTTCGATTCCGTGGATTTAACGAGCATGTATATCGCATATACTCAGTGGGTTTTTGGCGGCATTGGGAATCGAACACCATCCTTCCGGGGGAAAGCCTAATCACTAGGCTACCACGGCCCCTACTAAATATTATACAACATGGATACCAACTAGCAATGTTTTTTTACATTCAGTCAATAATAGTATTTAAATTTTTTTTCTATTCGTCATAAAACTGCATCGAAAGTAGACTGTAATCAATTTGCCACAAACGGAATCTTAATTTACAAAAAAATTTTTTTAACCCGTGTATTAGATGAACGAAAACCGATAAATTTAAGTGAAAGTCATAGGTTTACCTCAAGAAGAAGTTTTCATTTTTAAACAACTTACTTATTTGAAATTTACTCTTTTAAAATAAACTTAATTCATGGTATTTATTGTTTTGCTAGTCAAAAAATATATGTTGTCTTTTCAAAAAGTTATATTGATAAAAAAAATATAGAAAGTTTCAATTTTTTTTTTTTTTTGAGGATAAATTTTCAAGATGATCCATATATGCTAAATTTGCTATAGTTCCCAAATTTATCATAGGTAAATTTCCTTCTCAGTTGATATATTTATTTACAGAAATTTAAAAGTACCTTCAAGTACAGCCAAATGTATCCAAACCAAGCTGGGACACACGCACTAATAATGAGTATAAGTGCAGCACCATATGTAATCCAAAATTCTATAGTACTAGGAAAAAGTTAAGATTAGAATATTCATAGCACTATATAAATATTAGAAATATAGTTAAAGGAATATTCTACGTACATAAATTATAGTAGGGATTAGAAAAGCTACATTAAGATTTATAGCATTATAATATTTGTAAATTTTTTATATGAAATTAAAAAAGCCATATTTACAGTATATATCGAAATCATAAAAGATCTCATTAAATACTATTCATTTAAATAGTATACATAAAAATGAATAATTTTAATAGATTAAAACAATAAATGAGTTATATTTTCTCAAATAAATCATTAAATGAAAAAAATTTAATTAGTTTTACACATCAAATAACTTTTTTAAATTTTAGTGTTACACACACACACGCACACATACGCACGCACACACACAGACACACGCAAACACACAGACACACGCACACACAGACACACTCACACACACAGACACACGCACACACACAGACACACGCGCACACACAGACACACGCACACACACACACACACACACACACAGACACACACACGCACACACACACACACACACACGCACACACACTCACACACGCACACACACACACACACACACACACACACAGACACACACACACACAGACACACACACACACAGACACACACACACACACAGACACACACACACACACGCACACACACACACACACACACACACACACACACTCTCTCACACACACACACACGCACACACACACACACACACGCACACACACAGACAGACACACGCACACACACAGACACACACGCACACACACAGACAGACACACGCACACACACAGACAGACACACGCACACACACAGACAGACACACGCACACACACAGACACACGCACACACACAAAACATTATTAAGAAGTGGTTTTTTTATAATTTTGTGATAAATATTTGAATGGAAAAAATTTATATTGATAAAATATTTTGTGCAAAGTTAAATATCAATTAAAATTTTTTATATATTTTATTTATTTGCATCAAATTTTCATCATTACTTTAAAATTTAGTATTATTTATAATAAAAATCACAAAAGCCACAGTGATCTTATAATTTTGTAATCCTCTGTATATTTGATTTTATTTGAGTAACTGTAGAGATTTTGTGGGAAGAAGTTTTCCAAGTTTTCAAAGTATGTATGAGAATGACTCGAGAGATGACTGTCAAAAGTTGTGAAATATTTTGAGCACTGATAATCATACATCAACATTTATCTAAAAAGTGAAAAATGTAGGCTTCTGATTTTCATGCAGCTATTATATCCATTAGTATTTGTTATCTTGTGGAGAATATTTATATATCACATCGATAAGATTTTCGAAACATTAAGAAACATAGATTCCTCAACAAATTGAGAAAAATGTTGTCCCAGGAAAACAAGTTTGAAATTTCTGGGACATATAACCACATGGGATAAGCATGCTTAATCCTTAAAATGCAGAGACTAAGAGAGAATCAACTATACCTCTCCGGCAACCGAACCAACAAAGATTGAAGCTCGTAGTTTATTAGGATTTTTTAGTTACTGTAGGGATTATATAGGCCAGAATTTTTTTAAAATTATGTTAACCTTTAATCAACTTAAAAAAAAAGTTCCTACGTTTTCTCATGTGATGTTACACCTGAAGCGATGTCTTCTCAATTTAAGAAACGCATTTATAAAAATACTAGCCTTATATTTTCCAGATATGTTTACTCCAAGAGTTAATTTTTCTTGCCATGTCTGGTATACATGCTTTTAGGATGTTTTTAACTTGACACCTTGGAAATTTTTGGAAAGTACGAAGTGATTCAGAAGAAGTTATGTTTTTGCCAACTCAGCAGCTTTTTAGTTACCTTCGACACTGATGTACGCTTTTCTCCAGCTGTGTTTTTCAGAATGTCTGGGTATTATGTGGGTGTTTTTCAGAATGTCTGTGGTATTATGTGGGTGTTTTTCAGAATGTCTGTGGTATTATGTGGGTGTTTTTCAGAATTTCTGTGGTATTATATAGGTGTTTTTCAGATGACGTAAGCTTTTGAACTATTATTAGCTGGGTTAAGGAGGGAAGTTTTTGCTTCCTTGGTTGTTTGATCATATAATGACTAGAATTTGAAAGTTCTTGTTTTGGGCGACTATAGCGAGAATTTGCTTGGTATATTGAATTTCCGTCTCTTAATTTTGCTTACCAACTACTTCTTCCAGATTTGAGCCACCAGTGAAAATGTTGATATTGTCTGATTCATGGAGGTGGGGATATAGTTTGATTCCAATAGAGAGATTCTGGATACCAGTAGAAAAAGATCTTGATGGACTGTGTCTATACGTATTGCTTTTTCTATGTCTTTTGGAGGTGGGAGAGACTGAGCAATGGCTAAGATAAGATCATGAG
Organism: Latrodectus elegans; assembly: GCA_030067965.1. Taxonomy (NCBI): domain Eukaryota; kingdom Metazoa; phylum Arthropoda; class Arachnida; order Araneae; family Theridiidae; genus Latrodectus; species Latrodectus elegans. The sequence continues at coordinate 50,016,248 of CM057818.1, read as the reverse complement.
TTAAGCTAACTTACTTGACTCTGGCTTCAATAGTCAGACCCAAAGGAAGAATCCTATAATTACTTGATGAGCTGATGTTGGTTTCATTCTAAAGGCACCAGTGATGTATTGGGTTATTCAGAAAGTAATTTTGTTTTTCCCGACAGAGGATTTAATTGTGTTTTTTCGAACCCAACTTCACACTTAAGACTGATAATCATTATATGTTATGAAGATTATATTTGCAAGGCTTGCGTGTGAAAAAGTTCAATTAATTGTACGTAGTAGTTTATAGTTGGTGTCATTTTAAAGATGAAGAGCAATAAGGAGCATTTTCGTCATATTTTACTTTTTTTACTATATAAAAGGTAAAAATGCTGTTCAAGCTAGAAAGGAATTAATTGATGTGTATGGAGAAGATGTATTGACAGTACGCCAGTGCCAGAACTGATTTGTAAAATTTCGATCAGGCACTTTTGATGTCGAAGTAGCATCACGTTCCGGAATGCCGGTTGAAGCTGATAAAGACAAGATAAAGGAATTAGTTGAAGCAAATCAGCGTATATTAAGACGTGAGATGCGTGGGAGGTTAAATTTATCGAAAACTATTTATGACCACTTGAAAGGCCTGGGTTTAACCTCGAAGCTCGACATATGGGTTCCTTATATTCTCACGGAGAGAATTTGTGTCATCGCGTTGACCTCTGTGATTCGTCTCTCAAACACCACGAAAATGTTCCATTTTTGAAGCGCATCATTACTGGGGACGAAAAACAGATTGTATATAAAAGTGTCAAATGAAAGAAATCATGGAACAAAAAGATGAACAGGTTTAAAGCATTTCGAAATCCAAAATCCGTCAAAAAAGTGATGCTCTCTGTTTGGTGGGATTTTAAAAGAAACGTTTTTTTAGCTTTCACAGGATAATACAACAATAAATTAAGAAGTCTTCTGTCATCAGCTGGACAAACTGAATGATGTACTTCAACAGAAAAGGCCAGAATTAATTAACTGAAAAGATGTAGTGTTCTACCAAGATAATGCAAGAACTTATACAAGTTTGGTCACTCACCAAAAGCTTTTTGAGCTTGAATGGGATACACTATCACACTCACCATATTCTCCAGATCTAGTGCTTTCGGATTATAATTTGTTCCTGTCATTGCAAACCATTTTTGATGGTGAAACATTTACTTCAAATGAAGAGGTTTAAAATCACCTGGATCAGTTTTTTGCCAACGAAGACAAATCATTTTATGAGCGTGGAATCATACTACTACCAAAAAAATGGAAAAAGGTGTTGCACCAGAATAGACAATATATAATTTGATAAAATATTTATGCATTATGTGTGAATTGTCTTTCATTTCCCCCACCCAAAAAACGAAATTAATTTCCGAACTACCCAATATAATAAAATTCTACATTGGATGCTTGCTAGTTTTAAGTAAGACCTTCTGGACAAGCAGTTGATGCAAAGTACATGGGGCAGAGCATTCTTTCAAAAATTGTCTTGTATAGAATGATATGGAATGCTTTAGGAAAACCTCATTCACTTAATACTATTCTGCGTTCCAGATAAATGTCAGGCTTGGGCTTTTCCTTATACTAATACTTCTGCAACCACGATTAGTGCCAGCCTGGCACAAATTGTCAATTTAGTTAGACATACTTATTGCTTTTTTCTTTAACAAAAGACTTATTTCATTTCAAAGTGAGCAATCCTCAAAAGAAAAGATTTTTGTATTCTAGAATCTTAAAAAAAAATTAAAACTTGGCTTTTTGAAGCGGAAATGCAAATACTGTTTGATCACAATCATCTTACATGCCTAGCCAATTGTACACCTGGAGCCAAATTAGGGACTCATCTGTATAATTTTGCTGTATAGCTAAACTATACAGATAAGTTATTGGAGCACAATATGTAAAGTCTCAACAATTATACATGTAACATATCGTAAGGTGTCAAAACATACAAATGCATGCATACAACATAGGTTACTAATAGAAGAAGATTAAATTCAGAATTTCCTGTTGAAAAATGAAACTATGTCCCTTTATGTGCTGTTTTCATCGGTTATAAATCATTATTTTCATTTAAAAATACCTAACTATTAACACGTGTATATAAATCTTTAATGATTTTTTACGGTTATTTCTATTTCCTTTGACTTTTGTACCCAAATTTGAGCCGCATCTTTACAACTAGTTTAAACTTTAAGTTTTGTGACTTATTGCTTCATTTGAACTTTTAACTGTTCTTTCAAGTTTAGCAGCATAATCCTAAGGACTAATATGTTTCTTTGGGAGACATGAAAACAGAGAGCTCCTTGTAACCACATCCGGTTACACCTTCCTTTTATTTTCTTCAGACAAATGACTTCGAATAGAGAGCCGCAATATGTGTTTATGAAAAGAGGACATTTCTTAATGATTATATTATGTTTGAGCTTTCTAAGTCACACTTTTAAAATAACTATTTTGCTGTTGTGAACTCTATTTTCTCTATGTGAATAATCACTTTATTCTTTAAGTTTCTTAACCAAACCTCGTGTGTAAATGCTTATCACACTTATTTGACACACTTGTCTTAATATCTTCATGCTTCTAAAATCATATTTGATTTTTCATCATATGTTTTGTTTCGTAATGATTCAATAAATAAAAATATCAACATTTTAAAAAATTTATTTCAGTTTATGTTACTCAATTGCCCTCACGAGATAAGAAAATAATAATTAGTTCAAAAAAGGAAGTAAAAATATCAGTGTCACAGAACTTTTTCATAAATATATTTACAAATTAAAAACGTGATATTCTATAAAGATTAAATAATATTTCGTTAATAAAATGATGGCTATTATTATTTTATCAGCAAATTTTTGTAGGAAAATGTAATTCTTTTTATAGAAAAATCTCTTAAATAAATTTATTTTTAAAATTAAAATTTTTTAAATATATATATATTTAAAAAATTTATCTTGGAAGCAAGATTTCCAAGATAAAAAGAATTTATCTTAGAAAAATTTTTATACCAAGATAAATTTTTTTTTTTAAAGTGAAATACATTTTTGAACACAAAATATATAATGTAATTATATATATATATAAATATATATATATATATATATATATATATATATATATATATATATATATAATTACATTATTATACATTTTGTGTTAAAAAATGTATTTCACTTAAAAAAAAGTATTTATCTTGGTATAAAAATTTCTGAGATAGTGAATGTTCGTAAATGTCTAAATTATTATTTTGATTGAAAAAAATCTCATATTTCCAGTAAAATAATCATATGAAAGTTGTTTGTGCAATATTCTGTTATAAAAAGGTTCTGAAAACTACGATTTGTGTCAAATCTAATTAGTTATTAGTTTTGCAAACAATAGCATTATAATTTAACTAAAAAGAAGAAAATGTTCAAAATTGCTTAAAGCAAAATTTCCTTTTCTGCAAAATATGTTTGTATCCATAACTCTTTATTGCGAATGTTTAGCTATATTTCGAATCAAATTTGAACAACATTTTTTTCCAATGGCAGATTGTAGACAGTTACAACTGCAACAGAGTCTATTAATCAATTGTTCCCTGATACCATGGAACCGGCCAGACACAACCTCTTAGCCGCCGATGCGTTGCCGCGGGTACACCACAGTGGGTGGGTCACCATCGCTCCCTCACACATGCCATAGGGACCCGATTTATAGGGTAGGCATCATTCATACTTCATTCACACACACAAGGAAAGGACAAAGACAGGATAGAGAGCAAAAAAGTACATCCATGCCTGAACCGGGATTCGAACCCAGGACCTCCCTATCCGTAGTCAGGTACGCTAACCACTAGACAAGTGGGCCGGATAATTTTGAACAACATTTGGGAATAAAATAAATATCTTAAATCTAATCAAATTGGAAAATTACATGTATAAGAATATGCAATTTATTATTAAAAGTATTAACTAAATCAAGGGATTTTTTAATTAGTCTCATTCAAAAGTTTAATACATTTCTATCATTAATTCCATTGAATCAAAAAGTTATGTATGCGAGAGAATCTAACTTTCAGCATTCTTACCTTGACATAATAAGTAAGTGTATAGTGGTTATCGCAATGAAGATTCCAGCCATGCATAACAAATAATGTTTAAATAGAGGATCAGGCTGTTCAAGATAAGCTTTTTCTCTTCCTGATTCACGGAAACAAAGGAAAAGTGGTTGTATTCCAACACTTGAGCACCATTGACTGGAATGAAAATGAAAACATAGGATAAGCTATTGTCACCATCTTACGATTAGTCTTTTGTAGTTTAAGATAATCGATCAATAAAATTTAAATTTTACAATACCCACTTTATTGAAAAATAACACATGGATATGGAAAAAAGGAAAGTACAGGAATTGAAATAGGCACGCGTATAGCATCGGAATAAATAAACTGACGATTAAAATGAAAGAGAAAATCATTTCATTTATATTTGTAACTTTATTTAGCAAAAATAATATTAATGTCAATAGTTTTTACGCTCGTGGAGTAGAATTTTGCTTCATTATAGGAACAACTAATGAATTCAATTAGTGGTATTTTACGTATGAGAAAATTATATTTTTAACAAGTCTTAAATGCGTTTTACTGAAATAAGATTTTGTTCTCTGACAATTACGAAAGAAAATCAAATCTATGAAAATATTGTTCCGAAATGTCAGTTTGTGGTAAAGCTTCATCTTCTAACTGTCTAATTTCGAAAGATATGATAGATTCCATCATACTATCGAATAAAAATTATTGTTGGTGCATCTTCAATTCAATAAATTATTTTGAAAAAGTGATTAAGTGATAGGCTGTTATGAGAAATTGTTTTTAAAAACAATTATACCCGCTATTCAGGATGTTAATGATACCTGTATCCTGTAGCAAATATAGACTCCTACGCCTGTTTTGGATTTCCTGAAAGTGAGTGGACCTCGTCTGGTATACACCTTGACATGGAAATTAGTAATAACAGTAGCAAATATTGAATAAGATCACGTAATTGTCCTTCTTTAAATGGTGGAACGCGGCAGTCTCTTTAGAAAGTAAAACATATTAGTTTAATATTGTCAAGTCATTTTCTGTCCAAATCTCATGACAAACGCACCAGTTCATACAATCCTGCAGGCGTGGACTTAGCACTATACCAATTATTACATTCGTGCATATGTTTTCAGTGACAGCGTATGATATAGGTATCATGCCATTTCCGTTCTATCTACAATACTTCGCCACTATCACACAACTTAAGTTCATCATGATGGCTGATAACGTCTATCCAATCAGTTTATCTTTCGCTAAGAAGAGGGATGATGATGTCGTGTCCATGGAGTATGTGCAATAACCCTAAATGTCCCTGAAGCTTCCCAAGACAGCCCTGGTGATCTCTACAACTTTATCTGTAAAAAGAAGCTCTATAGGTTCCTCTATGCTGATGATAAAAAGCTTGGTCAGCATTGCTGGAAAGTTGGGCATTATCCGGGCTGTGAGGACAAAACCTGGTGTTACTCCTTTGTCCATCTTTAGAAATTTTCATGCCTTTCAAGTGTTTTGTTCTAAGTATGGCTATTATAGTTGAATTGGTTCTGTGACTGTTTAATTCTAGAATTGAAAACTTTTTAACTTGCTGGGAAATTAATTTTCGGCTGGCAATTGCATTGGCGTCAATGAGGGTCAAGCATTTCGATGGGTGAGGAGAATTACGGGCGCCTCTTTCGCGATCTCATTGGCTATCTCGTTGCCAGGACCGGTATCCATAAGAAGAGGGATGAACTAACAGAGCAAAAACTTACAAACCTCATAAAAAACAAAGAGTTTAACAAATGGTATGGTAGATTTATTAATTAAATTTAATATGTTCAGCAAAAAATAACTAAAAATAAGCTACATTTTTAAGATTAAATTATCTCCCGAGTTTGAAGTCTAGGGTAGGTGCCTTGTTAACTTCAGTAACATTCTGACTCTTCTACTAAGGACTTATGATATATGATCCTTTGGCAAGTTAGACAAACATTCATGCTGCCGTTAAATGCATCTTAAAGTTATATTCCAGTAGAACTTTGTATATCAAAGGCAGCAAATTAATTTTCTTTAAATATGACACTAATTTTTATGAAAACTATTTACTGTGCAATTGGAAAATGTGATCATTCATTTAGATAAATTTCATAAAAATATAATGTTATATTAAGTTAAAAATTTATTCAAAACATACAAGCAATGTTTCATATATGTACACAGTTTTCTTTTTTTATAATGATAAGTATTTTATTCAATAGTTTCTAAACTGTATTTACAGAGTAAATACCAACTAATCCTCTCAGTAATACTATTGATTCTTTTAAAATCATTTTAACAAAGTTAAATATCTTAAAATTTTAAATAAATTATGAAAAATATTTCAAAGCGCAATTGATTGCTTGTTTTTTTTTATACATAATTATCCTTTAAATTAACTAAAATGAAAAAAAAAATCAAAGAATAATATTGGAATTGAAATTATGTTTTAAATAAAGTAAATATAAAAAATTTAGAATTGCAATGCGAAATTTCAGAAAAAGTCATCAATCATTTTCAATATTCAGAAAAAGTCATCAATCATTTGTAACGAAAATAAATAGAAAAAATTTTCCACCCTGAATAATTACACAAATCTAATTAATTGAATATATGAATATAAAAAATATTAGATACAGAAATATTATATACGATTACATGTATAATGTGAATGTATATGAAAATAATGTGACAAAAATATATATATTTCGAATTGATTCCTATATTCACAATAGAGAAACATACTCATTGAATATAAGAATCAATTTGAAATATATAACCTTTGAGCTCATTTCTCAATATACCAGGAATTGAAATTAAAATTGTGGAAAACTTTATTATAGTACTTTACAATCTTCGATGAAAAAACACTTTTAAAAATACCATATTTTTGAAAGAATTATGATTTGAGTTTATATTTTTAGTATAATGAATAAAATAATATATTTTGGAATTACATGGTTGGTTAATACTTCTATACAATTTCAGATCATTTAGTTTAAAAATGACTTTGGATATTAAGAATATGGATATTAATGAATTTATGGATATTAAAGATTATTAATTTAAAATCTATGTGAATTTCAATCAAAATCTTGTATTTTAGTTTGAATAAAATTTTCTGGGCTGTTCTCTGAAAATTGATGGATTTTATAATTATTTTTTGAATTTTATTTTTAATTATTCAAATTTCCCTTGAACTTGTTGTTTTATTAATAAAAATCACAGCAATCATTTAAAACAATGTGCAAATTAAAAATCCCTTAAAATATGTGATGTGATAATGGGCTTTAATGTTCATTGATTTCTAAAATATAAATGAATTATCACAAATTATTACAAAGCTTAATTTATTACGTTTTATAGTTGTTTAGTATAAATGTTTTAAGCTATAAATTTTTTTCTATGAAAAAAAATCCCCATAATTTTAGTAATTATTTAATAAATATTAAATAAAGTGCATTATGTTTTTACAGATTCGAAGAGGAATTTAAATCAAAAGATCAAAATTAATTTAATAATACAATCTATCTTCAGCATTTTAATTCAACAGTGTTGTGGATGTAAATTTTACAAAATGAATACGATTATTTGTATCCTGACCAAAATACTATATTCGCGTACATACTAAAATATGGACCTGCAGTTTAATTTAAGTAAAATTATATTTATGAACATAATATTTTTGACCTGATAAAAATTTAGTTATTGAGCAGAAGATGAATTTTAATGTAATGAAAATAATTAAATTCTTTTATGAAGATTTTTAAAAATATGAAATGATACGAGTAAAATACAATAAAATTCACAGTATTTCTTATAGTACTTCATTAACCTTTAAGGACATTCTTAACATTTCTTGACAATTTTTTTTTAAATTTCAATTACGTTAGCACTCTATTAAAGAGTGAAATGATCTATATTTTGGATTTTTGTAAATAAAGTTGAAGAACCAAGTTTCAAACTGTATGATCAGAATAACTATTATTAAAGCATTAAAACTTATTAGCGATATTAATTTAAAGATATTTCAGTGATTAAATTAATTTAATATATTAATACTCGCTATATTGGATTAATTTTGACTAATTAAAATAACCTACAATCAAAAAATCAAAACTAAAATATAACAGAAAATAAATAACAACCATAACTAAATCAATACGAAATCAGTAAAACTAGTTTGAAGATAATTTAGTGGCTGTGTGTGTGGTTGAATTTTATATAAGTGGTAGCGTTTCCAAGCCACAGATTCAAGGCTCGATCCTTGGACTAGCCAAGGTCGACTTAGTCTTGTATTCCTTCTGTAGGTCGATAAACTGAGTACCAAACATGCTTAGGAACTAAACGCTGGGGATTTCAAGTTAGTCTGACCCCTAAACGGGACATCTGCTTCACAACCCTGGGACTTTGGTCAAGAAAACAGATATGGGCATTGTAGGCCTTGGCCCAGATGCGCCACATGTAGCTTTAGTTTAGTTTTTTAGAACTTATTCCTTTCATAAAAATATGAATTATGGTTAATTTTTCTGAGTATGTAAAATTATAATGAGCATGACAGCTTTGCAAAAACTATTTTACATTTAAAGCTGACTTTAATCTGTGTATTATGTAAGTATAACATAAATAAACAAAAATACTTACTCTTTTTTGCTGAGAGCCATCTTATATATAGTATTTTCCATAATATCATTCACGTCTCGAATCATTTTCCCATATCTAGTCAAGCTAAACCATAACAAAAATAATATTTATGTTTATAGGGATGTTGGATTAATATTTTACATATATGTTTCAGATATTAAGTTAGGTTATATTATAAAATGTTTTTTAGATATTATATATTTTTTATTTTCAGCCCCTCATTTTGAATAAAGTCGTTAACACAGTTAACGTCAAGTAATTCTGAAAAATGGACTAAACATATGATCTGTATTGGAGACAGTATTCCCACCACCCACGCCCACGAAATAGCACATCCCATCCACGTCCACGAGATAGCACGTCCCACTACCGGCAGAACATTAGACATTAGGAAAAGTTTAACGTATAAAAGTGATTTTTGCCTGGGTTCAGCATCTAATTCATTACCTTTTACGCATGTAAGCGAAGCCTTTTTCTTCCCAAATATCATTATTTTTTAAGGATTAATTATTTGTAAATCCACATTCAAAGGACATATTTGTACCATTATAATAAGTTTCCAATTATAAACATATTTTTAATAATATGTCGTGATTAATAACTTAGAAGTATTCTCAAAATTCAAATAATTAAATATTTATCGTTGTTTTAGAAGTTTGCTAAAAGTATCTTTCAGTATCAATTAAGAGCCAGTGTCTAAAAGTAATGCATAGTTATTTTCAGATTTTGGTTATGCATTCATATGAAAGAAATTATGCCCTGTATATTTTTAATTACAATTTTCAATCAAGTATTTCCAACCTTTAATAATGATATTCAATTTTGCTGTCAGTAAACATTTTAAAGTTTGCTGGATTAAGCAGAAAGGTAATGTAATTTATTAAGTCTTGTTATATAGTTTCCCGCACTGTTATCAATATCAATGAACACAAAAAGGAATTATAATAAAGAAGATCCGCGAAGTAAGTAACTAATTTTAATTCAAATTACAAGGGTAATATATTTCAAAGACATCTCTAATTTGAAAGTGTTAAGAAAAAATTTGATTCAAAATGCTCAGCAGCATTTTGAATGAAGACCTGAACTCTTACCATTCAGTTACCAGATCAATATTGGAGTTGACATAATTTAATGCCACCATTGAACATACTGCATACAATATAAAGACAAAGATAAACAAATTCATTGCGAGAAAAATATTGATTGAAGTAAAAGTAGGTACTGGGGTAATTTCGTTTGTTGAGATATTGTGAATATTTTGATGTAAATTCTGAAAACTTGCCTTTTAATATGATGACGATATGAATGAGTTATTTGAATTAAAAATAATGTTTCATACGAAATGTTAAATATAAACTATTTTGTAGGTAGCTTTAAGCTTCTTATTTCGTCAGGTAGTCCTATTTTGTTTGCAGTTTTAATTTTCAGACTTAATAGCTTTCATAAAACAAATTTAAAATTCAACTTCTGATGAGATATGCGTACTAGGATAAAATGTATTAAGGTGCAAGAATACACTGCTGGACAATTGCTAAGAACGGATCACAAATTGCAATGTAGCATAACATTAAGCGAGACATAAGGCCTAGTAGAATAAAATATAGTTGCCACACTGTTCAGACATTAGAATAAAGAATATTTATTTTTCTGGAAAATAAGCTGTGAAATATCTGAAAGAAAAAAAAATGTTCATTTGATGCAGCATACGGAAGAATGGAACAATGCATCTAAAAGTCAGTAGGCGCATTGAAGAAAGGTATCAGTACGAGATATGTCCACCGTGGAGTGTGATGCAACATTCCACGCGTCGTATCATGCTTTGCACAACATTATCCAGCAACTGTTGAGGTAATTTATCCCATTAATCTGTGAGTGCACGGATGAGGGTGTTCTTGTTTGTCGGAGGAGAACTTCGACCAGCAACTTGTCTCCCCAAAGCATCCCACACATTTTCAATGGTGTTTAGATCTGGAGAACGTGATGGACATAAGAGACATTGAATACCCTCGCTGTCTAGACAATCCTGAATAGCAAGTGTTCGATGACATGTTGCGTTGTCGTCCATAAAAACAAATTTATCACTGACAGAACCACGGTAAAGATGAACATGAGGAAGTAGAACTTCAATAATGTATCGTTGGCCCGTCATTGTCCCATTCGCAATCAAATGTAGGGGCGTGCGGCCATTGATCATGATGCCGGCCCACACCATGACACTGCATGTCGGATATCGGTCCTTTTCCTGGATATTTTCTGGACGATAAACAGTACCACTGTCGCGCTAGATCAGTTGGCGTCTACAATCCGATGACAGACTGAATCTACTCTCATCTGAGAATAGTACGCATGCCCAGTCCTGTTCAGTCCAATTGCGATGCTCACGACACCATTGCAAACGGGCAGTACAGTGCTGTCTGGTTAATGGGTCACACACAACAGGTCTGCGGGCGTATAGCCCTCCTCCCCTCAAAGGTCTGGCAACAGTTTTTCGGGATATCTGCTTTTTTGAGGCAGCAAGAAACTGATATGCCACCTGCTGAGCTGTGGTGCGTCTGTTCCTTTTTGCTGATAGGACGATATATCTGTCTTCTGCAGGCGTCGTACTTCTAACACGACCTCCCCCGTGCCGCCTTCTACACATTCCAATAGTTTTAAATGACTTCCATAGCCGTGAAACAACGCTGTGAGTGATGTGAAACTCCCTGGCAACATCTACTATTATTTGCCCTTCTTCGATCTTTCCAGTAATTGGGACACACATAAAATCATCTAAGTTAACCAAAAATTTCAAGTTCGTCTATTAAATCTTTCCCGTAAAACTTTGACTTGAAACAACAACTGTCCACACGCGTCAAAACCTTTAAAGCTCTTATGAACGATATCACGAGATGAACAGACGTGGAAAATAATTTGCATACGCTTTCTTACTATATCCCACACTTATTCTAATTTTCCACATTTTGCTTCCTCTCATTTTGTGGTTGCTATGGATGATAGTGTTTTCCGTCCTTAGCAATTGTCCAGCAGTGTATTAATTACTATGTTGAAGAGTTATTAAGCTATTAAATAATATTAAGGTATTGACGGGTCTCGTCATGATAAAACATATTAAGATGCAAACGCGATTAAGGTTAAGAAACAACGCTTACGACAGTAAAATATTTTATGTTGTAGACAGCTATTATGATAAAATATATTAAAATTTAGATGATTTCTTATCATGATAAAATGCATGGAGTTATTAAAGATATATAAAATTTTATGATTTAATATTTTTTATTTATGATTAAAATAAAAAAATCGTAAATGAATTCTACTTTTATTGATGATTAAAGCTAGTAAAATTTACCTTTCATCGGCTGCTCCCCGGCGTAACAAAGGCAAAACGGTTTCGTTGCTTGATTGTCTCTACAAGTATAGAAAAAAGTTATTTACAAAATTGTAATTAACATAAAAGATGTTTTTTTTATAATCAGAAATTCTGTTTTCATATTATAATCGGACAGTATATTATGTCGACGAATGGAATTTCATAATTCGAAGTATCTACATAATCGAATTTGAAAGTAGTCGCAAAATAGTACAGTACTGGCCATTAAAATTGCTACACCAAGAAGGCGACATGCTACAGACATGAAATTTATACGAAAGGAAGAAGGTGCTATGATATGCAAATGATTAGCTTTTCAGCGCTTTCAGACAAAGCAGGCGCCAGTAGCGACACCTACATTGTGTATAAATGAGGAAATTGTTCAGCCAGTTCCTCATACACAAATTGCATTTGAACGTTGTTGCCTGGTGAAAAGTTGTTGTGATGCCTCGTGTTAGAAGGAGAAAGGCGTACCAGCACGTTTCTGAATTTGATAAAGGTCGAATTGTAGCATACCGGGATTGCGGTTTATCTTATCGCAGTATTGCTGCTCGCGTCGGTCGAGATCCAATGACTGTTAGCAGAATATGGAATCGATGGGTTCAGGACGGTAATACGGAACGAAATGCGGGATCTCAACGGCCACCTATCACTAGCAGCCGAGAAGACAGGCATATTATCCGCATGGCCGTAATGGATCGTGCAACAACGTCAAGAGCCGTGAGTCAAGAAACGGGGTCGTTTGGAAGACAACAAGTGTCTGCACGAACAGTTCGACGACGTTTGCAGCAGCATGGACTCTCAGCTCGGAGACCATGTCTGCGGCTTCCCTTGACACTGCGTCATAGACAAGAGCGCCTTCAATGGTGTGATCAACGATGAACCTGGGCACACGAATGGCGAGACGTCATCTTTTCAGATGAATCCAGGTTCTGTGTACAGTATCATGATGATCGTATCCGTGTTTCGCGGCATCGTGGTGAACGCACACTGGCAGTGTGCATTCGTCATCGTCATACTGGCCCATCACCTGGCGTGATGGTATGGGGTGCCAATGGGTACACGTCTCGGTCACCTCTTGTTCGCATTGACGGGGCTTTGAACAGTGCACGTTACATTTCTAATGTGTTACGACCCGTGGCTCTATCCTTTATTCGAGCCCTGCGAAACCGTACGTTTCAACAGGATAATGCCCGACCGCATGTTGCCGGAATTGTACGGACCTTCCTTGATACGTAACATGTTCGGCTGTTGCCCTGGCCAGCACGTTCTCCAGATCTTTCATCAATAGAAAATATCTGGTCAATGGTTGCCGAGCGACTGGCTCGTCACCAAACGCCAGTCACTACGGTTGATGAACTGTGGCATCGTGTTGAAGCTGCATGGGCATCTGTACCTGTACATGCAATCCAATCTCTGTTTGACTCAAAGCCCAGGCGTATAACTGCTGTTATTACTGCCAGAGGTGGTTGTTCTGGGTACTGATTTCTCAGGATCTATATATATATATATATATATATATATATATATATATATATATATATATATATATATATCTAGCCAAATTTTTTGAAACTTTAATCACTTGTTATTTCTAGTATAATATATTTGTCCAATAAATATCATTTTGTTATCAGCATTTCTTCCTGGTGTAGCAATTTTAATGGCCAGTAGTGTATATTTAAAAAAAGCAATTACAAATTAGAGAATGTAACAGACAGAAAAAAAATTCAATTCATATGAAATTGTCGAAATTGAAACTAAATATACAGTACTTCTTAAATTGGTTAAAAATATTTGATAAAAAATAACAATATTAATTAAATTTGATTAAGAAGTGTGTATCATTTTTTAATCAAATTTAATTATCAGACAGAAGAATCTAAGCACTTTTAAAGCATTTTTTTTCAGTTTTAAGAAAATCTTTCATCGTGGAATAATATTATTTATTTCGTGTTTTGTTAAAAAAAAAAAATTATTTTTTTAAATTTTAGTTTTAGTGATTTTTATCTTCCAGCACAACAAAAGACAAAATCCATGATAATTATAAAGGGAAGGGGTCACCCCGTAAGTGTGTCATCCTCGTCCCTAAAATGTTTCATTCGTTACAGTTTAGATACAGATTATGGAGAATATTTAGGTTTAGTCTGATCTCACTTTTCAAAAACATGATTTCAAGTGAAGAGAAAACATAGAATCTCATAGTTCCGAAGAGGCTAGCGACCTTAACTTCGAAGCTGTAGGACACGGGTTCATATACTTGTTTGGGTATGGATTTTTTTTTTCATGACCACTTCATTTTCGGTGTAAAGATGATACACCCACTGGGTGCCCCGCTATATGAGATGCCATCACTTCCCGCCCATGATAGAGCTGAATAAGACAAAGGCATAAGAGAGACAGGATATTTGAAAAAAAAATAAATAAATAAAAGTTCCCTAATTGTTGAAATGATTGTGAAACAAAACTTGCTTCAAACATGTTTTAGATTTATTTATTTTTATTTTTAGGTCATATTTGAAGCTATAAAGAAACTAAAAATAGTAAAAAAAGACATAACAGAAAATAAATAGGAAAGACTACGATTTTAGAAGCTTAATAAATACCGATTCAATTAAATTAATTTAATCGTTAAATTTCACAACGATAAATATGAAATGAGAACAGATATGCATTAATATTTTCTTACCTTTGTCACTGGATTAAGACTCAGTCTTGAATTCATATATGAAATCTGACGTTGAAAACGAGTTCCATTGATATTTTTATTAATAATTGGGCTATCAAGTTGAGTATTTTCAGGATTCTGTTTAAAAATAAAATAAGAGTTAGATATGTGTATTTATTTTGAATATTTATATGCTGTTTTCTTGATATACGTATTTATGTATTTATTATTGTTGCATCGAAATTGAGCTAAAACAAGATACTTATTTATTTAAAATAAGGAAAATAATTTTTTGTACTAAATGCATTTATGAAGATTAATTATACAGTGATACTTCGTTTTTCACGGTTAATGGGGACCGGAACTTTTCGTGAAGCGGAAAACCACGAAATAGGATTTGCCGCAAGGCATTTTCGTGTATGCGGGTACAAAAATTTTTTAAATATGTAAACAGTATTTATACTTTACACATTTAAGACAAAAATTACAACAGTATACATATTTACTTAAAAGTGCCAGTGCTAATTAATAAGGTTTTAATTACATAACTTTATACAGCAATAAATATTAATCATTGCTTTCTGAGAGAAGCGAAGAATCTTGTGTTGGTGGAGGAGCAGAGGCTTTCGCTTGTGACTCGTTGAGGCTTTAGACTCACTCGGAGATTCTTTTGTTAGAGGTGCTGATATTTTTACTTTTCCTTCAAAATTTCCCAGTACAAGAATAACATAACCCCGTCAACACGATTGCTGAACTCGACAGCTCAAACCATATTGTCATCAATATTTTGGGCAAATTGTTGCATCATTGTTGCCATGTTGCTCAATCATTGCAGATTATCCAGGGTAAGGCCCCGCTTTTCAGCTTCGTCTTTGTCTTCCTCTTCGTTTTGTTCCTCACTTGCCGACTTCGTCATTCGAAGGAAGTCTTCATATGTCATAGATTCTGAGTGGCAATCCAAAAGGAGTTTATGTCTTCTTTTGTCATGTCGAAAAAGCCTTCATTCCTTATGATATGAGCCAGACTCGTCTCCTTCTCCACCGTTGAGTGATGAATTTCTTCAGGAGTGAAGCCTGTACAGTTGTGCACCACGTTCGGCCATAATTTCTACCTGCTAGAATTTATAGTTTCACTCTTCATGTCCTCATTTCAGTGTTCAAACTCACTGTCTTTTTCCTGCAATCAGCAATCCACAACGCCAGTACACCTTCCATTTGTCACAATTCTGTTATTATGCGAAGTTACCACACGTAACCTTTATTGAAAGTTATTGAAGCAGTTTTGCGGATGTTTGCTTCGTCTTTCTTGATGTACCGCACTTTAGACTCATTCACTCCGTAATGGAATGTCACAGATGCATAACTTCTGACCTCTTTGATCATATCTTAAAATCCTTTTCACTTTTTCGCTGGTGGCCATCATTTGTTTCCTCTTGGGAAGCCTGGAGGAAGCTTTCGAAGGGTCACAGCACTTAATGTGCCCCTGCGAATATAAGTGCTTAATTAACTTAACTAAAAAAGTTACCACTTAAGCAAAAGAAGTCATTGCCAACACAATACTAAAATGCAGTATGATAGACAGTCAACATCATGGATTCTTATCCATTCTTATCTAGCGAAATGCAACATGAGAAGATGCTAAGTGAGGCTGCGATGATGGGCAGACAATTGTAATTCACAGGAATAAATCCACTCGTACTCTTATTGGTCGATGTCTCATCGGAAATCAATCACCCACCTTTATGAGAGCCCATGGTATGTTCTCTGAATCAACTTATCTCTTTGTCTGACATGCAGATGTCCTTCTCTCTCGTGCATCAACATGAAACAACACTCATTTCCGCAATGTGGCTGCCGACATGTTTGTACTTTTTTTTTCTGTTATTTTTTTGATGAATATTTTGAAAAAATCCACGAGGCACTGAAGCAGCGAGCCGAGCTGAAAGCCGAATGGTTAGCGCTCTTGTCTTCGGTTCAACAGTTCGTGGGTTCGAATCCCACCTTGGGCATGGATGTTTGTAGTGGTTCGGAATCCACTTTAAACAGTAGTCTAATTAGCCTTCGTGTGCAAAAAATGACCGACAAACAAGCAAACACTGAAGCAGCGAAACATGAAATGGCGTGGGGACACTGTAAGATATATATATTCTCAAAGTTATTCTCTGATTTTATAGAACTTCTGAACAATCTCAAGTTTTACAGTTTGTGTGAATGTAATTTATTGATTTAAAGTAAAAGAGATGACACAAATATATAAATATTTATATATTTTGACAAACCGGCCAACTTGTCTAGTGATCAGCGTGCCTGACTACGGATAGGAAGGTCCTGGGTTCGAATCCCGGTTCAGGTATAGATGTACTTTCTCTCTCTATCCTGTCTTTGTCCTTTCCTAGTGTGTGGGAATGAAGTATGAATGATGCCTACCCTATAAACGGGTCCCTATGTCAAGTGTGAGGGTGCGATGGTGGCCCACCCCCTATGGTGCACCCGGCGCAACGCCTCAGCGGCTAAAATGTCGCTGTGTCTGTCCGGTTCCTTGGTATCAGGGAACAATTGATTAATACACTCTGTTGCAGTTGTAACTGTCTACAATCTCTCATTGGAAAAAAATTTTTTTTTGACAAATATTTTTATGATACTTTTTTTTTAAAATTAGAAGTAAGTTTTTTGATCTACAAGAATCAAAGATAAAACTTATAGAATATATATTAGAGAGTTGCGTGTGGTTATGATATGTAAATAATACATACAATATATACATAAATATTATTTAGCTAAATATTAGGAATAAAAGTAAACAGTTTAAATATATTATATAATCTAATCAATATACAGAAAATAATTTAAATTTGTGTTGATAATTAAAAATTTTAATATTAATTTTAAAATAACATATGCTGTGTTATTTAATTTTAAATAATGCTTCATTTAATGCATACTTTACGTGGACAAATTAAAAAAGTCTCTATTTCCTCTTGCTGCAAGTAGGCATCTCTTAAATATCCCTCTCCAGGTTTAACATCATAACCATCGTCTTGTAGGAATTCTTTGGTTCTCTTTGTTATATGAACCTGGCTAGGAAAAGAAACAGTATTACGATGTTGAAAGGACTGAGAGTTATATGATTATTCCCTACAATTTCCCGAAACTGATTTTGCATAACCATTTTACAGTATTTAATGTGAAATAATTTCTTTTTAATTTCAAATCGTAAATGCAAGGAACCACTTTAAGAGGTGATGCACTGCATGCAAATGTATTAAAATGTTTTATTTTTCAGTAATTAACTAATTTTAATTACTAAATTAATGAGATAAATCTATCATAGCTATTATGTGTTCATTATGATAAATACTAGTGCACCATTTTGCAGTTAAATATAACAGAGTTTTAGATAATGATTTGTTGAGAATGGAAATTTATTTTTATTTACATGTTTTCTAAGTTTTCTCATCCCTTAAATCTAGAAATAATAAAACACACTACTGGCCACCGTAAATGCAACACCCTGAAGGAAGCATGCAAATAACATGAAATTTACAACATGCATTAGCGGAGGAGAAGTAAACAAATGATTAGAATTTCAGCGCAGAAGCACGACACGCGCGCCTGTGCTGCCTCTTCAAAGCGTTATTTAAAGCTTGGAGATTTCAAGTTTGGTAATTGTCTTTTTCTTGTGGGGTTTCCCCCTCCCCCCCCCAAAAAAAGGATGAGTTAACTCGTAGAAGACCATTTTTTGATTTCGTATCCTAGTTCGACAGAGGAAGGATAGTAGCCTATCGAGATTGTGGATTATCTTTCAGGGAAATCGGTAGGCGTATTGGACGAAACAAAACTACTGTATTGCGGATATGTGATCGTTAGATGCAGGAGGGTACCATGGACCCATGTGTTTGATCGCATTTACCCCAGTGCATCACTTCACGTGATGACAGGGTAATTGTGCGCATGGCAGTGATGGATCGCTCAACCACATCACGAACCACAGCACTTTCAGTCTGTAAGGCATCATCCAGTGTCTCCGCGAATCATTTGACCTCGTTTACAGCAGAGTGATCTGTCCGCTAGACGTCTATTGCTTCGTCTACCCTGGACGTAGGATCACAGACGAGTCCACTACCAATACTGCGATGAAAAAAGGATGTGGGCGGCAGAATGGAATGAAATTGTCTTTACATACGAGTCACGTTCCTGTCTGCAACACCACGATGGTCGCATTCCAGTCTGGAGACAACGTAGTTTGTTTGTCGCTCAACGGTCATTTTTTGCACACGAGGGCTAATTAGACCGGTACCTACGGTTTAAAGTGGATTCCAAACCACTACAAACATCCATACCCAAGGTGGGATTCGAACCCATGAACTGTTGAACCGAAGGCAAGAGCGCTAACCATTCGGCTGCCAGTTCGACAGAGGAAGGATAGTGGCCTATCGAGATTGTGGATTATCTTTCAGGGAAATCGGTAGTAGTGTGTTGCAAAACCAAACAACTGTATTGCTATATGTGATCGTTAGATGCAGGAGGGTACCATGGACTGATATATCATAGGAATATCTTTGTGATGGATTTGGGATGTGTTTGATCCATTCACCCCAGTGCACCACTTCACGTGATGACAGGGTAATTGTGCGCATGGCCGTGATGTATCGCTCAACCACATCACGAACCACAGCACTCTCAGTCAGTAAGGCATCATCCGATGTCTGAGCGAATCATTTGACCTCGTTTACAGCAGAGTGATCTGTCCGCTAGACGTCTATTGCTTCGTCTACTCTGGACGTAGAATCACAGACGAGTCCACCACCAATGCTGCGATGAAAAAAGGATGTGGGCGGCAGAATGGAATGAAATTGTCTTTACATACGAGTCACGCTTCTGTCTGCAACACCACGATAATCGCATTCCAGTCTGGAGAGAAAAGAGGAGGCTGAACAGCTGCGTTATGCGCAGCACTTTCAGTCTGTAAGGCATCATCCAGTGTCTGCGCGAATCATTTGACCTCGCTTACAGCAGAGTGGTCTGTTTGCAAGACGACGTCCATTGCCTCGTCTACCTTGATGTAGGATCACAGACGAGCCCATCACCAATGATGTGATGAAAAAAGGATGTGGGCGGCAGAATGGAATGAAATTTTCTTTACAGACAAGTCACGTTCCTGTCTGCAACACCACGATGGTCGCATTCGAGTCTGGAGACACCGTAGAGAGAGAGGAAGCTGAACAGCTGCGTTCTGCACCGCCACGCTAGTTCTGCACTGGGTATTATGATATGGAGTTGTATTAGATGTTACTCTTGCGCTCCTCTAATAAGGTATGCCGGTATTTCAAAAGGACAGTTGTCCTTCTTTACCTTCAGGACTTGCTCATAGACATATTTCAACAGGATAATGCATGAGTACTCGGGGCACGCATTGTCCAATGATTCTTCGCCCATTGCCAGATTGAATTACTTCTTTTGCCAGTTCGCTCTCCAAATTTTTCACCGATAGTTAGCATGTGATCCATGGCTACTCAATGATTGACCAAGATGACATCCTCAGCTGCTACATCAGACCGACTTTAGTAACGTGTAGAAGCTGCTTGATCTGCTGTACCCCAAAAATAGATTCAAAGTCACTTTGAATCAATGCCGAGGCGTAGGGCAGTGATGATCTCCAACAATGGCGGCTACTCTGGGTACTGATTTTGGCAAGAACAACACTTCACAGAAGTCTATGAGTTTAATCATTTTATACATAGTCAACATGTTATCTACAAAATAAATTTAGTTACAATCTTTCTCGGCTCTGCAGTTTGGGTGTCCAGCATATATTTTTATTTAATTTTTAAATATTTAATGATCTTAACAAACTTTTAATCGATCTTTAAACAGTAAATAATTATTAAAAACATCTAAAAATTTCTCTTTTTTTTAAGTTTTCAATTGCAAAAGAATTTAAATTAGAGACTTCTTTATTTAAAGTAAAATATTTTACTTCATAAGCAGAAAGTTTATATTATCATATTAGGAATAGCACATACATTAATCAAGTTTAATTGCAATGAATTTATTTCTTAAATATCAACAAAAAACATATTTCAGCTTATACATAATATATAAATTATTATATTATAAATAATTAATAATAATAATAATAGATATTTAGCATTATTTGTATAAAAATATTAAAGTTCGTTGAGCGAACAGGAATGTTTTAGTTTTTTTAAGACCTCTTCATCTTGAAATTAAACCTACCCTGGAACACCGCCTTGTTCCATATGGCTGGCAATCGATACATCCTTCGACCAAATGTCGAACTGCCATTTTCGAAGTCCGAGAAGCCCGCCAAGAATATTGCCACTGTGGATACCAATCCGCATGTCAACGTTGATGGATCGCTGTTCACGAACTTTCCTGTAGAAAAGCAGGAATTAAAATCCTAATAAAGTAAGATGGCACTTTATTATGGATGGTATTACATGTTCTTGATAAATAATAACTTCTTTATTGGCAATTTTGCGCAATGACACATGTGTAAGTGTGTTATTGGTCACGTTGCGTTTGGCTTTGAAAGATGTTAGAAAATATCAAATGAAATAAATCTTTGTGAGTTAAGATTGCACAAAATCTTGAAAAATGTCAATTTTATAATAATATATACACTCATTTTTAAATCGAAGAAATTTAGTTGTAAATAAAGAAGTCTTATATTAAATGAATGAACAACAAATTGTCTTAAATGCGAAAATGAACCGGTATAACTGGCACATATTCTTGAGTGCCTGGAATTGTCTTATGAGGAATTAACCAAGACTCCTACGCTTGTTTTTGATTTTTTGAAAGTGTAAGGACTCATGGACCTCGTCTAGTATACTCCTGGATATGGAGATTAGAAACAGCAACAACAAAGCACTTAAACAAGAACAAATTTAGAAAGGAATTTAATAAAATCGAAACATTAATTCTAGACCATTACTATATATAATATTTTGGCGTATTTCTTTATTGATGAATATTTTTATAAAATATTAAAACAACCATTTTTTATTTCCGTAATTACATGAGTTAGTGACTATTTTCCTATTCAGACTATAATCAAGGAATACCAATCATTTTAGCGTAATTACTGAAAGTGAAGAGACTGTCGTTTCAGATTTGGTTGTTACTTTATGGCCACTTTTTGCACAATTAGACCGATTAGACTGGATTTACATGTTTAAAGTGGATTCAGAACTACTATAAGCATCTACACGCAATTGGTGGGATTTTAACTCTGAAATTTAAATTTAAGGTCACTGCATTGACCATTCATTTGCCAGCTTGATACTGGATTCAGATATCAGAGTGGCCAATTTAAATCAGAAAAATGGGATGAAGACAAGTGATAAATTAAAATGCACTGATGGGGCCACCGAAATGCAACACCCTAAAGGAATCATGAAAATAATAGGGAATTTACAACATGCATTAGGGTACTATGGTATGGGCGGTATTGGGTATCCCTCTAGCACTTCTCTAGTACGCTTTGCCAGTACTTTAAACAGCCAGCATACTCTCCCAGGTATTGGAGCCAGTAGTCCTTCCTTGCCTTCAGGTCTTGCCCATAACCATATTTCAACAGGATAATGTACGACCAAGCCTGGCACGCATTTTCAAGGGTTCTTCGTCAATCACCAGATTGAATTGCTTTTCTAGCCGGCTCGCTCTAATGATATTTCGCCGATAAAAACATGTGGTACATGGTTGCTCAACGATTGACTCAGATTACATCCCTAGCTGCCACACCACATCAACTTTGAAACGTGCAGAAGCTGCCTTGTTTACTGTACCCAGAGAACTTATCCAAAGTATCTTTGAATCAATGCCGAGAAGTTTATCTAAAAAATGTGTTTTGTTGTGATACCTCTTGTCTTTCTTAATGTTGCAATTTGGGTGAACAGCATATAAATAAATTAAACGTAAGCAACAGTGCTTATAGTAGCTTAGTGATAGCTAGCTATCACTATATCTATGGGATAACTTCGATAAGTCTGCTGCATTCGTCAGAGAAAAAAAATCTGAGTTTCGATCCCATTCGCTATTGAATAACAGGAGATGGATATCGCTTTTATACTTTCTGTATACACGTCTGTTGGAAGTGGATTGTAGGGAATTTTAAGGGTTTCAATCACAATCCATGAATACGGCCCACTGTGTATAAAAATTCCACTCGGACGGTGATTTTCTTGGTGGATATTAAATCATCTTAGGTCGTTAGGCAGTCTTCTTCTTTTTCTTCAATGGCCTGATAGACTTGAATGTACTTTTGCCTTCTTCAGACTCGAATTCCAAGCTCTTCTACCCCTGACCATGGACATCCAGTTAGTTTTCTTATGTCTGTTTCCAAACAATAGAGGCACCTAAGTTTAGGTCTCTCTCTTTTTGGGGTGTCCAATGATTTGACCGAGATGATCTTTCATGTTACACGTATTTCATCCATTCTGCACAGGTGTCCTGCACATTTAATTCTGTGAATCCTTATATATTATACTATATCACTTCTATAAAAGATTTATAGAGTTCAAATTTAATTCTTCTTCTTCAGATATTGTTACATTTATTGCCACCGAAAGTACTTCTCAAAATTTTTGTTTCAAAAACAGAATACTTTTATCTTTTTCTGTCATTGCCCAGGTCTCAGCAGAGTATGTATGAATAGGTCTTGTAAATTAGAATCTTCAGTTTTCTGCTAATAAAATTAAATTTCTAATATTTTTTAAACAAAAAAAATCGGTTTGCATCTTTGACTCTAGTACGGATCTCAGGCATTTAATCATTGGGAGTATTAACTTCTGATTTTAAATATTTAAATTTCCTAATTTCAAAGCATCCATCCAGACAGACACGCTCCTAGAAACTATAGTTCAACAGTAACTAGACTCTGCACATAATATGGGATTCAGATGTTCTCAGTTAAACTCGTAAGTTATGCACTGCAGATTTTCTAAAAGACAAATATTTCTCTTAGTTAAAATTTGTCTTCCCTTCGGTGTTTTGATTCGATGTTTGTCGCTCCCAAATGTCACTTTTTGTAAACGAGGGCTAATTAGACCGGGACATATAGTGTAAAGTGGAATTCTGAACCCCTGCAAAGATCCAAACTTAAGTTGGGAATCAAACTGTTGATTCGAAAGCCTTTCGGTTGCCAGAGAGATTTTTAAAGTTTTAATTAAAAACCTTCTTTTTCAAGCATAAATCTTTGATCATCTCAAATATGCAGTTAAGCAATAAATAAACAATGTGATTAATTATAACTTTCAGATTAAACCTGTCTATTTCAGCATAAAGGAGTCGAAAACTCAAAGTTTATAAAAATATATCTGATTGCAGAAAACGCTTGAACAATAGCTTTGACAATAATAAACACATCTTGCAAAAATAGTTATTAAAGGTTCTTTAACTATTTTTTTTTTCATTTCTAATATTTTTTCAAAGAACATTTAATGCAAATTATTATATTGAGGAAATAAATTTCTTAAGCTTCCTTGTGAGATGAAAAAAAAATCAGTTTTCACTAACATAAAATTACTTACAGAAATTTCTAAAATTTATGAAGTTCAAATAAAAGTTAAAAAGAAAGATCATAAATTGTTTCTCCACACATTCATTAATGACGGATAGAATAATTAAAACATGCTGAACAAAATATTGCAATCATTTAAACTTTCAAAAAGAAATATAAGTATACAAAAATATCAGTTATGATTGGAATTAGTTTTCGATAATTTACAATAATCAATACCAAAAGCACACATAAAATAAGCAAGTAAAGAAAATATCCATTAAATAAATGAATTTTAATGACTTTTTTTTATCATTAAGGTACTAGCTGAAATATATTTGACTGGGAAACATCAGAAAATAATATGACGACCTATTGATGTTAATATTTAATAATCTTATTCAGATATCAGCAGATTCTGATTTTAAAAATAATCCTGAAAAAAAGGTCACATATATATATACTATGTGGGAGGAAAATAATTTATGATTCAATTATATTTGTACGAAAATATACAGAATATACAGTTTAACTTTCGTTAGTGATATCAATATTTTATCTCTGGGGATTTTTGCTCGTTCTCCTACAAATATTAGAGGAAATTTTAAGAATATCTAAAGTAAAATCTTATTTTGGAATAATTATAACAGATGAAAAATAAAGTAAATAATTTATTCTCTTAGTAAAATAAAGTAAATAATTTATTTTCTTTTAAATAATTTATTCTTATATATATTTTTGACTACGAGTGTATACCTTATACTTTATATTATTATTAATTATATATATAATATATATTTATATTAATATATAATTATAATATTTTTAATTATATTATATTATATATAATAATTTATTACATAAATTAAAAAATATATAGTAAAATTATAAAAGTTAATACGAAATTTATTAAGAAAGGGGTTAAAATATGCTCTGATTTTCATTTTTAGAACTTCGTTATATATAAATACCTACACTAATTATATGTGAAGATAAGTTTTAAAATAACTTACAATTAATAAAATTTTTAAACAAATTCCAAAGTATAAATTTTTTTCCAAGTAAGAAGTTAAAAATGTTTACTTATTTAGAATATCAATGTTGTTGTTCTCGTGTGCCAGATAGGCTGGCAAATTGGGGTGCGCTGCTCCACTTTTCCAACTGATTTTCCAACCAAAGTTCCATGTATCGAATTGATATGTTTATCTATACTGTTTTGTAAAATTGTTATTAATACCGTATATTCTGTATATTTTTGTACAAATATAATATCATATTTAGTGTGGAGTCCGACTTCTTCAGTACACACACATGCCTTAGAGACCCGTTTATAGGGTAGGCAACCATTCACACCTCATTCACTTACAAGGAAAGGACAAAGACAGGATAGAAAGAGAAAGTACATCCATGCCTGAACCGGGATTCGAACCCAGGACATCCCTATCCGTTGAATATAAATGTATATATATATATATATATATATATATATATATATATATATATCATAAATAAGCAAATTATGGCAGAAGTTGTAAAACCTAGGATTCACAAACCTGATAATCTCAATCATTTCAAGTCCCGTCAGGACACAATTATCGGCATGTCTTTGACATTTATTAGGTACACCACTAACTAGGTAATAACAGTCTCCAAGTAATTTTATCCTCATGCAGTTATTTTTCTGAAAGAAATTAATAATTGCATTATAATGTCCAGATAAAGTTCCATGTATCAAATTGATATGTTTATCTATACTGTTTCGTAAAATTGTTATTAATAGTAAAAATATCATAGTAATAATTAACAACATTTTAAATTTTTTTTTGAAAAAAAAAAGAAGAAAGCAATTATGTTATTTAGTTTCAACCATTAATGATTCAGACATAAAAAAGAGGTAAAAAAAATCATTAACAAGAACATTAAGAAGCTCTGTTTATAGTTCAACTTTAAAGTCGCTTAAATGCATATATGAATGGACTTAAGCATAAGTTAAACCAGCATATGGTTTATAAACAACAAACATGTAGACAAAGTTATGAGAAACACATGGACTTAAATACTTTCTTTGAAGCTATTATACATTTTACTATAGTGAATTTGCAGAGAAAAGAAGAGAAATAAAAACATAATTTTGGTAAGTTTAATTTTTATAGAAAAAAAAATAAATTAGGTTATTTAAAAATACAACACACTTTCTTCATTTATGATGCATATAAAATCGAATAAAATGTGTTTTTAATTCATATCTACTGCTCTGCATACAACTGAAAATTTAACCAACAGTTTTAAAGAGCGAAACCTCAGAAGTATTTTAGTACCATCACAGCATAATTCATTTCAGTTTTAGAATTCCCACTGAATTAGCTCCATAAGAGCAAAAGAAAAATTAATGCTAAAAATTCAATAATGAAATAAAGATGTGTACCACTTCTGAAACAAATGACGGAAGAATGCTTATTGAAATGGCCACATGTAATCAATCAATCAACAATGGCACTACAAACCTGTATGGATTCTGGCCTTCTCAATGAGCTTATTCCATTTTGGCCTGTACTCAGCAGCACTTTTCCAATTAGATGATTACCAATACTAGTCGATAATTCGAGCATTTATGACTTCAAAAGGTAAAATAGCCTTTCAGATCAGTTAAGAGTTATATGGGATGATTAATTTAGTGTTTTTTAAAAAGAATTCTTCATTTAAATATTCTAATAAAGCGCAATTTGGATACCATGCCAATCATAGGAGCTTGTTACACTTGTAACCAAGATCGCTTTTAGTCGCGAGTAAAACATAATATTTTGGTCGTATCATTCATTCATAGAATTCTTCTAAGCCACTGTTAGCCAGCGCAAATGCAACACCCTGAAGGAAGCATGCAAATATCATGAAATTTACAACATGCATTAGCAGAGGTAAGGTATGCAAATGATTAGAATTTCAGCGCAGAATCACATCACGTGTGCCTGTGCCGCCTCTTCAAAGCGCTATTTAAAGCTTGGAGATTTCAAATTCGGCAATTGTGTTTTTTTAAACGATCAATTATGCCTCATGAAAAACAGTGATCATTTTTTGATCAAGTATGTGAGTTCGACAGAGGAAGGATAGTGGTCTACTGAGATTGTGGATTATCTTTCAGGGAAATCCGTAGTAGTGTTGGACGAAACCAAAGAACAGTAATGCGGATCGCTCGATGCAGGAAAGTATGACGGACCGACGTGTTCGATATCATTCACCTCAGTGCATTGTTTCACGTGAGGACAGGCAAAATATTTGCAGAGCAGTGACGGATCGCTCAGTCACATCACCAACCACAGCACAGATCATTCAGTCTGCAACGCATCCCCCAGTGACTGCGCATATCATTCGACGTCATTTACAGCAGAGTGATCTATCCGCTAGACGTCTATTGCTTCGTCAACCCTTGACCAAGAACCACAGACATCTCCATCTCCAATGGTGTGATGACAGAGGGATGTGTACGGCAGAATGGAATGAAATTGTCTTTACTGACGAGTCACGCTTCTGTCTGCAACACCACGATGGTCGCATTCCAGTCTGGAGACACTGCAGTTTGTTTGTCACTCAACGGTCATTTTTTGCACACGAGGGCTAATTAGACCGGTACCTACGGTTTAAAGTGGATTCCAAACCACTACAAACATCCATACCCAAGGTGGAATTCGAACCCACGAACTGTTGAACCGAAGGCAAGAGCGCTAACCATTCGGCTGCCAGTTCGACAGAGGAAGGATAGTGGCCTATCGAGATTGTGGATTATCTTTCAGGGAAATCGGTAGTAGTGTGTTGCGAAACCAAACAACTGTATTGCGATATGTGATCGTTAGATGCAGGAGGGTACCATGGACTGATGTATCATAGGAATATCTTTGTGATGGATTTGGGATGTGTTTGATCACATTCACCCCAGTGCACCACTTCACGTGATGACAGGGTAATTGTGCGCATGGCAGTGATGGATCGCTCAACCACATCACGAACCACAGCACTCTCAGTCAGTAAGGTATCATCCGGTGTCTGCGCGAATCATTTGACCTCGTTTGCAGCAGAGTGATCTGTCCGCTAGACGTCTATTGCTTCGCCTACCCTTGACGTAGGATCACAGACGAGTCCACCACCAATGCTGTGATGAAAAAAGGATGTTGGCGGCAGAATGGAATGAAATTGTCTTTACATACGAGTCACGCTTCTGTCTGCAACACCACGATGGTCGCATTCCAGTCTGGAGACACCGTAGAGAAAATAGGAGGCTGAACAGCTGCGTTATGCGCCACACACTGGTCCTGCACTGGGTATTATCTACTGATTTATCTGTTAGAACATTGTTACTAGTAACATTTCATTCTTATGTTGATAAGAATACATGAGAAAAATACAACCTTTATGTAAGATATATTATTCCTGTTAGTTCTGATGACACTCATGGCACTACATTAAAGAGACATTTTTGAACTTACAACAGTGAGCAATAATTAGAAAGAGATTCGTTAGAGTACTTCATAAATGTTGAAATGCAGCCATAAAAACATGACACACAAATTCAATAATTATAAAAGTTGTAGACTGTATGAGACTATAAACTATATATCTGGTTGGTTGATCTAAAGGTGTGTTTGAACAGCTTATGATTAAATATGTCTCCAGATTTAACGGGATATGATACAGGGTAACATGCGTAACGTGGTAACATACGCATTTTATACTTTGCATTTGCGCGCGCGTCGCGTATGAAAGGGAGTAACATTACTTATATCATAAATATTATGAGTATAACAAGTGAGTGTAACATTATGAGTATTATCATAAATATTATGAGTATAACAAGTGAGTGTAACATTATGAGTATTATCATAAATATTATGAGTATAACAAGTGAGTGTAACATTATGAGTATTATCATAAATATTATGAGTATAACAAGTGAGTGTAACATTATGAGTATTATCATAAATATTATGAGTATAACAAGTGAGTGTAACATTATGAGTATTATCATAAATATTATGAGTATAACAAGTGAGTGTAACATTATGAGTATTATCATAAATATTATGAGTATAACAAGTGAGTGTAACATTATGAGTATTATCATAAATATTATGAGTATAACAAGTGAGTGTAACATTATGAGTATTATCATAAATATTATGAGTATAACAAGCTCATAAAATTATTTCGATTTGTAACTGTAATAATTTCTTTATTTTGATGAAAAAGAAACAGAATTATTGATTTTCCATCGATTCTTTCATTTTAATTTTTTTAATTTCTTCTTAATGTATTTAAATGTATTCTTCTTAATGTATCTTTCAGTATTTAAAAGCACACTTTGTTCATAACACAGTAAAAATAAAATACACCCTGAAAAAATTCTCTTTAGTATAAAAAACAAGTATATATTTTTAAATGTACGGAATACTGTAACTTTCTTGTTTAATTTTCCGAAATAAAATACCATAAATTTAATTAAAATTTTAAAACTTGAGAAAAATATTTTTATAATCAGATCATGCTAAGATATCTAACTTTATTTAAGTTATAAAAGTTGGGGGTTATTATTTTTTAAAGTTATTACAATTTGAGAGAAAGCATTTCAAAATTATAAAAAAAAAAATTTGGTTGATAAGTGTACTTCTCTATGATTTTGTCTGAAAAACAAGAAAAGGCATTTTTCTTATTTAACTGAAGTCAGATACAATGTCATACCTAGGTATTATTTTTGGTAAAACTTGTAAATTTATATTAAGTTATTTTTGCTCAATACATGATTTTCTTTTGTTCGATTTTTGTAAGAATACAAAGTTTGGTATTTTATTATTATCTTATAGGAAATTTTAATAAAACTTTTACATAAAAAAAAATTAATTTAAGTGATACATTCAAAAATACTCAAGAAAGTACATATGAACATAAAGATAGTTTAATTAAAATATTCATTTCCATATTTACAATATGTTTTTGAATTTCTGTGTTAATAGCCTTAAATTTAACTATTTCCAAGTAGTTTGAATGATTACAGTTTTATCTGAGAATGGGAAAGCTTGCACATTTTAGCAAGTAAAAAATAAGCGTGTTTACTTTATTAAAATAATATGCATTTAGATAAAAAAAAATATTATTTAGAAATTTTCCCAGAAAATTTTTTTTAAATTTATCTTACCTCTGTGACTTTATCAAATCGACCGAAGAGATCATTCAGAGTTTCAACTAAATCAGATGCTTTGAGACTTGCTGCAAGTAGCATTGAATTCACTATGTCTGCATATAGTATACTAAATATAAAAACTTATTAATAACTTAATTTTCATAACAATATTCATTTCCAATGACAATCAATATTGAAAAATATGTTTCCATTGAAGAGAAAAATCCTATGAATCCAATCCCTCAAGAAAAGATGAGAAATTTTCTATGAAATTGCATAAAAAATATCAGACTACATTACCATAAGGGAATTAATCCGCGTTGTGCGAACATTCTTGTAAAATTCGTTATGAACAAAGGGGATTTAAATCGAATAGTAAGAAAAAACTATCTTGTGAACGAAGTATGTGCGTTTTATTAAAATCAAATGAAGAATATTTTAAATAAAAAAACTTAAAAATATGTGGCTAAAAACATATAATTTCAAATAAATAATTCCAAACACAAATTTCATAAAATTATTAAATTTTATAAGAACACAAATTACTTAGTGGGTAAACGTACGCAAAACTAATTGTGAACTTCACAAATGATTATATATTTTATACATTTTTATTTAGATATTTAATGTGGGGAATTCCCTTGTTATATGGGGGGAGGGGAGACACTTGTCATACGAGGGACAGGAAATCGAAATGTGAAAATGCGTTATAGGAGTACCATTTCATAGGGTGAAGGTTACTGTACTATATTTTACATTTAAAAAAATATGCACGATTACTTAAAAAGAAACACACACACGCATTTTTGTAGGTATTTTACATATTATTTGAATGTTAAATATTTCTAAATAGGGAAAAAAACTAATCTTGAATTATTATTAAATTATTTTCATTTCTATATTTCTTTTACGTCAAGTAATTTAAATTGATATAAATATTAATTTTATTTCTATATAACGTCACCTTTATTCAATGTTTTTTACATGCCAAACTAAGTATGAATTGATTAAAATCAATTTTGTGTTACTTCTAACATAATATTATTTAAATGCACAATACGATTTTGTTTTAAATGCACATATTTCACTATCAGTTGAATACAGAATGTTTACTTTGTCGTTAAGATATAGCATTAAAATATATATACTTTAGTATATAACTAAAATAAAAATACTTTATTTCAATAATATATATTTATTAAAATAAAATATTGCTTTTATTTAGAAAATTATTTTTATTTAAAATACATAAGTTGATTAAATCAGCATGTCTAATTTGTCATTAGGATATAGCATTAAAAAATAGTGTAATATATAATTAAAATAAAATTATTTTGTTTTAATAATATATATTCATTAAAATAAAATGCTGATTTCATATAGAAAATTTTTCATTTAAAATGTATGAATTGATTAAATGAGAATGTTTACTTTGCTCTCTGTTAGGATATAACATTAAAAAAGTACTGTAATATATAATTGAAATAAAAATATTTTATTTTAATAATATATATTTATTGAAAAAATACAGATTTTATTTAGAATTTTTTTTATTTATGAATTGATTAAATCATTGTATGAATTTATTAAATCAGAATGTTTATTTGACGTTAGGTTATAGAATTAAAAAATACTGTAATATATTATTAAAATAAAAATATTTTATTTTAACAATATATATTTATTAAAAAATACAGATTTTATTTAGAAACTTTTTTATTTATAATGAGTGGATAAAATCAGCATGTTTATTTTGTCGTTAGGATATAGCATTAAAAAATACTGTAATATACATTCAAAATCAAAATATTTTATTTTAACAATATATATTTATAAAAATAAATTATTTCACATAGAAAAAACTATTTAGAAAAAATATGCAAATACAAATATATATATACTCTCTCATCATAACTGAGATTATAATATTATCGATGATGAAATACTTCTGCAACTGCATTTTTATTGAAAAGATCGTCCAATGGAAAAATTCTGAGAAATCTATTTTATGTAAAATTTATTACCTGACGTCTTTGTGTTTTTCCACATAAAGCTTATTGAATGGCTTGTGAGCCATGCGAATTTGATTCATATTTTTAATCACTTTTCTCAAGTCCTCGCGAACTTCTCTTGCTATGTGCAAAGGTAAAATACTCAACAAAAACCTTTCCTAAAAATTAAAAGCAAACATAATTACGAAAAGTTATCATTTAATAAACAATTTGATTTTTTTTATAAACTTTTGAATAAAATTTTTCAATTATAATTTATTTTATTTTACGTGAATACAAACAGATAAACTGAAGTCATTTCTTCAATGGATAATTTTTGAAAAGATGCTTCATTATGTGTAAAAAAAAATCTGTTGTTTTCTTTTTTTCTCTCTACTTACTTGTATATATAACTGTTACAGGAATTAAAACGGTTATAAAAAAATCCATATTTCTCAACAGAAAAGCGATGTCGTTATTAAGAATAAATCTTAAAATTCATGTCACGCAACTTGCATAATTTTGTGAAATGATTCGCTTGCCAAGATATGATGAAAAATTAGGGTAATGAAAAAGCAGTTGGGTGTTTAAGTACTAATTACCGCGTTGAAAAGGATCGTTAAATGGAGCTTTAAAATGAAGCGAATCTTCTTTTTCATGAAAATAAAGAACGAATTGCGGTCATGTTTAGAACTCAAATCACGAAGAAAAGTGGAATTAATATTATATTTCATACATTAATTAACAAAGTACTTAAACAATTTCTGGAAGCAATCACATTTTAAAGCTCTTTTCAAATTGGTTTATTTATTTGCTATAAATATTGATTTTTATCAATAGATAAATGATATCAACAATACTGTCTCTCTAAGATGTTATATTTCTAGTTCTTCAATAGTTTGTAGGATTGATTCCTATCTTAAAAGTGTAACTTAGAATCTACTTGATTTGTAGGTTGTAGTAGAATTAATTCCCGTGTGCAAAAATTGAATACAGAAAGACAAAGGAACTAAATTCCAAGATATAAATTATTTCATAAATCCTATAAATATGTTTATAAATAATTTTATTGTGATTTAGATTTTTAATGAAACTGGATTTGTGAGCAATTATAATTTATCATGTTTTTAGACAAAAATTAGTTATCTTTTCCTTCTAAATTTTTTATACACAATTGATATCGACTAATATTTTTTTATTCAATTAAATTGTTTGTAACCATACATTTCAATTATGAGTTAAATAACCTCTTTCAATATAACATTCAATATTCTTACAATGGGCAAAAATATATACCAGTACATTTTAATTTTTATTTACTCAAATGAAAATGATGAATACTATTTTTGCAAGTGTGAAATGAATAAATAAATAATTTTCCTTTAATGTACTTTATACGTGAAGGTAATATACTTATAATAAGAATATTTTGTTAGAATACTTTAAGCAATTATAAAGAATCACAATTAAATATAATATTTAAATTTGGTTTTTTAATTTATATGTGGACGAAAAAATATTATACATAATTAAATTGAAGGGAATTTCTAATCAAACTATATATAAAAATATGGATACTAACTTCCTGGTTCTTCTCCATTTCTATTTTAATCTTTGATTCCAGGTATTCTCTTCTATCTAGAAATGCTCTTCTTCCCATAATCTCAATAATATAGCGAATGAATAATCCAACGAACAAGACAGTTGCATGAAAAACCAAGTCAGCGAGAAGCTGGGAACCGAGATGAAGTCATAAATAGGAATATTGAGAATATTTAATACACAATACACAAATCTATTTTTTAAACTGAAAATAAACAGTTAATGGCCTTAAGAAACTATTATAATACTATTTAATAATTAGTAAGTATTACATTCAGTAGCTGCTTTTCTTAAAACTTTTATATAACTAATGATTCTACGTAATAAATGGCGTTTCTACGTAAAAAAATATTGCGAAAAGGACTGATTGAAAAGTTATTTTTTGGTAAATACTGTGAGAATAAAAATGAGTGACTTGCTATTCTTTTTTTATCTATTCTTTCTATTTAAATTCTCAATAGACATGACAATTAATACTATTTAAATTCTCAATAGACATGGCAAGCAAACGATCTTTTTAATATGTCATGATTAACATAATTCAATTTTCAACAGTGAAAAACTAAGAATAAATCGACAAAATAATCTTCAATTTTGAACAGAGGAATTAATAAAAATAGTTAGCTATATATATATATATATATATATATATATATATATATATATATATATATATATATATATATATATATATATATATATATATATATATATATATATATATATATACGTAGATTAACACTACAACAAAATTTATATGAATGTCATTTTTCATGAGAGGTTGCACTCATATTCGTTAAATCCCATACAATAGGTCATCAGTTAACGAACAGTTTAGATTGTGAACAAATTAGACAACGAACAGTTTAGATTGTGAACAAATTAGACAACGAACAGTTTAGATTGTGAACAAATTAGACAACGAACAGTTTAGATTGTGAACAAATTTGACAACGAACACTTTCAAGAAAAATTTTTGTGTTCGGACAACAATTACATATTCGGATAAAGAGCTAAAATTCTGACGAACATATCTCAACTCTGGGAGCATAATGTGTAAGGTTGCCAAATCCAAGGGACCAAAAATTGCTTATCATCTCTTTTGAATTATATTACTTGCCTATTGAAATTCAGAGTTTTATTTTGAAAAAAAAAATTTCAATAGAACATTTATAGCTAAATTAGAACATCAGTTTCGATTTTGATTTCATTCAAAACCGAAACACATTACATTTTAAGCCCCTCTCCTCCGTTTGTCCATTCACTGTCTCATACGTAGTCTCGAATAACGAGTAACCAGACTGCGACATCTACAATGTTATTAATTACTTTACAACGACAATGTTGTAAATTAATTCCGGAAAATCCTGAAAAACAGAAAAGTAATTGGATGTGTTTTTTAACGCCAAATACACAAAAAATTAAAAGGATTGATTAATATTCAAAACTACATGTATTATTTTTTTATAAAATTAATGAGAAACTATACATTCTTTTTTAATTTCATTTTTAGGGCCCTCATAACGAATTAATTGATTTCACAAAAATGTCTATGGTAAATCGATGATCGGTTAACGAAGAATTCAGATAGCGAACTTAGTCTAGTTACAGATTATGTTCGTTAACCGATCACCCTCTGCATTGAAACGATATAGAATGTTATTTTCTTAAATAGAAATATTGTAAAGCGAAGAACTTTGGATGGGGAAGCATTTATCCCATTTGCAATATTTTAGAAAGAGCGTATTTGAACTATTAGTAAGGTATTTCGAATGAGTTATTAATTTAAAAACAGCAGAAAAACTCGTATGTTTATCAGAAAAAAAAATTGCTGAACAAGTTATGATGCACTACGTACAGATTTAATTAATTAATAATAAAGCTAAATAAAAATTTGTAATCTTTTTTCATGACAAGATATGTAAACAATACTTACGACTAAAATTTTACTGTTTTTTGTAGAACAAAAACTGGATAATGTGATATCAAAAACAATAACTGATGCTCCTGATATAAAGCTGTATGTTTTCCTGGGAAAAGGCAATAGGACACACGTGGTCAATATAACGTAGTATACAGGTCTAATTAGGGGTTCAAAGTACCCATGGGTTAACCTATAAAACAAATTTTTCCTTCATTGAATAAATCTTTTTACATATTTCGAAGTAATTAATCAATCAAATAAATAAAAATAAATAAAAATCCAAATGCCTACTATAACCATGTATATTACAAATTTGATTATCCTTCTTACAAGAAATAATATCAATAGAATGTATAATAAATTATCAGTTGACATATATAGAATTTTAACTATTAAAAGAAAATTTTATTCATATATTTTATTTGTTATTAGCCAGTAAAGTACCTCAGCTTGTTATAGCATTGACTTAACTGTTTACTGAAAATCTGTGAATAAAGGATTAAATCTAGTATTATCTGTAGCTATCATAACTATAGAACTAACGGCATATTGCATTTAATGCTATTAATGGTTGTATTCTAAATCTTTAAGTCTAAATAAAAGTAGGATTAAATCATTCTCTAAAATTTTTATTCACTCGCTTATAACTGTGATCGGGCGAGATGTGATATAGTTTTATTTTTTAAACATTATATGGTTATTTGGATACATGAAATCCTTAAAATATTGAAAGCAGTCCATGCGAAACCAACCACAACGATTTCCAGTCAATAATGGATCAAGATAATTAGGTTCATTTCAAATAAAAACTTACAGTATTAATGGTCTATCTCCAACCTTTAAGCATCATAATATTAAAATAAACTCCTTCTTAATGATGTCTAGGCTATATATAAGTTCCAGCATATATAAGCACTTTGGATTAAACTTAATATTCTGATTTGATTTTCTAGTAATTTAACTTTCAAATAATATGCATCGAAAAGTGAGAGAGAATTGACAATATATTTAATTTATGCTGAGCCGAATTTATGTTGTAATATACCATCAACAGCAAATTTATTCAATCAATCATTTGGAGATCCATTCATAATAAGACTTTCATCTATTTCTTTTTTTGCAAAATATCGTGCATGTTTTTTTAAACATGGAGGATTTTTTAGATATTATATCTCAATAATTGACTTGTGCAATTTTCAGTATGGAAATAATGTAGGAAGTTAAGAGCCATGATTTTCGGTTATATAATAAAAAAAAGAATGATTCCACAGCGACTGCAAAGAGGGATATCGTTTATATCTTATTCTGGTTTGTATTCTGCGATTTTCAAGTAGCAATGACAGTCACAGAAAATACCCAGAAGTTTAATGAATTCTACGAAACATACGGCTGAAATCAGCAGCAATACTTCATCTATTTATATACACTACTGGCCATTAAAATTGCTACACCAAAAAGGCGACATGCTATAGACGTGAAATTTATACGAAAGGAAGAAGGTGCTGTGATATGCAAATGATTAGCTTTTCAGGGCATTCAGACAAATCAGGTGCCAGTAGCAACACCTACATTGTGTTTAAATGAGGATATTGTTCAGCCGGTTCTTCATACACAAATTGCATTTGAACGTTATTGTCTGGTGAAAAGTTGTTGTGATGCCTCGTATAAGAAGGAGAAATGCGTACCAGCACGTTTCTGACTTTGATAATGGTCGAATTGTAGCGTACCGTGATTGCGGTTTATCTTATCGCAGTATTGCTGCTCGCGTCAGTCGAGATCCAATGACTGTTAGCAGAATATGGAATCGATGGGTTCAGTACGGTAATACGGAACGCCATGCGGGATCTCAATGGCCACCTATCACTAGCAGCCGAAAAGACAGGCATATTATCCGCATGGCCGTAATGGATCGTGCAACCACGTCACGAGCCGTGAGTCAAGAAACGGGGTCATTTGGAAGACAACAAGTGTCTGCACGAACAGTTCGACGACGTTTGCAGCAGCATGGACTCTCAGCTCGGAGACCATGGCTGCGGCTTCCCTTGACACTGCGTCATAGACAAGAGCGCCTTCAATGGTGTGATCAACGACGAACCTGGGCGCACGAATGGCGAGACGTCATCTTTTCAGATGAATCCAGGTTCTGTGTGCAGCATCATGATGGTCGCATCCGTGTTTGGCGGCATCGTGGTGAACGCACACTGGCAGCGTGCATTCGTCATCATCATGCTGGCCCATTACCTGGCGTGATGGTATGGGGTGCCATTGGATACACGCCTCGGTCACCTCTTGTTCGCATTGATGGTGCTTTGAACAGTGCACGTTACATTTCTAATGTGTTACGACCCGTGGCTCTATCCTTCATTCGAGCCCTGCGAAACCGTACGTTTCAACAGGATAATGCCCGACCGCATGTTGCCGGTATTGTACGGACCTTCCTTGATACGTAACATGTTCGGCTGTTGCCCTGGCCAGCACCTTCTCCAGATCCTTCATCAATAGAAAACATGTGGTCAATGGTTGCCGAGTCACTACGGTTGATGAACTGTGGCATCGTGTTGAATCTGCATGGGCATCTGTACCTGTACATGCAATCCAATCTCTGTTTGACTCAATGCCCAGGCGTATAACTGCTGTTATTACTGCCAGAGGAGGTTGTTCTGGGTACTAATTTCTCAGGATCTATATATATCCAGCCAAATTTTTTGAAAATTTAATCACTTGTTATTTCTAGTATAATATATTTGTCCAATAAATATCATTTTGTTATCTGCATTTCTTCCTGGTGTAGCAATTTTAATGGCCAGTAGTGTATATCTTTATATGATATTAATAAAACCTTATTTACACACACATTTGGTTAATAGTGTCACGTGTGAGATTCGCAATTTAAAATACAACGGAATTGTATCTCCATAGGCTTAAAAAAATTAAGTATAGTTTATAAAAGTTTAACATAAGATCTACAAAAAATTAATGTATTGAATATTAATGAAGCATAAGACTTCAATATGAATTCAATCAAATGTATTTTGAATTTTGAAACAGCTATCTATTAGAATTATATATTGAAGTATCAATGGGGAAGACATATGGGAAGTTACTAAACTCTTCGCTCATTGAGATCTTAATATTAATATTTAATTATGTTATATATATATATTATAGCTTTAAGAGAGAAAAGTCTGCTAGATAGAAAAAAAAAACTAAATAAGCTTAAGATCTAATGTTTTCCTGCACATATTGTACGAAAACAGTTCAAGTGAGGCATGGAATCCCTCATTTTCAAAATTATGAGAAACATGACTGTAGTAGCTCCATCGCGCGGATATCAGAAATTGTTACCGAAATTATAAACAATGCTATTATTAATTAACTGGGATTGTATATATACGATTGAGCTCTTTTTAAATTCACGACACTTCTCTTATTCATTAAATTGAATAGTTTTATGAATATTAAGACTTGGATATACTAGATAATTGGATCCGTATCACGATTTATAATCTCTTTATTTTTCTCTGAAATAATACTTACAAGTGCTATAAAAGGTGATTGAAATATTTACAACACATAATTTAGATATGAAATACATAACAGTTAACGATTCTTGATTTTAAAAGAAACACTTTCATTGGTGTATATAAATTTGGAGTATAAGTTGTTAAAAGGGGCCATATATACAATAAAAAGGTACAAATTACAGGATACGTAAAACTAATAAACTAATATATATATATATTAGTTTATTATAGTTTTCGTATCCTGTAATATAATATAATGTATATAATATTCGTTTTTCGCACTCTGTAATTTGTACTTTTTTATCGCATATAGGGCCCCTTTTAACTAATGTGATAGTTACACCATTCCTATTGTGTAATTCCAAAATGTACATTACCAAATATGGCTAAAGAATATCTCATGATGTCATCTCGCGCCACTTTTTTTTGACGAATGAGAGACCAGTTTTTTCATTGATATTACTTAATCTCGTAATAAATGTATGTTTTTAAATCTAT
Source organism: Latrodectus elegans (assembly GCA_030067965.1). Classification (NCBI taxonomy): domain Eukaryota; kingdom Metazoa; phylum Arthropoda; class Arachnida; order Araneae; family Theridiidae; genus Latrodectus; species Latrodectus elegans. The sequence goes on along the minus strand of CM057818.1, from coordinate 49,976,255 downwards.
ATTTCACCAGGTTATCGCTTGAAAGGAAAACTTGAATATATTATAATTACAACAGTTGAAAGAAAATTTTAAAAAAATACGTGCTAAAGATACTTAAAAAATCATTTGGGAAATCTTTACTCTCTTACTTTAGTTTCATTCATTTTTCTACATTCAACTTAAAAAACTCCACAATTCATTTTTTAAATTTAGAAAATTCATTTATATGAGTTATAAATAACATGCAGCTTATAAATCGAAGTAGGGATACTTTAAAGAGATTCGCAATAATAGAAAATGATTGAGTAAAGAATTTAACATTGTGCTTAAAAACAGAGATTAATTTTGCCGAAAGTTTCTGCTATTCCTACAAAATTATAAAAAGTAGAGCATCACATTATCGCGTTAATTTCAACTTCCTGCTATTCCGTAAATGCGTTCAGCACGATTTTGTATCTTTTATTGTGTTGAATGTTAAAATGTATGAGAAGTTATTACGAATAAGGTTAGTTGTTATCACATTATAAATATCATTAAATTAACTTCAGATTATTATAAAACCATCGCCATAAAATATTTGTAATATATCGAATTTCTATTTAAAAAGTAAAAATATTTTGATTTCATAATATGATTGAATTAAAATGTATCGAGTCTGAATTAATAACTTTAAATAGGTTTAATAATTCAGTAGTTTGTAAACCGTTGCAAGATTTTGTTTCTCAAATATATAATCTCAGTCATTAATGTATGAATTTTGATTCTAAGTTAATATTCATTAAATTTTACTTCAAATTACATAAGATTGTATTTGTTCATAGCCGCAAGGATATAACTTTACCACATGTGTTACAATTATAGTCTAAAGTTATATTTCAAATAACAAAAAATTACGGGAGAAATTTTATGATCATATTTGGTCTAGATTAATACTTTGATAAAACAATCATGGTAAATGAATCTGTATGAAATTATGATTGATAAATATACATGAAATGAATCCCATGAATTTAGAATGAGAAAAAAAAAAGATGAACATTGATATAAAAAGTAAGAAAAGAGAAAATAAGAGAGACGGTTTGATGCAATGGGTTAAATACTATTTCATTGACAATAAAGCTTCATCTACTGCAAATGAATGCTCTGTATTATTAGAGACCATGTGGGTGGGTAATCTCTTATTGGTGACAGAAAACTGTTGGCAGAAAATGGTTTAGAACAGTATCCTTTTAATATAGTTATTGTAACCATGGAGCTTCTAAAGAGAGTTCATTGCATCTCTACTTCTTTACAAATAGCGATGTTAAAAAAAAAAAAACCTACGAGAAATTTCAATTGAAATCCAGAATTTTTAAGAGTTAAATAATTATTACAAGAATACTTTTTAACTTTATATTGCATTCTTTAATATAAGAAAGAAATCATTGTTAAAAAAAAGAGTAGCAAAATTTTGTCAGTTTTATTGTTAAATTCCGGGTAATGAAGTAATTTCACGAGAGAATCAAAATCATATATCTACTTAAGGTATAAAATTTCTAAAATTAAAAATTTTAAGTAATAAATATGTAGAAAATATGATTCCGTCTTAAAACTATTAAAACAAAAAGTATTTGAAGTCCATCTTCTGTATACATACATTCCTGTACATATTCATACTCTGGAATACGTACTGTGTATTCGAATTGCGAACTCCGTTTATCGGAATCGCTTTCAGAATTTCAGAAAAATAAATGAGACTGAAGAGGCAACGGAAGGAAAAAAAGAGGAAGACTTAAGAAAAAGAAAGGTAAGAGAAGGGAGAAGATTAGAATGGCGAATCACTTGAGGAATACAGAAACATTTTTTTGAGAATACCTTTGAAAGGTTCAGATTATTAGAAAAATTCTTTTGAAATATTCAGAAGTTAGGGCTGAAGACATAGGAGAATGGATTAAGAGAGTCAGACACTGGGATCATCCAAATCGGGTCCGGTCCCATTTGATTCAGATAATTGGAATTCTACTGTATGGTACAAATGCGCAGAAAAAAAAAGAATATTTTAAGTTTTACTTTGAAAGATTTTAAATTTTAAGTTTTTAAATTTTACTTAAAAACTTTCCTCTCAATGCCAGTTTAAGTAGCTATTGTAATAAACCATAACCGTAAAACAAACAAAAATTGTCATTATAAATTTTGAAGATGTTTTAGTTATGGAAAGTTAGAATATTAAAAGAATGTTCTAATTTTTGTTTATTGTGCGTAGCAATTTCTATGTATCTTGAAGCAAATAGTAAATATATTATATCAGCAAAAAGAAAAGGAATAATTTAACAAGCATGGCAAAGTTGATGTACATAATACTCATTCAGTAAGCACTTCTGAATACCTGAAAGTAAGCTAATACTCCTTTTTTTCAAATTATCTTGCATTGTAACTGATTTACAGAAGAAAATGTAGAATTTAGTAACAAATAATTCAGTATTTTGCTTTCATTTCATCATTGATGCTTACAGAAATTGATCCATCGGAGAAACTTGCATCCCCTTGAGGGCACATCCTCAGCTGGTGGATAGGAGAATGACTCCTCCATCGGTTTATCTGATGGGTAGTTACAGGGAAATAAAATAATTCCCACGGACCATTAGTCAGAACTCCAACCTTTTTGGAAGCAATGACCCCCAACTTTTCCATGAATTGTGCAATATTTTGTGAGGTGTGTTACCACTTTCGGTGGTGTCTAGTGATTTTTACTTTCCTTCTTTTGTGTTGGATCCATGAACACGAGAACAACAACACATAAATTGATGTTCATAATAATTATTATCATTCCAGAATCGATTTACTGATTATATGTATCACGATATTTTCACGTTTAATGACTTTATTATGAGGCGGGATTTTGTTGTATTATTGATATTATAGAAATATGAAGCTTTTTATCCATAAAAGTTCTGATTTTATCATGAAAATGAAATAAAACGTTTGTGATACCTTTTTAATGAAGAATAGAATAATGTGGAGTGATAAAAATTGGATAAAAGTAAGTAGAATATCGGAGTAAAATAATAATTGTTCTAATTGAAATTTACATTGACAATGCTATCGTAATCAAGAATTAATCTTCGCATGACGCTATTTACCTGTATATCGAAGTTGCCATTTCGCCTAATGACATACAAAATAAAATAAATCCTGCAGCAGTTATTTGGGCTAAAGAGTTTTTGAATAATCCTTCGTTGTAAGATGCGATGAACATGACAAGATTGGCTATGAAGATGAGACCACGACACCATCGCCCTGCTTGGACAGCTCCACTGGATACGTCGGATAGCTCGTCCATCTGTAAATAAAACACATTTTGGTGAATAAATAAAATTTTAAAAATGACTTCATCAGTTTTAAAGATTTTTTATGACATATGAATAAAATAGCTTGACTTTGTATAGAATCCATTTATGTATGATAAAAAAATATGTAAAATGATTTGGTCAAAATTAATGGAAATGGTTGATAAAATTGCATTTGCAATGCATATAGATTAAGAAGTAACAAATCACCATGACACTAGTTTCGCCCAATAACAAAAGTATGGCCTACTACTTAAATTTATTAAATTATTTTTTGCTGAACTCATTATATAATGTTCATTCAAATTTAAAATAACTCTTTTTTGCTCGTATTATTGAATGCATAATGGTATTAATTATATCGAATTATAAACTAATAATAAGTAAACATTATAAATGTTTTATATTTTAATTTGATTTCTATTATTATATTAGTCATTGTTTTTATTCAAATAAAAATAATAAATTGGAAAAACAAGTTTCTAGAGTTAAATTTTTTAATGAATGCAAAATTTTGTATTCATTCAAAATTTAAAACACTTTATCTTTTCTCTCTCTCTAATTCTTTCACTAAACACATATTGGTATTTACCATAACTAATCATAATACGGAAAAATGTTTCATATTATTCTCATTCTTTGTATTTGGTACCATTTTTAGTGTATTTATATTCTATCTAATTAAATTAAAAACTCAGCTCTGCCATTTTTATATTCTTAGAAAAGTATTGATATTTTATCCAACTATTTTTTTAGTATAAAATATTTTAAAAAACATTTCCAATGCGTTAATTTTATATACAAAGATTATTTTTAGAGCTAATACATACATTAAATTATAAACTTTTTTACTTTTAAATCTTATTCTTTGACAAAATTCCTCATAAATATGTGTTGCTTTTTTAATTTATTAAACTAAATGACGTACCTAATTTAAAAATACATTTTTATGAGAAGCTTGTTTTAAGCTATTTTTATACAAATTTCCTTCCGTTTGAAAGTTTAAATCACTTATATACCTTTGTGACTTAAAATGAGGGGGTAAGAATAAATCTTTGTGGTTACTATTTGTCTAGGTGTCATTTGCTATTGCCATTAACTTGTTCTTAGCATTCATAAATTTAAAACAGGAAAATCATGGGCTGACAATAGAACTGTGGCACAGTTTTCCGTTAACAATTGACTATTCATTACAGCAAAAATACAAATTCAAACAACCGTAGACAGAGAAATGTTATGAACAGTAGGGATATTTTTTTCATTAAAGCAGTCTACAACAGAGTGAAAAGAAATTACCTTTGCGGTTTTGATATTTTAAAGAGGGTAATTATTAAAATCAAACTATATTTTACTTTTCACATATAGAAACATACAAAACGGATATAAAAATAATTGTATTGTCCAAAAATAAGAAAATATCAAGAAATATCTTCTAAATATTTACTCTTTTTTAAAAATATATGTTGATAATAATCTTTCCAAAGTTAACGGGTTCATTAATTTATTATGAAGAATAGAAATATAACAATAGTAAGCTAACATCATGTTTATGAATCCTTTTTATAAATATTAAGTACACATGATTTTAATATATTTTATTTGAAAAGTAGATAATTTTTTAAAGCTGAATAATTGATAATTGTCTGTTTGATAAGCAAATTTGTCGCTAAATTAATGTAATAAATATTCAGTATTTATCGATCTGTTACTTTTACAAATTGCTAAAATATTCATCACGTAGTGGGAAAAAACATGACAATCAAGATTTTTTTTATTATTATTTCTAATGGCACAGATAAAAAGACAATTACAGCAAAAATACAAATAACAACAAGAAAAATGAAAAATAAAACAGCTGTAACAATAGTCTATGTATCTTAAAAGGCCCCTGGCCTCCCAGTAGCGGTCCGCAATTGGGCGTTTCGATAACACCTTACAATGGAGTAGATGGTCACGATCCATGTCCCATCCCAGATTACAGCGATTGCAGATAGGACTTGAAACTATATGAAGACGGTACAAGTGTTTAAGAAGGCAGTAATGACTGGTGGTGAGCCTAAACTCAATCACCATTTTATGTCTGGGCCATTTTAAGACCGCAGAAATTCTGTCTTTCCAAGACTTTTGCTCTGATCGAGATTCGAGAACCCTTTTGAATTCTTCAGACAATGTATTTTTTATTAGTCGTTTTATTATGCAAAAAGATACACTAGAAATTAAAAAGATACACTAGAAATTAAATGTACTAGAAAAAGATGTTTGTAAAGTCATGGACCCCCTTTTTGCCAGTATATCGGCAATTTCATTGCCATGGATTCCACAGACAATCAAGATTTTATTTGGAAAAAAAAAATTATCATGAGAATTTGAAAAATCAGTAAACAAAAAAGGTGTTGGTAGGAATTTAGAAACGAAGATTTCTTTGAAGATATCCTGTAAAACAAGTTTCTCACTAATGATGGTATGGATTATCGATAATTTTATATAGATACTGTATTATTAGTAGAAATTTGTGGAAAAGAAATAATAATTCCATGATAAATTGAGCAGAAAAATTTTCCATTGATAAATTTAACAATTCAAATATCAAACGCTTTGAAATAATCATTTCCGATAAAATAAGATAAAAGAAATATTAATAAGCCTTTGTAATCATTTCCCTTCTACATGCGCATTCGGTTTTCATTGGGGTGTTTTTTTCAGGAGTTTTCATGTTTTTCTTGATAATTTTTGGGAGTTCTCTAGTTGAAAAGTAGGAATATAGTCATTTAAAAATAAAAAAATAAAGAATTAGGTAGATTAAACACAAAAATCTTACCTCTTTCTACTTTTAATGTTACTATTACACTAATAACCTCATATAATACAAATCTAACATTGAAAAAGATTATTTGGTTTTTACAATGAAAAGATTTAGAATCTAATTAAATTTTATGAGATCTTTTAATACACTGATGAAAGCTTATAGCCTAAAGTTATAATCATGTTTTTGGGAGTGAATGATCATCAAGTTAGTCCCAGTCATTGTGTAAGTAATCATTTTATTTATTTATTTATTTATTTTTAACTTTCCGCGCATAAATAAATCTATCAGGTGTGAATTTGTGAATTTTGTATGTTTTTCTAAATACAACTCAATATCAGGGAAAAATCATCTGATAAGGCAAAATGCGATGAATGTTCAAATGTTTTCAAGAAATTCAGTATTTATTTTGATTTTAGTAAAAACATATTGTGTGAAATATATTTTGAAAATAAAAATCTTAATGATGTACATCATTTCCTTATATTTTCACGATAATTACTTTTAGATATTTCTTGCCACATGCAAATACATACAATTTTAGTTATTATTTTTAATACGGGAGAAATTAAAAAAAAATATTTAGTATAAGTTTTACATTTTGTTGTTATTTATTCATGATATAGTAAGAAGAAAGATGAAATATTTAACTTCTTTCAATCCTTCTTCACACGGTAATTTCAGTTTAAAAATTGTATTAGATTTTTTTAAAAAATAATAATTACCTGCGGTAAGAACATAAAAGCACAGAATGACATAGCATTGTAAAATAAATTAAACACAAGAAGTTCAACGAACAAGGCATGTTGAACCCTCCTTTGATATTTTCTGAAGAGTTCTTGAGAATTTTTCAGCAATAATTGCCTCTGTAAATGAATAATCATAATCTTAATCCAATGCAATTTACCAAAAAATTCATGTCAAATTTATGAAATCATTTAATTAAATAATTTGCAGTCATTTTGAGATTAAATAACATTTAAAATAACTTTTAGCTACTATGAATTATTGTTGAAATTTTATTGAATTTCAAAATTGCTAAGAATAAACATCAATGTAAAATACATGTAAAAAATGTTTTTTGTATTATGATTTTTTTCTTTAAAAAATATATATTAATACATTGCCTTATTATAAAATCTAATTTAAGTATATAATATAAAAAATTATTTGATTTAGTTCAAACATTATTACACACCCTAAAATATTCAAGCGAAATATTAAATACGTATTTCTTATCATTCAAAAGGATTAACTATACCATTAAAAAGCATACCTTGATAGATTAAAAAGTATAAAAGCATCCATATTGATGTAAGAAGAGATAAAAAAGTTATAATACACAGTTTAAATACTGCTGAACAGACTCAAATGATATTTAAAACAAGTGTTTCTTATTATGATGAACTAAATATGATTTCATAAATTTACTACTCGCAAAAAAGTAGAAAACAAGATTAAAATATGAAAATGTTGTACAATAACCTTCATTTTGATTCGGATGAAATTTGACATGCATATTCAATATTAATTAAAAGAATAGATTATAAAAACTTGCAAATATTCTTCTAAAATAGGTAAAAGAAAGAGATGTATAATATAATTTCATGTAATTCTCCACGTAGTGGATTTATAAGAAATTTAAATTTATATTTATTTTCATTTTAAAATATTTAGTGTTCTTATAAGATTAGTGGAAATAATTTTCACTTCAAAGTGAACACGAATAGTTTATAATACAACTATTCAGATTTTGATTTAGTTTCATCAGATTTTTCCCATGTGTTTCTCTTTGTTTTAAGAGAATAAAAAAATACATGCACAAATCTTGGCTAAACTTTCTATATTATCGAAATGAATGGTGACAATAGGACCTACCATGTAAAACCATTTGAGTTAGAAATAGGGTAAACTTTATGACTTTTTTTTAAAAAAATCCAATGATAACGGGTTTTTCAGATACTTTATTCGATGCACCTGATAAGAAAGAAAAATTTTCTAAAATGAAATATGGAAATGGTCTATATAAAAATGGTGATTATTAAAAAATTGTAGCATTTAAGTAATTTTTTCTTAGCATCAAAAATAGGACTGACATTATTAAAGATTATTATCCGTAACATGGATGGAAAAGGAATAATGATAGTTTTTCAACTCAAATAACATCTTGAGGCAAAGAACAACAATGCTTTGAGACTTCGTGTAGGGATTTGGAGAGGAGGCTAAGAGTATCGTTAAAAACTGTAATTAAATAGGAAAGTATTAACGGAAATCGATAAGTGGAACTGCATGTAAGAATGTGCCGATTAAATCTTTGAATGTTCACTCAGGAACATGAGACGTTCCCAGACAGGATGAAGATAGAGAGCAGTTACGTATGATATAAGCAACCATATTAGAAGAGGTTCCGCAGAGGGATGGTTGCACACTCACAACCAGCTGTGTCTGTCACTTGAACGTCTTGACCAACTTTTCATCATGTATTATACGGTGATCTTTATATCTCTTTCATATTTTGAGAGTTCAGGTATTGTAGTCGGGTGATCTTTTAAGACGTGTTGCGTTTCTACATTGTTTATTTATGCTTAAGTGAAACCGAAAGCACTTTTTTAGTTCTGCTATGTTCAGTAATGGAGCAATCGTTTCATGTGAGAGAGAAATTAATATGCTTAAAACGTAGGTAAAGTCATTGGGTAACCAACAAGAAATCCGGTGTTGAATCGCGCGATAGCGCTATAGTTTAATGTGTGGACGAATATCATAGGAGATGTTTAAGTAGGCCACATATATTTTATCATCTCTTAACTCTGATATTTCATAAGTTTGTAGTCTTTTTTAAAAAAATATTTCTTAAAATACGATGATCCCGCACGTGTCAGTATGTGTTTTCCACATTATGGTATTGATCTCATTACATAATATATGTAAGTGACGAATTGAACTGCACATTTGGAACCAATATGCAGTGATCCCCTCATTCTTAGATTTCCAGATCACCTTATTGATGTTCTCTGGATTCTTCGCTCTAAAATGTCATGAAAAACACAGAACATAACGGTCGTGGCAGCCACGGGCATTAGCGTTCCTTTGGGGTTCGATTCCCAATGCCGCCAAAGACCCACCGAGTACATGCGATATATCTGCTAGTTAAATCTGAGGAATAGAAAGTCCTGTGGTCGGTTGTTGAGCAGTTACCCTGGGTGCAATGGTCTGGAGAAAATTTCCTCCCCCTTCATATCAATGTCGAAATTGACGGAGTGGATCCTCTGGTGGTGCGTGCCATCTATCGGAGGATTTAAAGAGAAACTTCGTATTTTCTCCTTCATGGGGCTCTGGTTAAACGAAAGACGCACCCTATTGACTTAAATTCGTATATCCAAGGCATATCGAATGTAACGTGCTAAAAAGGCGAGGATCAGCACAGCGCATGTGCGCCAGATTCTGCCGCCTGCTCGTTTCCGATTATATTGTTTTTGTTTACTTTAGTTAGTAAAGTGTATTCTCAGAGAGACAACACACTAGAGGTGCGATTTTGGCGGTGCCCGCCAATGATATTGTCATGATTATTAAGTGGAAAGTTGTATTGAAATTTATGTAAATAGTAAAAATTATGTATACTTAAAATTTATCCTCATCAATAAATTAAATTAAATTAAATTGAAATTGTCATCAATTGCCTTGCCACCTCGGTACGCTACACGAGCTTGGCTTGTCCAAGTGTCATATATGTAAGAACACAACACAGAATAGATGACACTTATCTAAATACTGAAAAAGAGCTTCGAGGCACAAATCTCCATTGTTGCAATTACGATAAGTGAAATTTCTGGAATCTTTAAGTATATTCATTAATCTATATCATATTGGTATTATACGTGCACCAGTGTGAATGAGAGCAATTTGTTAGTTACTTGTTACACTCTTTTGTCGTGTAATAAAACTTATAACACTGCATTCTGTGTTGTAATCCTTATTTTGTTTTTCTTTATCAAGTAAATATAGCAACTTCACTTATATTTTACAATGTAATCATGGTTCATAATAAAGATGTAAAAGTCCCAATAATTTTGATATATGGGAATTTACTCAAGAATGTTGGGAATAAACCGGGAATTTTGGGGAATATCGCAAATTTTAAGGGAATAAACTTAACCAATCATCTTTCACTTAATGGGTTGTTTTGTTTTTAATAAGAAAAAAGTGAAATAAACTGTGCAAATACACAAAAAATATATCTATTCTGTCTGCTAATACAAAAGTTAATTAGCTTCTTACTGAGAAAAACAAAAATACTTGCTAAAACAATAAAAATAAAGAATTAATATTAGATATATCTATTTCTCAAAATTGTCAGAATAAGTATTGGCAATTCCATATTTCAGTCGTTATAAATTTATAAATTCGTACTAAGAAATATATATATATATATATATATATATATATATATATATATATATATATATATATATATATTTCTTGGTTGGTCATTAAAGCATTTCAGAAAAACTTTCTGTTACTGTAACTAGTAGTATATAAATCATAAAAATTAGTGAACTTCTATTTTAAAAAATATCACATGAAAAAATTTCTAAATCATCGGAAAATTTTCAAATTTCTCAAGAACTTACAAAATTTTAATGAATTTTTAAAATTCTCAAGGAAATAAACCTAGTTTTTTTTCCCTCCTTTACAACATTAGTTCCTGGTAATGTTTTCGACCTTTTCTGACACATCTTACATATGAAAAGTAATATATCTGTGCACATATGTTAGGATAATACTGAAACACTTAGATTAGTATTAATTAAAGTTTAAGCATAAAAATATCATTATTTACTCAACAACATTTGCTATTCTAAATAAAATTAAAAAAGAAACGCGATATATCTTACTAAGGTAAATACGAATCACTTTGGTTTATGATTAAGGTTAGTAAATTGATTAGAAGAAAACAATTATATATATTATATATATATTGACAAAGTGCTTAGAAGAAATTTAAAAATTTATGTTCAAAATGACTGACACGGCGTTGCAGTTTTGATGGCCAGCAAACACAGTGTGTATAAAAGTTGCAGACATTAGTGCTGTGAATCTATATTAGTATAATCCGAAACATAAATAAGTTTTATCTTAAGTCTTCATTTTAAAAATTTGTTAACATTATACACTCACAATTATATCAATATACATACAGTGATTTTGAAATTCTCTGAAATGTATCCATTATAAAGTATGGATTTATCCCCCTAAAAAATTTGACTCTAAAAATTTTGTTTATAATTAAGACTTGGAAAATTTTGTCAACACTGCTTTAGCCAAGAATTTGAGAATTGTTTTATTCCTCGGGGTCAGAAATGTTCCTCCAAATACTTTAATTGAATATTTTTCATTTTTTTTCTCATCAGACTAATTTTATTTCCAATTTTATATAACAGAAAAATAATTAAAAACATGATAACTGATATTTATATATTTTCCAACAAATGCAATTTTTAAAGAAATTTTCTGGTTATGATAGACGCACACAAGCGACATGAAACTGAACATATTTTCCTTTATTGCATGTATATTTTATTTATAATTGGAAATAAATAATGCATAATAAAATGTTTTCAATATAATACTATTCTCATAGAATTTTATCAGAAATTTATTTCATGTGATCAATGATAAAATTTGGGGATTAATCTTTTTTCATCACCTAATATAAAAGTACTAGCGAAAAGTTTGCTACCATAATTAAGAAGGCATTACTTAGGACCAATAATGGTTTTTTACTGAATGCAAAGTTATGAGTAATACATGATGAAGATAACAATTTTTACCGCAATAAAACATTTACCTAATTTAAAGATTTAAAAAATAAATAGCGGCAAAATTACACGATATCCGATAAGAAATTGCATTGTATGAATAATGCCATATTATATGTAATACGCATAAATACCTGATAATATTAAATTATCTGGTATTTATGCGTATTACATATAATATGGCAATCGCTCTAAAAGGGAAAATAGACTGTGAATCCCACGGTGACAAAAACTTTTGGCGATAAAATTCTTTCTTCAAATTTTTCATTTTATTTAATATTTTTTTTTATTTTGCGATTTTCGGAAACTGTTTATCATTTATGATTTCCTATTGGTTTTAAAAATTCTTTTGCTTTTTACCCATTTTTAAAATTATTAAATAGTTATCTAGTGTACTATACTTGCATCCACTTATAACATATTATCATTCGTTATGTTCATTTTTACAAGTTAAGTATTTTGATACTATATTGAGATTTTAAATCGAGAAACTTTTGGTTTCGAACAAAATTTTTTTAAATTTTGAAAGAATAACCTAAAGAAGAATCTATAGTATCATCATAAATCCTAATTTTTCATCTTTATAAAACTTGCCTCTTGAAAAAATAATTTTAAATTTTGAATTTCTTAAAAATTTTGCAGGCATAAAAATGTTTAAAATAAAAAAAAAAAAAGCTTTGAACGAATTGAGCCAAGATTGAAAAGTGACGTCATTAGAATTGAAAATAGTGAACCAGAGTTGGCGACTGTAAATTAAGAGAGAAGCCAAGAGTTCTTAGTATTAAGTAACACCTTTTTAAGCCAATCTTTCATCAATTTTGTTTTTAAATCAATATTTCTCTCATTGTCAAATAATATAAAACTTTTAAATACCAAAAGTAATTTTGGTAAAACTTGTATGAAAGTTTTCAAATATCAGCAAGTGTGATAAAAATCCATTTTTCTTGAATAAAATTAAAGAATCATTAAATGAAAGGACTAGTGTATTGAAACAGGATAGAAATAACTACGTAAAATTATATTTATATGCAATCTAATGCCAAAATTTCAATATTGATTTTATCTTTTAAAATCTATTCATAAGCAAATACGAAGTTCATCCTATAAATAGCCTTTGAAGAGATAACTTAATTTTATTTACTTATATTTTTTAATTTTCAGACACATGACTTGGCAATCCTGCATGCTTTTGTTTCAAGTATCATCGATTACTAAAAATAAGTTTAGCAAGCAAAACATTCTAGAATATGATTACTTTAGAAAATGGAATTTTTGCTCACCCTTAGATAAGAAAAAGACCAATTTCTTTCATCGTCATCTCTGTTATAAACTTCCAAGAAGTATACAGCCGTGGCTTCAGCATTTTTTTCTATTTGAGATTTGCTGTCACGGGCTACCAGCTCTAAGCCAGACATAGACTATCTTTAAAAGAAAGAAAAATATTTAAATTACTATAAAAATCATAACTGGCTACTGTCAAAATACATTTAACAACCAAATGATATAGTTTAGTCTAAATTCTTTAAACTACATCAAAATTAGTTTTTAATTAAAGTAACCTACATTAAAATGTATTGATTTAGCCCTAAGCCAAATATATATTAAGTAATATGGAACATCGAATGGTATATGATGATATTGATGTAATGTCAAATGAAGCTTTTAATATATTATTTAACATTTACTTTGAATCTTCCTGAAATAATTACTTTTTTTATAATTTAAAGGCTTAATGTTAGAATATTAAATTAACTTAATATTAAATATGCAACGGAATTAAAATCTAATTATTGCTTCTATTCTACTAAAACAATTCTTAAAAAGGATTATATATTTTAGAGTTGAACCAATTTTTATAGAAAAAAACAAAAACTCATATTTTTCTCCATAACCTAAAAGATGCTTGAAGTAAAGTTCTTACTATACTGGGAAATTATATTCATAATTTTTATATTTATTTACTACGATTTTCTAATTATAAAAATTTCCGTAATTGATAACTTTAATGGTGAATGAATTATAATCATTCTTTGCAAAACATAAACACACGGATATTTCTTTTATTTTATTAGGAAGAAAAACATTCAAAAGTATTAATTATTTAAAGAAATGAAAAGAAATACAAATTTGCCATTTGATTTATTCTTAACACCAATATATCGGATAAAGCAACTAAATCTACATCTGATGTTTATATCAATGTGTTGAAAGAAAACATAATCAAGCAATTGGGTTCGAACCAGTTTACAGTACTTTAAGCTTTCAGCCATTTAAGAAGAAAGTGATAAATAAAATAACTTAAAACAGTATCTCAAGCTGAATTGAAGACAAAGTAAAGAAATAGAATTCTCAGAACTTAATGTAGAAAAAATTGTTTCAAATATTTTATAGTTTAACTTTAAGTATTATTTTCTTTTCCTTCTTAACAGAAAATTAATCACACAAGAAACAAAAATCGAAACATAAATTCTGTTTTTTCGAATGTTTGGAATTGAATAAATTTAAAATGTGACTTATTTTAAAGTTATTATAAATTAAAAAAATGGTAAATGAGAATAAATTTAAAAGATAACTTTTTACTTTCAATTTAGTAGGAAAATCATTGAATAAATTAATATTATTATATTAAATACAAAATGTATAATCTAATAAAAAATATATCCTCGCTGTGATAAAAAAAGTTTAAGCGAAAACAAGGGTAATTATTTTTAAAACACAATTTAAGTAAATGCTTTCCTAACAAAAATTTTAAACTCATATACAAAGGTAAAAAAACTATGAAAAATTCTTTTTTGTTTCAACTTAATAATTTCCTTAAATATCCTAGTAATAACAAATTAGTTATTTGAGTTAATTATGTGTAATAGTTTAAGCACGAAAACATTTCTACAGTCTAGGTAATTTAAATTTTTTTTCATAAATTTTAATAAAGTGTTTGGAGTGAGTTAATTTATGATTTTATTACTTCCCAAAAATATATTTGGTGTGAATATACGATGATATATTATTAAAGATGGAAAAGTAAACTGTTTATTATTCCAGGACTTGAATAATAATAAGAAATGCAATAAAATGAAATCACAGAAAATGTGAATAAATACTTTAAAAAATAAACTCTTCAGGAAATAATTTTATTTGATTTTGATATTTCCAAGAGAAATTATTCACACGTGAATAGTAAATATATTTTCCATAGAAAACGTTTCACAGATTGTTCTATATTTTTTCCTCCTACACATAGCAAATTACCTCAGACGAATGAGAAAAATAGTGAAAAAAATTTTTTTGGTGATCAGTTTTAAAAATTTAGGTAATAATTTAAATTAATCCACCCCGGCTTAAATTTAAGAGACGTTTTATCACCAGATGAGAGTATTAACCAAGAAGAAATGTTTCAGAATATCTTTTGTTAATATTCTTATGATTTTTCAGATATTTGTAAGAATCTATCTAAAAGTTAAAGAGTACAGAATGTTGTTGTTTCTCATACCCGTGATCAGCCGTGCTAAATAAAATCCTTGAGGCTCATTCACCTTGAAGAAATCCAGTACTAATGGGGGTCTTGAATCAGGTCTTGCCTGGTAAGTACTAAATAAGATAAGATGTGACCAGGGGAGGCTTGTGCAGAAGAGCATCTAGAGCATATTTCGAAGTGTTTAATGCCTCCAACAAAAGTCAGTGATGACAAGTGATTACTAATGAAACGGGTAAGAATAGTTTGATCTCACCAATTGTTGCCTTGAACCAAAGAGTCGCCAGGGCACCTACTCTGATACCACGGGTGTACTGGCGGGACCATCAAATGGCCATATTCATTGTCTTACATTTAGAAAATAGATACATATAAATAAGAGGAGCGATTGTCGTTGTGACCTTGCCAATACAGTTCTAGCCTAACAGTCAGCAAATTCATTTCCGGCAACGTCAAAAAAAATCCAGAGTACAGAGTTTCTCATGCTAATCATTCATTCAAGAATTTTACAAACATATTTATCCTCTTTGTTAGCAAAAGAAAAACTTACACATAATTTTAAAAAAATAATTTACAATTTTCAACATGAACTCAGCTTTGTAGTGTAAATAATTGCACAACAAATCCAACCAAACGACATTCTTTTAATACTATTTTGTGGACAGTCTAACAGATAAAGGTCGTTGTGCAGCCTTTTATATCCACTAAGAGTTACTGCCTTTTAGTACTCTTATAGATTAGTGGGCGTAAAAAATTTTAAACATATAGTAAAGTATAAGCATTCTGGCCACTTCCATTGTTTAACAACAGCTAATATTGAATTTGTGACCTTTTATTCCGAAAAGCGTAGTGTAAAGCAAGAAGTAATATCTTTGAAGTATATTTTCATTAACAAAATAATTCAAAACTCTGCCTTTTAAAACAATAATTATTTGAAGACACCATGTTATATGACCTATTTTCTTTCTTTCTCTCTCTCTCTCTTTTTTAAAAAAAATCTGGAAACTGATTTTATTTAAATTAATGATAAAATAGGTGAGCCCTGAATTTTATAAAAATTGTAAACAAATCTACAATGTTCATTACGCCACTTAAATTCTATAAATCTTTCCTTCAAAATCTTATATTTTTATATATGACAAGCAAGAATAAATATAACTCAATTAAATTATTTTATTTTAGATTTATTGAATAAATTCTTTTAGATTTGTAACTAAACTTAAATATATATTATAATAAATATATAATAAAAATTATATACATATATATATACATAGATACATACATTCATACATACATACATACATACATACATACATATATATATATATATATGTATGTATGTATGTATGTATGTATGTATGTATGTATGTACATTTGGCCGTGATAGCTTGGTGGTTAGGGCATCCGCCCTCAATCCGGAAGGACGGTGTTCGATTCCCAATGCCACCAAAGACCCACCGAGTACATCCCGATATACGTGCTTGCTAAATCTGTGGAATCGAAAGTCCTATTGTTGTTCATTGAACAATGGTGTGGAGAAAATTCCCTTCTACTTTAGATCTATGTCAAAATTGGGGGAGTGGATCCTCTGGTGGCGCCGTCTATCGGAGGATTTAAAGAGCGAAGATGTACTTTCACCTTTGTGGTGTTCTGATTAAATCGAAAGACGCTTCTTATTGACTTAATATTGACTTAAATTCTGATAGCTAAGACATAGCGAGCTTGACTTGTCCAAGTGTCATAAGTAACAACAACATATATATATATACATACATATATATATATATATATATATATATATATATATATATATATATATATATATATATATATATATATATATATATATATATATATATATATATATAGCTGTGTCAGCTCTACTGATTGTTATCGGGAAACTCCTGATTTTTTATTATTTCTACCGATTTTCAATTAAAGTATGAAAATCTATTAATTTTTGACACTTTCAGTGAAAAACTTAAAAACAACCAAAATTTTGCCGGAAAAAAGTCTATTCAGTTGTTTTAATAGTTTGAGCAGTCAACTGACGGAAGACTAATACAATGATAATATTTACATATGTTCCTATGAGTTTCTAGCCCAACCCGTCCGCGGGGGAGGAAAACCCTATAACCACTAGGCTACCAAGACTCCTAAGAGCTGCCAGTCATATAATTAACATTCAGAGCAGACATCAGGTGCCTGTTTATATAAGTAGTTCACACACACACTAAATTAGGAGGAATATTACTAGTTATTAATAATTCAATTAGAAAAATATTTCTCTCAAACGAAGTATTTGTCTCTGAATTAAATTTATTTAATAATGTATTATATGCATAATGTAATTTTATAAGTTTAATATTTATAAATTGAACCAGTATAGTAAAAGTTGCCCTTATAAAATAAATATTGCGATATAAATACTTACATTTATTTTTTTTACAAGTAGTATATTCTTTTGTTTTTCATATTTCCTTTATGAGGTTGATGAAAATTTTCTTAAAATGTTAAGACTAACACCAATATCGCTTGGTGTGTCTCCTGATTTTTTCCTCCTAGGATGGCAGGTATTTAATATATATATATATATATACATATATATATATATATATATATATATATATATATATATATATATATATATATATATATATATATATATATATATATATATATTATGAGTGTGTTTTCAAATGAGCAGAGACTTGTTGACCTTTTTTAAAAATACGATACCCATTTATCACAGGCTCACTATGGCGCCTGACAGCAACAATGCACTGATTGAAGTAGATCGATCATAGCCATTGAAAAAAAAAAAGACAGGAAAAGGGTTGTGCGTTATTACTTTCTGCACGCACTCTTTTGGGAGCTCCACCTCGGAATTTTTAACTTTCTTCCCTGAGAAATGTGAATAATATTGATTGATTATCTGTGAGAAAACCCTCTCGCAAATATAACACTCAATAATATTCAAGAGGATTTGTAGCAGTTCTCAGTCACTTAATTTGTATAGGATTCTCCTTAACATTCCGACATACATACACGCACATACACTTATGTGCGTGTATGTATGTTAGAATACGCACATACACGCACATAAGTGTATGTGCGTGTATGTATGTCAGGGATAATATAAAGATTTTCTACTTGTCATTTGAAATCATTTTTCATTTCCTTTATATAATGCATTATTCAGTCAGAATTGAAATGCTTTCTTTTACAATCACAGTTATATAGATATAAAAGAGATATAAATAAAATTATATTCGGAATATAAAAAATAAGAAAAATAGAGATTTTTAAAGAGAAGAGAATCCGCGATATAAAAAAATGAAATTTTAGTTTAATTTTTTATTTTCCAAATGCTTTTGTGCGACTAAAATTTTCCTTCTAATATTTTCAAAATGCATCTTTATTTAAAAAGATAGACTTACAACCTAATTCACTAATTTAAATAATTAAGTGATATATGCCATTTCTTACTTTATATCCTAAAACGTAAAAGAAAAGGCTCAATATGATTATCCAATAATAAATTCAAATACAACGGATGTCTTATGAAACGTTCGTAGGTACACTAAAAACAATTACTGCTTTCATATTGTTCTCAAAATCGAAATATTTGATGATATTATTTATTAAATAAGGATTATCAGAAAATTTTCGATATTCAGTAAAAACATTTTTACATGTTTGAAATTAAACAACAAAAAATGTAGCTCATTTATTATTTCTATTTTATTAATGAGAAATAATAAATGAGACAGATTTTTTGTTGTTTAATTTCAAACATGTAAAAAAACTTTTACCACGGTATTTTTGTTTCTTATGTTGTTTACGTTTGCGGTGTTATGGTTCTTATGGTGTTTACGTGATGATAACGTTTTTACATGAGATTTTAAAAAAAGGATTTGTTTTATCGATGAATTTATTTTTTATCGCATCCTTAAGTTCAACATAAAAGTGATGGATAAATAGTAGAATAACCAAATTTAATTTGTCATTTGTCTCCAGGTAAATGAGATTATCATTGTAATTCATTGCTTATATGATGATCAATTCAATTCTTATATTGTTATATTTTACTCTTGTGGCCTTCAAAATCAAGGTTTAAGAAACAAGTCTAAGGAGTTATCTACAATGCATACTGGAACAGAAGCAAAATTAATGAAGATCCACGAAAATAACGATTCATTTATAAAAAATGAGAATTGTTTCCAACAAAAATTCAAAAGATCTAAATGAAACATAGATTCTGATTTTTCCATTGTTCAATTCGATGAAATATTCTGAATCGTTAAAGTTGAGACTTCCAGTCGGAAACTACGTAATTAGTTTTTGCATTGTAAAAGTAATGATAAAAGAAGGCCAAACGAAATAGTCTCTTTTCCTGATTTCATTATTCAAGAGTCAGGAAAAGCTATAAAAGTAAAGCTTTATTATCGGCGTCAGTCACATTCTCATTCTTAAATTTCTTTCCCATAAAAAAAATAAATAAAGTTTTTTGCTTGGAAGTAAAATAAAAGACTATGATGTTAAAACTATTGTCGCAAAGTCATAAAATCATCAACTGAAAAAAATGCTGAAAACCATAATTAAGAAATACAATAAAACAATAACACACGCAATAAACAAATATAAAAACCATAATTAAAGAAAGGTTTGGAAAGAAGTTTTAATCAATTGATTATATTACTTTAATGATGTTGTCATTAAAATTTTAAGAAAAAATATTATACTATTTCAAGATAATATTTAATGAATAGTTATTTAAAAAATTTATATTAAAAGTAAAAAAAATAATGTAAATTAATATTTATCTACCTTATTTTTTCCGCTTTATTGTATAAGGGGAGGTATCCATGAATTGCTAAACAATGTAATCGCAACTAAATATACACGATTCTGAATAGCTTCGAAATTATTTATAAATATATTAAATTGATATTATTTTCAAGTGAATTTTCCACAGCAAATATCAGACTAATGTAAGAATTTATCTTGAAGAAAATGTTTAAAAAAGCCGCCTTGTATCGCAATACGTTTTTGCGGTATTGATTCCTATCATTTATTGAAAAGCAATTAATAAAAACTGAATTTTATATTTCACGGGAAATCCATACTATTTACGTATCTATCAATTCAAAATACCACGATTCTGAATTGTTATAATGCTAATGTTTGGTAAATCTTGAAAAATATTTCTGATGCATGTTAGGTGAGTATTTAGTTTGGCTAGTAATCTGCCCTTCAGTTTAAAACTCGAACCCATGAACTGTTGAACTGAATGCCAGAGAACAAGCTATTCAACTGCTAGTTTAAGTAAATCAGGACTTAAATAATTTTTTGTTTTCCTTTTTTTTTGTGTATTCTTGTTAAAAGCTTAAGAACGTGTTTGTAAATAAGGCATTTTTTTAAGGTTTCCTCTGTTAAAATTCAACAGAGAGTAAGTCCAAATGTTTCTAAGGATCAAATGACCAATAATTATGGGAATCTTTAGCATAAGTGAGAATGAATTATTTTTTATGCATTTTAACATGATACGGTTTTCTAATTTAATTTTATAAATTTTCTATGATTTTTCAAGGTATTATATAAAAAATTGTCAAAACTATTTTTCATATTATGTTTTTCTAAAAAAAAAATTTTTTTACAGGATTATGATCAAATGGAAAACGCTTGATTAATACGTAAAATTCCAAACTCTCTGAGTATTTTGACCGTTATTTTGCAACAAACCTTCTAATATAGTAAAAGGACATGAAACAATTATAGGTGATAAAACCATATAAGTGATAACACTATATAGGTGATAAAATACATTAAATTTTTACTTTCACAATATGTACTGACTGAATTGAAGGGCCAATTAAAATTTTAGAAATGTAAACGATTAATGTTATTAAAATGTACCCTGAAAAGAAGCATTTTTATTAAATTTAAAGGATGTTTTTAAAAAACTGTGATAAAGAGGGTTTTTTTAAACAATTTTTTACAAGTTTTACTTGTAAAAGATAATGTATTTTTTTATATTAATGCAATTATAATATATAAATTGCGGCTCATATGGAAAAGAGGACGAGAAAATTAGAAATATGTGAGATTACTCACTATTTGAAATAATCTTGGAATAATGTAACAAATAAAGATATGTATAAAAGAGGGTTTTGGATAGCAAAAGATGACAGAGACTTCTGGATTGCCATTTAATACCTTAAGGAAATATGCGTTACTAATACATCCAAGTTCAAGCAATGTACAAAGTATTACAAGAAATGTAAAATTATTTAAAGAATTTCATTCCAAAAATATTACGTATAATAACGAAATATTACGTATAAGGACGAAAATGCTACTTTATATATCAGCTTTACAAGAAAAATTGATTTTCTTGAGGAATTATAATACTGGATACAATCAGATGATTTCTTAAAACAATATTTGTATGCTTTCTTCTAGTTTCAAATACCGGGAGTAAGCAAATTTCTATGTACGCCTTCAAGTATAGCTATTTGTACACATTGTAGAAATTTTGTTAGAAATTAAGTACTTATAATTGCAATGATTGTCACGAAAATTTTTCACGGAATTTTGTTCACGGAATTTTACAATAACACTGATAATGCATCTAAATTGTTTCAAGGTTTTTAAGCCAGGGCTTTAAGAATATATCACTTGTTGATAAGGCAATGCAGAAGTAAAGATTGAAGTCAAATAACATATTATTACATAATGTGTCACTACGAGAAATACAACTGAAAGTTAAATACCTCTTAACAAGTTTGAATGAATTAATTAATATTTTAATTGGGTAATATTCTTAGAAAACATTTCTTAAAAAAAGGACTTATTTAAGTTAATATATTACCTAAGCGAATCGAATTTATAAATAAATGACAAAAAATATGAGGTGCACACACATATTAGAATTATATATCCTAAATTAAATAACTGAGAATGATTTTTATGAAGAAACAAAAATAGTAGAAATATAATAAAATAAATTTATTACAAAATATGTTTTCTATTATTTAAAAATAATTAAATTAAAAGATTTATCCTATGAGAGTTAATTTATTTAATATAAATTTTTCAAATATACAGTTGTCAGATGAAAATTTATTTTTAGGAAACAGATTTGGCTGTGTACACCTCTACCACAAGTATTGGTGGAAAACAAAATTCTAAAATATACATAAATCGCATGATAATTTTCTATTTAACAATACATACAACGATCAGAGGTATTAGTGTATCTAAAATGAGATAATCATTTAATAAATAAAACTTGTACATTTGCACAATCATACATTACAATCCCTCTTATTACATAAAAAAATACTGATTCTGATTTAATAAATCATTTTATATTTGTTTAATTCATTAACATAATGAAGTATTAGTGATAAGTACAGACTATATGTAGAATTAATACATTACTTAATTTGCTTTACTAATATAAATAAATATAGTAATAAAAACATACTAAAATCTATGTAAAATGGAAAAAATCCTCCCTCCAGGATTAATGAAAAAGAACAGTAAATTAGTTTATTTGAAATAAGCATAGAAATAATATTTAAAAAAAAAATAATATTTAAATTCACGGCTACTGAGAAAGGAATGATTTCCTTTGAAAATGTACTATTTTCAAAGGAAATCATTCCTTTGAAAATAGTACATTTTCAAAGGAACCTAAAATGTTTGTATTAAGGTTTATTATATTTCACTTTAGCGATATTTTTTATTGAATGAATCACAATGTTTGAAAAGTGGACTTTAAATGGTGCTTGAAATGACCTTGTTGGATGACTAGAAGCAATCTAAAAAGTAATCAGTAAGGTAAGAATGGTATACTCTGCGTGAAAAAAGTAGAAGGACACTAGGTATTTTTCAAGTAAAAGAAGAACTTTGAATTTTTACAAAATAATTTTACTTCAGCACTTTTAAAAACTTGTTTACAATCAGATAACTATATATGTAACATAAAATAAAAATTACTTTCTTATTACAATTAAAAATTAGTTTGAATAACATCATACTGTGTGAAAAAAGTAGAAGGACAGTTCTAGAAATGAGAATAAAAATCTTGTTCATAAGGAATTTTTCTACTATTTTCTCTAATTACTTCAAAGATTGATTTGCCAATGAATCATATAAGTCTTGGCTTGACTTTTTGGCTTGACAAAAATTGTCCGAAACACAACTCAAAGCTACTCGAAGTTCGATCAAAGATCCATATTGCTTGACACGCTGAAGAGTTACTGAGTATATATTTTTGACTATTTTGAAATCTAGACTTTTATCAGGCTATGGAAAAAACCTAAAATTATTTGTTTCAAACTAATTTTTAATGCCATTGGTCGTGTGAATTGATGTTCCATATGGATGGCATATCCAATTTTCTCCGCCTAGCTCCTATCTCAGCCGTACAGGGAAAATGACTGAATTTTTCTAGTTAACATGAATCTGTTTCTTTCTTCCATCCAGAAACACTAGATTGGTCTTTCCAACGTAACCAACAAATATCCCCAAACCTTTAAACTGCCTACTCCTATTTGTCTGGTAGAATAGGTTTCTTCTTGTATACCCAGACAATGCCAATAACACTGATAACTGTCTGGACCATCTATATTGTATTCTTTTCATCAGAAAAAATAACTGAAGTCCATTAGGAGTTCCAAGTCCTGTTTTCTTTGTCCCACAGTAGCCGGTGCTCAATGGGCCTTTCATTCCATTTAAGATGGTGCTTTCTTTTCTTGAATATAAATTTATCAGATCTTTTTACGTAGTTGTAAAGTGTTCTTCTAGTTACATATGTGATTCCAGCATGGTCTACGGCTTTTCCAATGTCTTTATGCATTTTTTTTAAGTTCCTTAGATTTCTCTTTAATCACGTGGTGTCAGTTTTTCAGATGTGCCAATCTTTGTTTTTCTCTGACATTTTGGATTTTTTAAGAAGTTAGAAACAGCGTTTGGACTGATAAGTAGATGTCTCACAATTTCTTTTACACCTTTGCCCATATCATTACATGACACAATTTAGCCTTTTCGAAATTTACTTAAAAATTTTCCCCTAGGTATTTTAACTGTACAAAAATTGAGGATTTTTTTTTTCAACAAAATAAATCTTTTGAAAAAAATAAAAGTTTAAAAGAACAATTTTTTCAACATATTACAGTATTCCCTTGCCACTTCACGCTTCATGTATTGGGGCTTCAGTGCTTCGCAAATTTTTCCAAAACATTCAAAACTTTTCAATTTCTCAATTTTCAGTTTTTTAAAAATTATTAAATAGTATCTTATAATTATAAATTATAAGACACAATTTAATAATTTTTGATAATTATTCTTTTGCGAATGTTTTTCTTTATTTTTTATTAGAATTCAAGTTCTGATTCTTCTGAAGTTTTCGTTAGAATTCATATTCTGATTTTGTTAGAAATCGTATTTACTTCCCATGTCTCCCTTATTCGTATTCGTTTCCAAAATTACTGTTATAATGTTTCCTTTTTATAAAAAAAAATTCTCATTATTGCAAAAATATATATTTACGCTTTTTATTTATCAGATTCAAATTTGTTGTTGTCGAGTGCCTTCTAGGCTGTCATTATGGGGGGCGCTGCTCAATTTCTCTAACTAAATCATATTTTGGTGTGGAGTCCGACTTCCTCAGAACACACATGCCATAGGGACCCGTTTATAGGGTAGCCAATCCATTCACAAGCTCAAAGACAGGATAGATAGAGAGAGAATGTACATCCATGCCCGAACAGGGATTCGAAACCAAGACTTCCCTAACCGCAGTCAGTCACGCTGACCATTAGACAAGTTGGTCGGCAGATTTAAATTTAATATTTAGATATGTAAAGTTCTTCAAGAACAAATTTATTACGTCACAATTACAACATAATCGCGCTGGATTACGTCAGAATTACTTCATGTTGGTAACATTTCGTCGTTGCCAAAAAAATTCAGAATTTGAGACCCTAGATTATAAGGGCATCTGTACCACCTCACTTAGCATCTTCTCTTGTTGTATCTCGACAGCTTGTCTATCATGAATATTGTCTCGCATACTGTATTTTACTGTTGTGTTGGAGATAACTTGTTTTGTTTAAGTGACATAACTTTTTTTATTAATTAAACCCATATAATTGCACCTAAACGCTGTGTTACGAAAGCTTCCTCGAGGGCGCCCAAAAGCAAAAAGATGATGACCATCAGTGAAAAAGTGAAATTTTTAGATATGATTAAAGAGGGCAGAAGACATGCATTTGTGGCATGCCATTACAGCAGACTGAATGAATCCACATCAACAAAGAGGAGGCAAACGTCAAGAAAGAGATACGTCAAGTATGCATCAAGAAAGATGTACAAAAAGCGAAACATCTAGAAAGAGGAAGCAAACATCCGAAAAACTGTTTCAATAACCTTCAATGAAGAAGCGAAGTGTGTGGTAACTACGATAATAACAGAATTGTGAAAATGGAAGTTGCACTGGCATTATGGATGGCAGATTACTGGAAAAAGACAGTGAATTTAGACACTAATATGATCAGGACAAAAAAGATCTCTACTATCAAATATTGCCCGATGACGAGAATGATAAGGTTGAAAATAAGTGCTGATGCACCTTAAGCCAGTAATAGCGCTGCCAGGAGTGGTTCCCGTCCTCGAGGAAGAGGCTTGTCAGCCAGCAAAGGCTGGTTCGAAAAATTTCAAAAACTTTACGGCTTCAAAAAACGTGCTTTTCTATAGTGAGGCTTCCTCTGCTAACAAAGATGCTGCTTGTTGTTACGTGGAAGAAGAGTTTATTAACTTAATTTATCAGTAAAGGAGGCTACCTCTCTGAATAAATTTTCAACATGGATGAAACAGGCCTTTTTTGGAAGGCAAGCATAAGTAAATACATATACCGTTGTAATTTTTGTCTTAAAGTGTAAATTGTGTATAAATTATTATATATAAGTATAAATACATATAAGTATTATATATGAGTGTAAAAATGATTATAGATGTTTACATATTTAAAAAATTCGTGCAACTGCATACGCGAAAATTCCTAGGGCAAATCCTCTTTCTTGGTTTTTTAGTTTTCGCGGAAGGTTTTGGTCCCCATTAACCACGAAAGACGAGGGACCACTGTACTCTGCTACAGATTCCAAAATGAGAATATTATTGCAGGTGTCCTACTTTTTTCACAGACCAAAATATTTTCTTAAAAGTAGATAAAACTTAATCACTGAAAGTAAAAGAACAATTAGATTAATAAAATAAAAAAGAAAATTTATATTAATTGCACAAAAATATAAATTATAATTTATAAAATATGCGTGTCCTTCTACTTTTTCCAGCAATATATATTGAAAAGATTAGGTTGTTTATTTGAAAATACGAAATCAGCAAAGAACGTAAAAATTTAGTCTGTTGCATAGATTAGTGGATAGATATTCTTAAGAATCCATTGTATGTCTAGACTTTTAATGATAAAGAACTCATTCTCATATCGCATAGAAGAAAACTTGGAATGTGTGTGTGTGTGCATTCACCCCTATAAATGAACAAACACGTGGAAAATATCCATTTTCAGTGATTCCTCAAAAGGCTAAAATTGAGATTCTATTGTGAGGAATCTAATGTTAACTATTTATATATTATTTTTAAATATTTTCCTAACAGTAATTATTAGTTACAATAAAAAGTATTGTTAAGCATTTACCATGACAAATAAATCAAAATGGAGCTGAAATAGTCTTTCTTTAATAAGTCTTCGCTTTCCAATGAAATCGTATATTTCACTTTATGCACAATTCTTAGTATATAATTATGCTAAAGGATTAGTATGTTTATATATCCCTGCTCCTATCTTTACAACAATAAAACTGATTTATTTTAGACAAAACGAAATGCATTTAATATTATTTGCAGTTCTTTTGACAGAAAGAAAAACATATTCTGTAAGCACATAGCTGAAAAAGAGATTCATGAACAAAATACAAACCTAGAAATGACATTTGCTATAAACAGTAAAAAAATGAGTTGATTGTAAGAAATGGAATAGTCATTAACAGCGAAACTCGGAAAAGAAATATATCGAACCATTTTTATGAAAAAGAACGTCGTCAAGAGTATGCAATTTCTCGAGACACCATACAAATTTTCTCCAAAAATATACTGATGCTAATATACATACATAAAATGGTTTTTCAAATGGAGTGCAAAGACATTGATAATTATATGAAAACTTGACTAATTCTTATTTCAGTTGTAGATGAGAAAGCTATTTCTTTTTCAAAATATAAAAATTTCTAATCGGCAAAAAGAAGAATGTTAATTTTTTTAAAAAAAGATGAAACAGTGTGAATATTGAGATAAAAGTATTGTTGTGTAGAATAACGAACTAAGAAGAATATCTATAGTCACATTAAAAATTTAACAGCATTAAGATATTAAAATAAGGATTTTCATGCAGTAATGAAAGAAAGTTATATCGAGTTTTATCAAACCATGTATTTATAAAAAGCATAACTGTAACTGTAGCTATTGTACCTTTTATATAAGCAAATATCTAATCTATTTATCATAGAACAGGCACAGATTTTAATAATTCAACACTGCCCTGTTAAAGCTTGTTTACGTAATAGAGCGTTCATAAGCAAATAGATTCTGTTCTATTGCAAAAAATTAAAAAAAAAATCATTCTGCTCTTAAACAATATGCTACAGCATAAAACAAAACACCATAACCCACTTCCTGCATATGACAATAGGTTAATTTTGTTCTACATATATTTAGTTAAAGAAACTCAACCAGCGCAAATGCTGATGTATCTATACTATCAAAGTAAGTTTTATTTCGAGAGATGACATTGACTATTTGTTGCAGCAATTAGGAGCAAACATATTTAACGTTAAAGCAATTGATATCGGAAATAGTTGTTATCCGTTTTTCTGGGTTATTCATTTTTAATTATTGAATTCTGCTTAATAGATTAATTAACGTAATAGAAATTGTCACCTTTCAGTGATAACTTAATATATGTAATAAAACAAATAAGTCCTTGTGAACAATTTATGATTTATTTATTTACTATACCTTAAAAGATTTAGAAATATGAAATATTATTCATAGAATTCTATTTAATATATTTTATTTTGTCTAACATTTATTTTTTTCTATTTAAAAATCATCACAGACTAAAATTCAAAATAAATGATAAATTTAACTAAATAATGTGTGTAAATTTGAAATATCAACGAAAATTGATTCAAATATATCTATTTGTCTTCTTTTTGTATAAACAATGCATTCATCATATATCGGAAAAGGATTAACATTAATACTGTTTAATTTCTTAACTGTGCTTGTTTTGTTTATTTATAATTGTGACCAAACGAAGCATTTAAAATAGGTCAGCAATTTCAAAACAAAAGAATTTCTCGGAATTCCAAATAAAAATATAACTTTCAAAATTTGTTTGTTCTCAGTATATTTACGCGAACAATATGAAATACTTCACTCTTCAATAATATGAATGACTTCGAAAATAATTTCTGAATTTGAAACAGGAAACACTTTTAGAGTTGTTTGTATGGTAGACATGGGAAAAGTAGGACATAATCAGTAAATGAAAGCAAAGGAGTGTGAATTCATGGTCACGGTATCACACTGAAGTCATTCAAGTAGATAATGAAGCTAAGTACAATAAAATACTATTGAAAAGGGGTTAATCCTTATATTTTCTTTACACCGAACCTGAGTCAGAAATCTAATAAGAATTCAAATAATTGAAAACTCTAAAATTTTACAGACTTCTGAAATATTTATGTATTAATAAAGAATTTAAATTGATATAAAGCGTTTTTTATAAATTATACCAAAGAGGAAAAACCATTTTTAGAGTTCTAAAATGCAACGCATAAACTTGTTTAAAACTTTTTGAAAAATTTATAATTAGACATAATAGCAGTCACAGATCACTCGATTGAAGTAAAATTCTGAAGAGAAGAGCTATTTCTCGCACATGAAATTATGTTTATTTTTTAGATCGAGAACCATGCACACACCAGTACTATTAAAAAAAAATCTTCAGGGACCTAGTTGAGAAAGGCGCCATTCTCGTGACTGAGAGGTGAAGAGTTCCACATTTAACTCGATCGAAGACTAGTCCTACTTACGAATGGCGACTGGGGCACATGAAGTATGTCGTGATTGCAATGTCTGTTCATTTGTGTGGTTAGTGAGAGGAAAGTATTAGCTCAGGTGTCTGCCTCATCTTTGACCACGGTTCAAAATTACCAGACGATTTTCTAAAAAGTGATTAATGATTTTTCAGTTGCCTGATAATAGATAGCCGGAAATACATAAGAAAAAAAAAGCCAACAAAGCATTCAAAAGTTGATACACCAATCTCCAATATAATGACGTTTTCTGTACATTGATTTAGTTTATTAAATTTATACCTATGTAAAGTTAGCACGTGCTAATGTCCTGAATTTGGTTTTCTAATAAAAGTATATTAAAGATTTTTTAAAATTTTAATCAATTAATTAAAAAATTTAGTAATGAATAAATTCGAATCGTATAACGAGGAACAAATTGCCAAAATACGATTTTCTGGAACTGAGTGACTTAGATGTCCCTTACTGAAAATATGCCTAATTTTTTCTCGTTGCTGAAACAGCTCCAAATTAATTTTGATAATTTGAGGAGAAATTTATAAAAAAGGCATTCAAGCGCCTTTTGTTAAAACTAAACGAATATTATTTCCATAATTGAAAATTAAATCAATTTAGTTTTTACTGTCGCATTACCTAAATATTTTTTAATTGTGTCCTAATAAATACTCATAAGATAATTTTAAAACCACTGAAGGTGATTAAGTAAATTATTATATATTTATGTAAGGTGCATATTATATGATAATGGAATGAGGTAGCAAATTGTGGGATGGCTCGAAGCAGGCCAGTTTCAAGTCCAGCTTTGTAATCAGTTCAGTTTAACATCTAATGCAATCTGCAATTTACTGAGACCTTACTTATCTTACTTCTAAGAAACCAGATCTAAGGAAAGAAAGTTCGAGCAAGGTCATCCAAGAGTTACGACAGTCGGAGATGATTGCATTTGTATATTTTACCAAGGCTTACAGTTTCTCAGCTCTCTCGTGACTTCTATATGGCCACAAGAATCCGAGTTTCAAGAGTGACAGTTTCCAGAAGACCTCACGAGAGAGGACTGCAAACATGAAGACCTGCGATTAGTCGTCCCACTCACTTCTATGCTGCTGAAAATCCGCTTAGCTTGGTGCAGACAGCATAGAGATCGGCATTTGGATCATTGGGCAGTCGTTTTCTTCAGTGATGAGCCAGGTTCAGCCTAACCACAAATATCTGCCGTGTGTTCATACGGAAAGAACCAGAGATCTGGCACCTTCTCACCAATGACCACGAAATTGACTATTACGGCGGAGGAGGTTCAATCATATGATCAGGCATCATATTAAATAGCCCCAAACCCCTCCATGTCTTTGAAAAGGGCAGCGCGACTGCTGAGGGATATAAGCATAAGGTCTTGGAGCACTATGTTTGCTTTTTCAAGAACTCAGTTGTTGTTAAGTTCATTTTAATGAATGACAACGCGAAGTCATACACATTTCTTCTGGTCGACGAATTTCTGTGAAGGAAGATATTTGTCGGATGATTTCTTCAAGCAGATCTCCAGACAGAGTATTCCTGGCACGCTCTGGGGAGTGCAATTGAACCTTGCAACCCTCTTTCGATAACCATCCAGGGTCAGAAAAGAGAATTGTTGAACGAGTTTGACCCATTTCCAAGAAAAATCATAAATTGCATTATTTTAAGTATAAAGTCACACTGTGAACTCTGTACATCTAGAACAGTGGATAATATTCCTTATTATCCCATTTTCTTATTCCATTCTGCAACTGCTGTTGTATGCCTTTCGATTTCAATGATTATTACGCATGATCATGCATATGTTTTATAACTGTTGCATGGTTATTTGTATTGTAGTGCATCAATGTACGTATATATATAACAAATTTCATTAAAATCAGTCCCCTAGTTCTGGGTATAATTGATCAAATCTGAAAATTCTCTTAATTTTGAACACCAGCAAATTTACAATGTTCTTGTCATCAATTGGGTTTTACCAATTAGTAGAAGCAGCCGAGTGAGAGTCTTCGCAATTTTGAAACAGGGATCAAGCTGAAGACATCTAATACTTCAATGTCACCCCTAGAGGTATAATTCACTTGGAAGATACTATGATTACGACCTATTTAACTAGCAATATTCACCTTTAGTGAACACGGCGTATCTTCAAATAAAGCAGGAATCAAACTCACTACTTTCCGATAATGGGAATGACTAATCTAACCAACCAGATCACCGAATCTTTTGTTCCTGTATGTGAAAGATATCAAACTAAGAATGATAAAATAATTCTAATTTAATGTGCGTTAATATTCAGCAACGTTTGTATGCCAATTAAGGTATGAGATAGTATTAGACAGTGTGTCCAAAATCTCCAAGCTAGTAACAAAAAAGTTATGTTGACGAAAAGTGTAGTCTTAAAAACAAATTTTCCTTAATTAAAATTTATAATCCAAATACTAATAAGCCAACACTGTGAATTAAAACGCTTATAATGTAATAATAAATCAAGTTAAAGAAAATTTGCGAAAAATTCTATTTCCAAATATATTTACTGTGTCGCTGCTCTAACCGTAATCTTTCCTTTTACCAAATATATTTCCACATATATTTGGTAAAAGGGAAGATTACGGTTAGAGCAGCGACACTTGGTGGTGAAAACGTAGGTACTGGAATTTAATTTACCATCAAAAATGGTTACCAATCGACTTTATATATATATATATGTGTGTATATATAACAACCATATAAGAATTCGATAACAAAATGGCGCCATTTTTAAATCACTAAACTTTACAGTTTTGCTACAAATTTATAAATATTTATTGTATATGTCTTAAAATATCTCAGACAGAACGGAAATACTCACATTTTGGGCAAAAATTGCGGTATTTAGACGTGTTATACATTAAAAGCTGGTTTTCTAATAATTTGGTGACTTGGCGATGTTTTGGCGAGATTTTGGGCGACTTGGCGAGAAATAGATGTTTCTGGAAACATCCATCACCTAAGTTCTAGGACCAATATTTAGCGAGATAGCCTAGAAGCTTCCAGAACCTTGGCGAAATTAGTAGATTTCCCCGCCAAGTCAGGTATAAATACCGCAGCCCGACATAGTTAGGCAGTTTTTATGAAGACGATTAGTCGTGACTGTTAGCTTAGAGAAGCTGTTCTCTGCCTGAGGTATTTGAGACCTGTGAAGCTCGGTACAGTATATAAGAATACAGTAATGGTATTAAAAATTGATTTAAGCTTACTTTTTGAAAATATTTCCAAATTAAAATTGACGGTAATGTGAGGAAATAAAGTGGGCAGAAATTATGTAACTTATAAAAATCCGAATTTATTATCTTAATGAAAATAACATTTAATAACCAATACTAAAAAAATAAATAATGAAGAATTTGGGAATTATAGTAAATAAAATTTTGTAATTAGATATACGTTTAATATAAAATAATTTTGATAAATCATTGACTTTAGATAGAATTCTGCAAATGACTAAAATGTAAAAGAACAAATTTTCCGATTCCATTTAATAATTTTATTAACATTTAATTATGTTATCCCGTCGAATATTTACACTGAAAAATATAAGTCTAATTTAGGAGAAAAAATATCGCTTTCACAATAAATCGTTTAATGCAATTCCAGAATTTTAAGAATTTCTGTGATAGTTAGAAAATTAAATTAAAGAAAGAAATCTGTGAAATAACTTTTTAAGATATTTTTTTAAAAGTATTTCCATTTAACCGATCTAAAAGAAGAGAGAATAACGGGAAAATATTACAGAAAAGAATGTTCAAAAATTTCGAAAATAGAATAAGTCTAATTTCGTTTACCACTGAAAACTTAAATACAATTTTATGGCCGCAGAAAATAATTAAAGGAAAATTCTTACCTTTAGTTTTCTTCTCTAATTGGATCATGATTTTCAGGAATTTTTATTTTGGAGGAAATAAAATACTTAAAGGAAGATATCATCATGTTTATTACCATCATTCCTTAGCGATATTAATCCATTCCTTATAGATTCGGAAAAACATTTATTCTTTCGACCAGTTTCATTTGTCCACCACATTTTCAACAAAAATAATCTTAAAATTTATACCAACATCCATACATCAATTAATAACTTCGTTCTCACGTTTATTATTCAAGCGGAATATATCTTGTAATTTCATGACGCCCATCTTACAGAAGTTTTTTAGGTGAGCTCAAAAATAAAACGATGAATAAAACTTTAAAAATTAAAACAGAAAATTAAAAATTAAAATGGCGGAAATTCGAATTATGGCTCCATGTATTGAATCGCTGTATCTACATTTGGCGATTAATTGCTTTTCTTGAATTAATTTGGCAAGGGGAAAAAATCGCCAAATTTTACCGCGTTTTCGCCCTTGGCAAACTGTGACTGTAATATTTACTTGAACCCTACAGTTTTTAGTAGGAAATTTAATATTCAGCATCTTAACTGAAAATGCGAAGAATAAAATAAAAATAATTCTCTAACCTTCAAGACACGGTTTGAATTTTACGGATTTTTGAGCAAATGAGTCTATTTAATACCCAACACTTCTCTAACACATATCTGGCATCTTAATTTTTCCTTATTAGTCAATTACTAAATTCCATCAGAATCAATGATACGTTTCTGGATGGTTTTTTAGCATTCGAAACATTTAAAACAAATGTAAAAATTAAATTGTTAAAATAATTGACTTTTTTTAAAAAAAATTTATTCCTAGCAAAAGAAGGGGAAAAAAAGAAATTAAAGGTATTATATAGATAATATTAACAATACCATAAATGCATAATCATTACCACAAAGACTCAACAAGAGAGAGAGAAAAAAAAAACTACGTTGTCTGCAAATTAATATTGTCTATTCTATGAATAATACTGTCCACAAAAGGATAATTAAAGTTTTCCATGAGAACGATATAAATCACAGGCCTCCTAACATACTACATAAATGGGTTATCACAATATATTTTTCCAATGCCTGCAAAAAGGAAAGTAACAGTTGACTCTTCATAATTATCCCTTGTTACCTCGTTTGTAAATAAAATATCAGTCGTCTAATGTCTATGTACATCACGCCCATCCCGCAAATTCTTCTCGATTTCGCAGAATTTTCAGTAAATTATTACTGAAAAAAGATGGCAAAACTCGTTGGTGTTATGTTGTTACTCATGACACTTGGATAAGCCAAGCTCACTGTATGCGAAATTAAGTCAGAAGGGTGGGTCTTTCGTTTTAATCAGAGAACCGTGAAGGTGAAAAAACGTCTTTGCTCTAAGTCTCCTCCGATAGATGGCAGCACTATAGAATCCATTTACTTATTTTTGACTTTGATCTGGGGGGGGGAATTTTCTACAGATCATTATCTCTATGGTAACTTCTCAACGGCCGACCACAGGACTTTCGATTCCACAGATTTGATGAGCACATTCATCGGATGTACTTGGTGGGTGTTTAGCGGCATTGGGAATCGAACCCAAACCTTCTAGACGAAAGGCTGGTGCAAGCACTGGGTTATTACCGCCCTATTCAGATAAATATGGTCTGCTAGTAAGATAGTTGCCATAGTTTAGGAAAGTTTCAGTTTTCGTATTTTAAAGTTATTTACTTTTGTATTCAAAGTTTCATTATTAAGTTAACTACTTACACTAGTAAAAAAAAAAAGAACTTCCTTTGAATTTAGTTTTTGATTGCAAAACTTCACAGCATTTTACTGTTTCTCAGACCATTGGGTCAGAATCAATGGTATGATAAACGATATACAGTTTTATATGATAGCATTAATCAAGAATCCCGACAACAAATATTATCTAGTGTGCATTTCCTACTGAGCTTATATAGAATGCCAATTTGCCTATAATTTTCTTTGATTTTCAAAAATACAGCCGACTGTGAATTGTACAATAGGCCTTTGGTGTACCAGTGTTAGATTTTCTTCGAACTACGCACCCTTAAGGCTAAGTTCAATCAACTACGAATTTTGTATTATTTATAAGGAGTTTTGAATTATTTATTATCATTTTCTTTAAATTTTGATTCACTAGTTTACATAAAATCAAATAATATGCATTTCGGATTTTTGTTTAAGATGTGAGCATACAAAATAACTACAAAAATATAGAAATAGAATAATAGTTATATAATAATATATGCTCGATTTTGATCTTTATCAATATTATCTGAATGATAAATTTTGGTAAAGATCAAAATCGAGCATATATTTCAAATGAGACTGATTTGTACGTATATAATTATTATTAAAGTAAAAAAGAAAAAAAAACTTTAAGATTTTATTTATTATAGTAAATGTTGGAAATTTTTTTCTATATTCTGGTTGCTTATTTTTTTCGATATCATAAATTTTTATACATTTACTTTCACGTTATTCTATATTAGGTTTTTCTTAGAATTTGAGCACTTTCAACAAATTCCGGACGTGTATGCGGAAAAAATGACAGAAAAAAAATGATGCAATAATTAAAAACGCACATTAAATCATGGAAAGTAAACTACATTCATTAGCATTGGGCTTACTTGCAAAAGTAGCTATAAATAGATTCTAAATTTTATTTTAAAAAAATTTCGAAATAGTGAAAAATTTGAGGACACTCTGAGTAAGATATTTTTTAAAGCAAATAGATAAAAGGAATAACTGCTTGCAGTAAATTCCAAAGTCAAATTTCGTTCAATTCCTTGGTGTAATACCTTTGACATATCGTAGTGAACAGCTTAATGGCTGAAGGCAATTCTCAAATAATTTAGCATTCATCGCGTATTACCTCCTAGGAGGACTTTTCATAGATAGTGGGTCGTTTTCATCAGCTACAAGGGAGGAAACCTGGAAAACTCCCAAGCACCTTTCCGACAGACAGTGCATTCTTAAGGCATGAGAGTAACATCTATTTCCATTTGCTCAACAATTGCTCAATTTCAACCTATCATCCTTCTTTTTTGAGAAGAGGCGGGGTAATATTTGAATGACATTTAATAAATAAAAGATACATTTACTTTTTCTTTGATTCTTAGAAAAAATTTTAAATTATTCTCACTCTTTATGTCAACAAGTTTTTAAAAATTATTTTCATATTTATTGAATACATGAATTACATTTCATATATATATATATGAAATGCTTTAAGAATGCACCGTCTGTCGGAAAGATGCTTGGGAGTTTTCCAGGTTTCCTCCCTTGTATATATATATATATATATTGAAAACATATCACAAAGCATGAAAATATTTTTAATATGAATTCGGATATTTTTTTCTGCAGTGCAAAAAAATGTCAAGTAAGCATAAAATGAGAAAAATTTATGCAAAAATGTATAACTTGTTTCTAAAACTTAAAACCCGCAATTACTAAACATTTGAGCTGAAATAAACGTTGATGGAAACTTGATTATTTTCTTAAATTTCTCTGTTGAAAAAATAATTTGATTAAATGTATGAGTTGAATACATATTAATTAAAGCCTAAATGCATTTGGAAACACAAGACTGATATTCTGTTATTTGATGCTTTCAAATATTCAAGTTTTCAGTATGATCTTTCAATTTATATAAAAGAATCCTATAACAAATACTCAAATAATCATAAAATTTATTAAAACTGTCATAGTAACACTTGTCGAAATTTTATGCATAATTATAAAAGCAATTAAATAGAAATTCGGGAAACAAATATTTTCAAGTTACTATTTTTATACGCAACTTCGAAACTTGTTTACCAAATTTTATGAAAGACTAAAATAAACTTTAATCTGAATTAATATAAATATTTCTCCTAGATGTGATTTAAAACTAAATTCCTTAAAAGTTTTGTCAGTAAAAAATTTCTTATAGCATTAAATTTCGCTAATTCGCCAAAAAAAAAAAAAAAATGTCTAGACTTTCGATAAAGACGATATCTAATATCGATTCGTCAGTTTTTCTCGTAATCCAAACAATCATATAAAATTTCATTAACTTTTACTTTTATAAAAAAAAATCAAAAAGCATAACTATGCTTACCTTTTATTTGTAATTACACACCGTTCTTTTAACGAACTTATATCACCATTTTGAGTGTACTTGTTGGCAATTAGGCACGATCTTTGATATGTTAAATCACATCCCCACACGATAACCAACAATGTCAAGCGTAATCACAAAAAGTAGCTGCAATCAGTCGATTCATTTCTTCCACTGAGCCATGAAATTGTGAATAGACCTCTTACAATAGATATTCAGTTCCTTCTGATAAGTTAGATAAAAATTACAGCGTGTTTCGATGCCACACATGCATTGTTATATCTATATGTGACCAAAGATAACATCAGGGAGGAATGAAGTAGTACGATAAATTCAAAATTCAATATCTATTCATTGTATACTTTTTTAAAAATGCTAATAATTGTAACTTTTTTAAAAAAAAAAAAATTAATTAATTGTTACAGTAATGCAGATAAAATGTTTCATAAACAAATAACTTAAAATTTCTTAACTTTCTAATAGATTGTGATACAATTATTTAAGCCTAATATGTGTCCAATTATCAGAAATTAGAAATATATTAATATACATGGGTTGGGTGTGTGGGTATGCTGTTGTTGATTATTGTAAAAAAAAAAGTAAGATTTAATTCCAGCGAAATTTACAAATACTTAAAGTATTTACTTTCCATATAAATTTACTCATTCTTAAAAAAACACAGTAATTTTACACGAAATGAGCCCATGATTGTTTAATTTGAAATAACAAAGTCATAGTTTCATTAGTATTTCATTGTTCCAACTAATATATTTTAAATAAAATATTTCGGGAGATAACTTTATGTGGAGCATATCGAATAGTGTATTCACAATATGTATAATGTTTGAATGTTTTAATTACTATGATCTACCAGTGGTTTTTTTTTTTCATTATTAAATGTAAATTATATGTGTTAATGGTACAAAACTAATCAAATATAAAATTCTGTTAGAATAACACAATTTATAATTCTTTTCTTATTTACTTTGGGTGAAATACCGAACAAATATTCTGATTAAGTTACACTCCTAGTCATATTTACGTATTACACCGATTATTACTAAAATCCGATTGTCAGTTTTACATACATACTTAATAATATATTGTGTAATATGATAAGCAATATACATATTATAAAAACAGTATTAATACAGTATGCAGTAAAAATGTATATTTTGAAACTACAAAATCTACATTAGTTTCAAAAATATAATAGTAAAAATCTATAAAAAATATTCTTAAAGTTTTGAAGTAGAATATATGTATATATATATCGACTTTTAGTGATGAAGAGCAAGAGATCCCACATGTCGTTCCGTTTCCATATTCGGCCTGCACTCATAAGTTTGACTCAACGGTCATTTTTTGCACACGAGGGCTAATTAGACCGGGATTTACATTTTAAATTGGATTTCGAACCACTACAAACATCCATACCCAAATTGGGATTCGAACCCACGAACTGTTGAACCGAAGGCAAGAGCGCTAACCACTCATAAGTTCACGATTGATGTGAGCAGCAACACAGCTACGAGTTAAGTTGCAATCCTAATAAACTAGAATTAGATACCTATTAAACTAAAAAACCTGCTGGAATCGAAGCGTAGCTTAATAACCGAAGGATTATTGGTTGTTAAATCGGTATTCAAACTCACTATTCCGAAAATGAAAGCGACTCCTAACCGAACAGGAAACCACGGCCCTTTAGTTATAAAGGTCATATATGAGGAAGATTAATCTTATACTCTCTTATATTTTATCTGATTAATTTTTATTTGTTAAAATTTTTGTTTTATATCAACACTGCTAGTTATTTATCATGAATGTATTGCCCAAACTGTATAAAATTAGCACGACTGTAAAAATCATTGGTTAATACAAGATACTATGACTGTTGCAATGTCATGAAAAATTTGCCGTTTTGAAGAATTAAAATAGTATTCATTAATAAGGTTTTAGCCAACACAGCTTGATTATGCATCGTAATACGAAATGAATCTGATTCGAGTACGTTTAGGCGTTCTGTAGAAGAATTGTTTCCAAATGAAATTGTGGGTTATATTTTCGTGAAATCAGTCTGTATCGGATAAAAATGATGAAAATGTGAAATTGATAGCGATGTTAGCCATTTCAATCATTTACTCAACATAACTTTTAAAGACAGATGTTATGCACATGGCAATGATATGGCGCTGTGCCACACGCACAAATTAATTTAAAGAATGCAGTCTACAACACAATAATCGTGGTAGACTGTATCACACTGAAATACTTCAAATCGTCCATTATTTCAATTACTTTTGTATTTAAACCACTGGCGCTTTTTTTCTTTGCAATGCCACAATTTACGGAGTGGTAGACAGCTTGATATATCTCAATTTGTTAAGTTTGTTTTTCTTTCTAAGCTTGCATGCCACCTTATTTCATGTGCACAATGCGCACACACAGTTGTACTATGGTAGATTTTCAATCCATCAAATTCATTACCGCTTTATTATTTACGTTCTTCAGATGTAATGATTTAGTCATTGACTCCTGCCCAGTACAAGCTTATTTTTGATAGACACAGGGCTAGGTACAGAATGATGGTGCAACAACAATCTAGCCACTGTTTGAAGAATGATTATCCTAGAACATAGCATTAGTTGGTATATCAATTCAAATTTGACTGTGCGCGTAAATAGCATGGTATCTAATATTCAATCAATAAATTAAAAGCTTTTTAGTGATATTTTTTACGATAATATAGGTGACACTCATCATCATCAACTCATAGAAAGCTACAGTTTTTAGCTTTGTATTTCTATAAATGTCTAAGTAAATTTCGCTTTGTGTCATCCTTGATATTGTATCGTTCATTACCAACAGTCTATTCAATAAAGTAATCAAACCATTTTGAATTATTTCGTCATGTATTTAACAGCACTACTCATGGCTACCTAATATAAACGGGAATGCAGTTCCAGAATGAAATCCTCATAAATTTGGCCTGTCATGGTTGCGATATGAACATGCAAATCTGTTCTGGAACCCTGGAGTATAATAAATTCCCAAACGAGTGCTCCTGCACCATTATGACATTGGCATTCAATGATATTGCCTTGGTGATATTGGATACTGGCGTTCTCCATATGGATGTCTGACGTCAATCGGACTGCAAGCTAAACTTTGACTTGTCGCAAAGCATAACACAAGTTCACTGTGTCGTTGTCTGCATTACGTGTTTTCTACTCTATGCTAACCACTTGCGACTATGAGTTCGCTGTGAGTGGAATATATTTGGTATGCCTACGATTATATAGATTATATTGTCCCAAACGTTCATACACAGTTTTCCTTGAAACGATCTTCCCCGTGGTTGACGATATTTGACACAACAGTTCCGCTGCTGTGCTCCATCCGTTTATTTTGGCTTTTACTGCCAAATACCGGTTGTCATTCGGAGTTGTTCCTCGGGAGGAGTAACCGGCTCACTGTAACGTCTCCTGACATGTCCATCATCTTGGAATCGTTGCCACAGCCTAGAGATGACACTTTGCGTGATCCCGAGTGCATTGGTTACTCCCATCTGCGTAGTTCCGCATGCCCAACGGCTGATGATTCTAACATATAAGACATCATCCGCTCACGTTTTCTGTGTCATACCAATGCGGTCAAGTCTCTGAGCCCACTACAGACCAGCTGTGAACCAGTTGTTTCTTTCATTTCCACAGGCCCTTGTATAACTCTCTCTTATACTCTTGTTATTGTGAATAAGCTTAATATCTTCTTGTAATTTGGATATAATGCTTGACTACCTGTATAGTATTTGTACCTAAGCCATTTCCCCCTTCATTCGATTTCCGTGAGTTTCTTTATTATCTTTATAGCGCCTCTGTCTACAACACCACCCATTACATCACCAACAAGGAAGCCAGCCCCTCTCCAGCAACCGTAGGAATGAGACGTATATCCATATGACTCTCATGTTTACCCTATACCTTTAACTTTATATGTTTAGATGTAATTTTGTTTTATATGTAGTATATGTATCTGTGCTGTGCTCAAAATGTACCCTAAATTGTAATAAATTATTTTGAGCTACTTAAGGAACTTATTTCTTTGTTCCTATTAAACCAGATAAGTTCTACAATATATCTTTAATTTAATAACAAAATTTACAACTGTTATTATTGTGAAGTCAGTAAGAGCACCTAATGATGGAAAAGGTAATTTTTTGAATGCTTTATAAAGGTTACATAATATGCATCGATATCTTAACTTAATTTGGGATATATATTCATATCACATAATCTTTTAAATTCAAATTAATGATGATGGTCTAGAAATTCATTTTAGCTGTATGCAGTTTTAAGACAGTGAGAACAATAGGAAATGCATATTTTGACACCGCCTACAGGATAAATTAATCGTTTAACAGCTTTGTAAGACACACACATACATTCTATATGCTACCTTTTGGAAATAATTTTTCTGAGATATAGGATCATATTCACATGTTGTAAGTAAAAAGATATATATATATATATATATATATATATATATATATATATATATATATATATATATATTATAAAGAATATATAAACACTCTTCATCATAAAATTCAAAATTTAATTTAAATTTTTAATGTTGTTCGTATGATAATTCTTGGAGCTTTTATCTTTACTTGCATAAAAAGTTATCTTACCTCATGGAGAAAAAACTTTGTTTTCTTCTGCTTGATTGAATGATGTTTACACACATACACACCCAGTGTTGAGTACAAAATTAAACCAGATCATTTATGTTTCATTTTCTTGAATAATGCTGTTAGTAACTTGACTTTTTTCTCTTTGCTAATGACTTAAGATGAATCCGGGAAAGTAAATCACAGTTCAGAGGTTCACAATCTTTTCAGGTTGAAACTAACGTCCTCATTTTAAATGGCAGTATGAGGTCATAGGTAAATCAGTAAGCCTATATATTCGCTGTGAACCTGTTTTTATAATACAAAGTTATTTCAATTAAAATCAATCTTCCTAAATCACTTATATAGCTTGAATGAACTGTAAGAATGCGTGTAGATTGAAAGTTTAAATTGAGACACTTCCTTTTAGTTAAATAAACCCAGATATATTTAAGCAATCACATGTATTTTATACTTTTAAAATAACAATGTATAATGTTTGAGATAATTAGCGATTTCTAATTAGCCATTCGTTGATTGCCATGAGTTAATTTGTGTAATAGATTCTTATCTCTGGTGTGTTGTTGTTACTTATGACATTTAGACAAGTCAAGCTCGCTTTGCCGTCAACTACGCGAATTTAAGTCAGTACGGTGCGTCTTTATTTTAACCAGTGTACCACGAAATTGTAAGTACGACTTTGTTTTAAGCTTTTCCGATAGATGGCACAACCAGAAGATCTTCCTC
Organism: Latrodectus elegans; assembly: GCA_030067965.1. Classification (NCBI taxonomy): domain Eukaryota; kingdom Metazoa; phylum Arthropoda; class Arachnida; order Araneae; family Theridiidae; genus Latrodectus; species Latrodectus elegans. The sequence goes on along the minus strand of CM057818.1, from coordinate 49,933,224 downwards.
AATTTTGACATTGATCAAGAGGGGAAGGAAATTTTCTTCAGGATATTATACCCATGGTAACTGCTCAACGACCGACCACAGGACTTTTGATTCTACAGATTAAACGAGCACATATCGCTGGTGTAGTTGCTATTAGTGATTTGAAATTCTCTCAAAATTGTAGATCTCAGTTGAGTTAGCCCTCGCATGCAAAAAGCGATAACGGACAATAACTAAACTCTAAGTCTCAGTATAATTTACAAGAAAATCACGAACTAAATGTCAAAGTAGTATTTCTTGGCAATTAAGTTTAACTTACGTTTAAAAAACATTTAGACCACCAAGATTTCTCATAGATAAAGCATAGATTGTTGCTTATGAACACGTATATTTAGCTTTAGAAATTAAATGGCAGTTTTTAAATATATATATATTTCGATTTATAGATAGATAGAGAGAGAGAGAGAGAGAGAATTGACCAACCATTAAAATTATTTTTGCCAACTTGCATTTTTGAACTCTTAGTTATGTTATTTGCCAAGTTTTTTAATATAATCGTTTTTACGATCCCTTTATTGATATTCAGTTAAAATTTTCTCTGTGTATAAGTATGCCATGTTGGAAGAAAAGCTCATTTTCATATGTATGAGATTGAGAGAAAAATTTCATATATTAAAATCCGTACCTGTTTACGCCGTTTTGTAGTTTTTATTTGTTATTTATGTTGTGCGATAAGGAGGTAGAGATATGGCGCCATAGGATTGCCAGAATTTTGGGGTTAAAACGAAAGAAAATGTAAAAAAAGGGATATAGTTGGAAAGTAACTGCTGCGGGGAGAAGAGCTCTGAAAAAGACTCTTGCTCTCTCATTATTTTATAGTTTGTTATGTTTTGTTAAATAAATTTGTTATTAGATTGTTGAAGAAGATTGGTTTGTCTCATTTGTTTTGAATAGTAGGAGCACAAACTAACCTCTTAAAGTAGATAGCAAAAATGCAGATACAGTACCTTAAGCTGCTATGCTATATTTTAATTACTAAGACATATATGTAGCTCATTTTTAGTGGCTGTATATTTAAAAATATTCAAGAAAAACGTTTTTATATTTAATGAATTTAGATTTTTAGGGATTTATAAGATAACTGCAGTATATTTTAATAAATTTCTACTCATTAGGATCACACGAAATCAGCTCGATGGGAAACTAAGGAAATAATGGTGCCTACCAGAGCTTATTCCTGACCGTGGTATCACCTCTACCATCAGCAGAATGTGAACTGGACACATGAGGGTTACGAAAATCATGCCCGACGGAGCTAGAATCGACGTGGAATGCAGGCACTGCACAGGAGTTCCACTGGATCCGAGGCATCTCTTCAACTGCATCTGTTGCCTCAACCCTCTTCAACATCGACTCCAACTGCCGCCATGAAGCCCACTATACAGAAAAAACTGAAGATGTGGCCAGGGCGTGCTCCATGATTTTGGCCCCGTTTGACTTGCTTTATTTTACCTTATCTTTTTTTCCTCTCTTTGCACTTGTCACACAACAACAACAGAAACATTAATAAAATTATATGCAACTGTATATTGATAGATCACTGCCAATCAAATTCTTTGACTACATGTTTTACTAACAATATATTTTGTTAACATATTCTTGTTTAATTATATATATACACTACTAGTCATTAAAATTACTACACCAAGAAGGCGACATGCTACAGACATGAAATTTATACGAAAAGAAGAAGGTGCTATGATATGCAAATGATTAGCTTTTCAGCGCCTTCAGACAAAGCAGGCGCTAGTAGCGACACCTATATTGTGTTTAAATGAGGAAATTGTTCAGCCAGTTCCTCATACACAAATTGCATTTGAACGTTATCGTCTGGTGAAAAGTTGTTGTGATGCCTCGTGTAAGAAGGAGAAATGCGTACCAGCACGTTTCGGACTTTGATAAAGGTCGAATTGTAGCGTACCGGGATTGCGGTTTATCTTATCGCAGTATTACTGCTCACGTCGGTCGAGATCCAATGACTGTTAGCAGAATATGGAATCGATGGGTTCAGGACGGTAATACGGAACGAAATGCGGGATCTCAACGGCCACCTATCACTAGCAGCCGAGAAGACAGGCATATTATCCGCATGGCCGTAATGGATCGTGCAACCACGTCACGAGACGTGAGTCAAGAAATGGGGTCGTTTGGAAGACAACAAGTGTCTGCACGAACAGTTCGACGACGTTTGCAGCAGCATGGACTCTCAGCTCGAAGACCATGGCTGCGGCTTCCCTTGATGCTGTGCCATAGACAAGAGCGCCTTCAATGGTGTGATCAATGACGAACCTGGGCGCACGAATGGCGAGACGTCATCTTTTCAGATGAATCCAGGTTCTGTGTACAGCATCATGAATGTCGCATCCGTGTTTGGTGGCATCGTGGTGAACGCACACTGGCAGCGTGCATTCGTCATCGTCATACTGGCCCATCACCTGGCGTGATGATATTGGGTGCCATTGGATACATGTCTCGGGTCACCTCTTGTTCGCATTGACGGTGCTTTGAACAGTGCACGTTACGTTTCTGGTGTGTTAAGACCCGTGGCTCTACAATTTATTCAAGCCCTGCGAAACCCTACGTTTCAGCAGGATAATGCCCGACCGCGGTATTGTACGGGCCTTCCTTGATACGGAACATGTTTGGCTGTTGCCCTGGCCAGCACGTTCTCCAGATCTTTCACCAATAGAAAACTTCTGGTCAATGGTTGCCGAGCGACTGGCTCGTCACCAAACGCCAGTCACTACGGTTGATGAACTGTGGCATCATGTTGAAGCTGCATGGGCATCTGTACCAGTACATGCAATCCAATCTCTGTTTGACTCAATGCCCAGGCGTATAACTGCTGTTATTACTGCCAGAGGTGGTTGTTCTGGGTACTGATTTCTAAGGATCTATCCAGCCAAATGTTTTGAAAATTTCATCACTTGTTATTTCTAGTATAATATATTTGTTCAATAAATATCATTTTATTATCTGCATTTCTTCCTGGTGTAGCAATTTTAATGGCCAGTAGTGTGTATATATATATATATATATATATATATATATATATATATATATATATATATATATATATATATATATATATATATATATATATATATATATATGTATGTATGTATGTATGTATATATATATCGTATTACTCATCTTAAACTTTATAATATTTATTTACATATATATAAAAAGCTACAACAATTCCTAGTTCAATTTTTTTCGAACATAATCCCGTGTTCTTTTTTTTACTTCAAAATTAATACATTAAAATCAAATCTGAGAAGTACTATATTATGATGATTATTTTTCTCCACTAATGTTTAATGCATAATTTTTATTTCTGAGATAAGCAAATATATAACTCTATAAGTTGACGAGAAATATCTTGTCTAATTACACAACTTTCTAATACCGACGTATGCCATTATAGTAAAATGTCAAGGTAGAGCGGGAAATGACTATTCCTCACAAGACGAGACAATTTGTAAAGTCTCTCTGCAAAAAAATATATATAAATAAATAAATAATAATAATAATGTTAAACTAAACGAGATAAAAATTGTAGATTTTAAAAAAATAAGAAATTTAAAGCTGTATAAGATGAAATTATTTAGAAATTTATGGAATTTTATTTAGAAGATGATGAATGAATGGTAATATGTCTTTGAACAACAAAAAATAATAGAACATTTTTCCGTTTGGGAGTTTCTTCACGATTGGCTCTTTGTTAAATATCATCTTTTTATCCACGTTTCTTGTTTATTAATTTAACCATACAATTTTGAAAAGATTCATTGATTGTGGAAAATCTTCATTTAATAGTAACTAAATTAGAAGAAATAGGTTTGTTTAATGTTCGTTTGGAAGAAGTTCAAAAGCAATGGAGAATGTTGCGTTGCAAATTAACGAAGAGACTTTTCTATCCCACACAAGTTCGTACCATTGCCGGTTGTATGATAGAACTGAATATGTCTTGCTCCATTGAACAATCATGAAAGAATATCAACTGTTATCCTTACACACTTTACATTGTAGAGAGTCGTTCTTCATGTTTTCGAGATTCGATACATGTTTTCACTTCAGTTCTTACTCACTTTGAGATTACTAAGTGAAGGAGAATCTTTATCGATCTTGTATTTTGAAAAGGATACTCATTTTCTATAGGTATTAAAAAGTCTTTTGAATTCAAGCAGGAGAATTATACTTTCTTTGCCTTTCTCCACTAGTATTTAATTTACATTTCCCAGAATGCAGTTTTACTTGAACGCTGAAATCTTCTCTTAGTTCAATATATGAATTCAATGCATTTAGTTTTTCAAACATATTGTACAAATATATTATTTCAACAAGAATTATGGTTTTACGAAATTATTGAATTTTACATTATATTTTACTTTAAATGAATTCTAAATTTCTTATCGAAATTAAAAAATTCCAAGCAGCACATTGTTGTGTAAGAGCCACGGTGAAATACATTAATACTCAGAGGACGTATGGTCGCTCCAAATTTTTGCATATTTTTTAAAATCTAACTTTAAATGGCCTAATTGTTACGTAATTTACCACATTTAATACATTCTAGAATGAGATTCAGTGATTTTGATGCAAATAATTGTTAGTGCATGATGTAAGGAGTCCACAAACAATCCAGGAAATTATGTCCTAGATCGCCAGTAGTAATCAGTATTTTTTTCCAATGGCAGATTGTAGACAGTTACAATTGCAACAGAGTCTATTAATCTATTGTTCCCTGATACCTAAGGAACCGGCCAGAAACAGCGACCTCTTAGTTGCCGAGGCGTTGCCCCGGGTGCACCACAGGGAGTGGGTCAAGTTGGCCGGCTGTAGTAATCAGTGTTAAGTAATTATTAATCTCAATCAATGTACATACAAATGAACTTTGTCCAAACCAAACATTTCCTGACTTAAATGCATCAAGGATATCGAATATAACTTCAAACCTATAACAATTCGAATAATAATTTTACAGAAGATTCTTCCCCGATAGCTCAACTAATAAAGAAACATACATAGCTGATAAGATGTGCCTCCGTACTGCTGTCAGCTGCCTTATCCAGTTGCTGTTCAGTTCATTTCCTATTATTTCTTCGAACAGCTGATCGTTGATATCCTGTGGCACGTTTCTTAGTCTTAAGCTGATGATATTTTTTGTGACAAAGGAGTATTCGACAGATGTTTTTCTACATTTTCTCTCATCATTATACTAGACATGTTCAATATAGCAGGCTGGAGGCGATAAAAGGTGGTAAAACGAGACTTAACCAAGACATCAAAGCGCATAGTTGCGAGGGAGAAAACCTGCATCATCCAATGGGTCCCTGCACATGTTAACATAGAGAGAAATGAACAGGCAGACTCCCTCGGCAAGGAGGCTAGGAATATCAATCACCATCCCACGATTTCCACTTGTTTCGATGCAACGCCGTTCCAAGGCATCAGCTCTGTGGGACTGCGGTAAAAATAGTGCCAAGCAGAGCTTAATCCTGACCATGGTATCACCTCTATCATTAGCAGAATGCGGACTGGGCACATGAGGGGTATGAAAAACATGCCCGACGGATCTAGAACCTACGCAGAATGCAGGCACTGCACAGGAGTTCCTTTGGATACGAGGCATCTCTTCAACTGCATCTCTGTTGCCTCGTCCCTCTTCAGCATCGACCCCAATTGCTGCCATGACATCCTTTGCACGGAAAAAGATGAAGATGTGGCTAGGACAGAGCTCCATGCCTTTGGTCCCATATGACTTGTCTTTTTTACCTTTTATTTATTTTTTTTTCATTTTGCCCTCGTCATACAACAACAAAAATAGCAGAGAAACTTAATTCCTCTGCAAAAATGTGAACTTTAATGCTTTCCATTAATCTGCGTGTCACCTTGAATTGGACTAACCAGTCATTTTTTTGGCATTGATGATTTTTCTTAGTAAACACATTCTTTTGTACATGAAATTCTTTATTTTTTCTGCTAATAGATTTCTCGAAAAATTTTAGCCAAGAAATTAAACATGATGGATATTTTGTTTGAAGATACCGTTTCAGTTTACTCGGATTCATGCTATCAGATGATAGTACCTTAGAACAAATCACTCACTGCGGTTGTTCTTCATTGTTGACTTTTATTGAAATAAAGCCAAAATAAGATGATGGTACCTTAGGACAAATCATTCACTGCGGTCTTTCTTCATCGTTGACTTTTATTGAAATAAAGCCAAAATCAGATGATTGTACCTTAGAACAAATCACTTACTGCGGTCTTCCTTCATCGTTGACTTTTATTGAAATAAAGCCAAAGTCCAACTTGTCTTTTATGATTTTTCCGCTTCTCTCCATACATGATACATGCCGATGTATGATCTTTATTGATACTTGCATTACACAATTTTTTTCCTTCAAAAATCTATATCCATTTTATGAATATTCAAGTTTTCACAAAGAATATGTGACTTGATATATGTCTGAGAATACATATTTCCCTACTAGTAGTAGTTAGTAGTGTCACTACTAGTCGACTCACTAACTTGCGAGATAACTAATGTTGAGAGTACCTGCCCCAAATTTCATTATGTAAATAGATAGAGGAAAGGGAGTGAAGAAGCCTCTCCACTTCGCGTTTCGTTATTCGTCATTGTGAAACATCTGCAGTTTATACAAGTGCAAAGGAAATACGAGCAAATAATTTTGAGGTAGATGATTTATGATCGTCGGTGAAAAAAAAATTCGATTTTTAGTGAATGATTAACATTTTTATCCTTACTTTGCAATAGATTCGATAGCATAGGCTTTCACGGCATTTTCACTGAGATCCCACAAACAGGAAATATTTTGCTTGGTTGTGTACTTTTGAGTTGAATAATAACTTTTTTAGAAAATATATTGAAAATTTAAAAGTAGATATAAAAAAAAATTAATTAATGCTGAGGGATTATTGTAAAAGTAATTGGTTATATAAAAAAGTTATTATATGTAATGTTTTCTTAAACTATTTTTGAAGGAATTTTTTTAAAAAAAGCGATATTATATCATATAATTCCAAAAATTGGGAGAAATATTATGCTTTTTTTCCCCATATATAGGTGAAAAGTTAAGTATGTAAAATTTACAACCATTATCATTCAAAAGAATTTCCTATCTAATGTAATTCATTTCATTTTATAAAACAACCAGCTCCTTAGCAATGAAATGTTTTATTATTAATTCATCTCATACTAGTAAAAAAAATTCAATTATTTCATGCATTTCTTAAATCGTTTTAATTTTTTTTATCATAAAAAAGGTTTTCAAGGAAACAAAAAACAGAAAGTAATAAAATTATATTCACTTTAGAGATAATATTTAGTCGATAGTCTAGATCCCTAATTTAGAATTTTATGTGTGCATAATTAGTGTTTTCTTATTCCATTATAAAGGTCGAGATGCAATATAAACATCATTGAACGAAATAAACCACGTTTAGAAAAACAATTGATAATTATACTAGTATAGTAAGATGGAAATACCGTAACACATGAACAAGAAACAAACATAATTTCATGCATCTTTCCCAGCATTAACTCTTGCACTCATCCAAGGACTTCCACAGATCGAACATTATCCGTTCGAGGCCGAAATAGAGTCTCTAAACTAGTGGGACGTAACGGTGACCGAACGCAATAAACCGACTCGCAGTTCTTGTCCTTCCGGGTTGTGGGGCACGAGAAAATCACTTCGGGATGGTGATCGGGTCTCCGGAGGTCATTGACTTCTGTTATAAGACGAGCCCCCCCCCCCTTCGTCTTATGCCGTCACGCTTCTTCTTGCATTTGGAGTCATGCACTGTCGTTGGCTGTTACCTGAGCACGCAATGCAGTGCAATGACAGAATGTCACGAGATGTTCTCTGCGGGCAGAAAAGAAATCTTACTCTGCGATACTATTAAATATCATCTTACTGGAAAATGAACAACGGTTCTGAATGCATAATATATAATGCTTATTGAGAAATGAAAAGATAACAGTTCTCGCGTTTACTTTAGTTAAACTACGCCAACAGGATTTTATGTGTCCCATTCCTATGCGGTTGTTCGGTATTATGTTTGCTTTAAACCCGCCTTTGTTTGAATATTTAAAAGGATAGTGATCTCCAAGATAAAAATTAAATGAATTCCATGAATCAAGTCAAGTGCTTTTATTTTCGTTGGAATTTGGGATACCTTAAAAGAACAATCAGCGCATACACAAAGTGATTTTCAGTACAATAATCAGTTTGATAATAGCATCTCTATCATCGCAATATGATTGTCTTAAAATGTAATGTAAAATACTCCATAATAGAAAGTTTGAAGATTGGACAAAAAAATAAGTAATCGATTGAATCAATTCGTTCAAGAGAATATAAAGATTTCTCAATAATTTTCCTTACTACGATTTTTTTTTTACAGTTTTACTAAAATTTTCACTATTATGACTGATCATTATTATGACTGTAGGTGATTGTTAGTTTATAGTGTTGCGCTGTATTTAATTTTTGTGTACGAAGTCTTTTTCAACCAGAAACCATAAATTAAATAGAATTAAGAACAAACGTTCCATATCAAGGTAGGAATTGAGTGCATAAGGAACAACAATTGTTCTTTTGGAATAGTCTGGCGAATCGAGAGTAAACAATCGATAAATTGGATCAACGTAAATGTCACTAAGTAAATAATTTGTAAAATTTCCGAAATATTCATACATTTTCGTTTTACGACCTCCAAGCAATAATTCCCTTTAATATAGTCTGAGCAATAATTCCCTTCAATATAGTCTGAGCAATAATTCCCTTCAACAGTCAATTGGGAAACTTTATTTCCCCTCTTCGTGTAGCAAAATGGTAACAATAAATTTTCCCCAAAAGTACTATTACATATTTTTTTTTATTATAATAAGATGCTCGGTGAAAAAATTGGTGTCTCATATACATATATTAGCTTACATATATTTCAACCTTCAGAACTTTAGCGTAAAATTACTGTAAAAAACTGCATTTAAAAATTTTAAAACTAATGTATTTATAAAATTTGAGTTAATTATGTTCATTACTAATTGATTTCAGTGAATTTTTGAGTATGTTATTATATTGATTAACTTTAATTCAAATTAATTTAGTTTCGCAAAGTATGATTTTTTCTGATCATAAAATTGTGCAGCCGGGTAGATTGCTATCCTAGAGTGTTAAGTATACAGTTAAGCCTAGAAGTTCATAAATGATTATTATAACTGAAATAGCACTGTGAGGATTAAGGATTTATGACAAAAATAAAGTGTACAAAGTTAAAAATATAGAAGTGTTATTTTCAGTTACATCATCTCTCATGGATTATGCAATTATTATGTGAACTTTTTGAGGAAAAAAATTATTTCATTTAAGTACGCGTGGGAATACAATTTCTCAGCAAATAATATATTCAGATTAATTTCCTTAAAAAATTTAGTCAGAATTTTTACTTTTCATATTTAGTTTATCTATTGCTGATAAAAAATTATGTAAAGTGAATATAGTAAATATAATACATTTTATAATCCATGCTTAAAAAATGAATGCTAGCAAAAATCAAACCATATATATTTTTATTTGCAAAAATATTTTACAAATAAATTCAAAATATTGATCATTTCTTCATAACAATGAATTCTTACATAAATAATTATTCAAAGGAGGAAAAAATTATATAAAGGGAATGTTATTAGGATGGCTTCTATCACACAATTTTACATAAATCTATTAAATAAATAATAGGAACAATAACAACAAGTTCTTAAATATACATTATAGGCAGTGAAAAATTGAAGTAATTATTGCATGAAAACAAAAGAGAAATTATTTTTTTAGAACAATTTCCATATTGCACTTAATTAAGCTTCAAATACTAATTCGTGAATAAGTAAACGGAGCAAAAATTCATTTGAAGGACACTTGGCAGCAAAGTTATTAATTACAAAGTTTTTAATACACTATTTTATATGAATTATACAAATAATTGTCAACAATATCAAACATTAGCAAAAATTATCGAACATCAGCATTTGAAATGAAATGATTTTAAGTATAAAATATTGACAAAATTTATACTAAATTAACTTTCGTTTTAGCTTTTTTTTATAGGAATAGAATTTAAATTATTTTATATATTTAATAAGCTCAAAATACACTTTCAACTAGTTTGGTCATCCTCAATTCAATTCTAAAATTCGATATTATCATTGTTTTTCAAATCTAAAATACCTGAAAATTGAAATCGAAATAAATCTTAAGTTTTATAATGAATTCAAAAATATCAATTCAATTTTTGTAAGTAAATTATTTGAACCAAAATAAAGATAGTGAAAACTTTCGAGATTTTTATCCCAGATTTCTAAATATAAACGAGTCAAAGGTCCTGTGAATGTCTCTCATATGTAATGAACTGAATATAATCAATATAAATAAAAAAAGAAAATTGTGGTAACTTTTTCCTAAAAATATAAATAAAACTTAGAAAAGTGGTTTTATATGAATTTAGAACGAAATGATGATTTAGAGCTATCGCGTAGTACTTAACAGCACAGTTGGATTAAGGTTTTGAAAAATGGTTCCGCGTCGGAAAAAAAGAGAAAACACTCCTATAAAGGTAAGTGGACTTTTTTTTAATAGTATTACTCATTATGGGAGCACCTTCTCAGCCAGACACGAATGGTGTTTTTGCCCTCCCAATGACCTTCACCTGGTAACCGTGTAGATAGGTATGCAGGTTGCATTCTGGAGTGGCCTTTCTTTCATCCGGATGAGGTATGGGTGGGGAAAGAAAACTTCGGCACGAAAGAAAGAAAAAAGAATAAATTTTTTTAGTTTTTCGTAAAGTACATGCCAACATTCTATGCATCTATTTCCGTGCCAGTTGTTCGTAAAGTACTGGTTTGAATAGAAATTCTTTTTCGAAGTATGGAACCGGCATATTTGGAGCGATTATTTCTGAATTCCAAATGACTTTAAACTGTCCAAATTACAGAAGGATTGAGAAAACAAAACTGACGATAAAAGGAACGGAAATTATGTACACTATTTTATTCACATGGGTTTTGTGCACTTAATGAAGTGCATAATTTACATTGCATTTTAAATAAAAAGCTTAGCTTAGCTATTGACTGTTAACAATGAACCAATTCGATAAACAAATAAAAATTCGTTAAAAAGATCAAATTTGAATAGTTTTTAATGCACACATGTTAAACTTATTATTTAATTACCAATGCATAATCCATATTTCAAAATTTGTGATTGCGTGATACATATGTACTATATTCGAATGTTCCAGTAAAAACTGAGGCAATTTTTTTTTTTTGAATACATTTATGCAAGATTTCCAAATGATGCAGCTACACGAAAGCATTCCAAATTTTTATGTATAAGAAAATAAATATATCAATAAAATAATGTTTAAACAGCAGAAATTTTAAATTATAAGTAAAAAAAGAAAACATTTGCACACAATACAAATGCATAAAAACATTGAAAAATATTAACGTAATAAAAGTTGTTAAATTAATCTTCACTCTCTTTTAACAACACAATTTAATTTTCTTTTACATAAATATCTTATGACCAGTATACATTCTCATCAAGCATTTAATTTAAATTCTAAAAGATAACTTGCAAATTAAATGAAGCAGACATAAATATCAAAAGAAGACAAATAATTTATGAAATAAATAACGCATCTACAACACGAAAGACAAAAATTACACTTGAGCATTAAACTCTTGCGTGTGAAATAAATTTCATAACAGTTAAGAACACTGCAAAGAAAAATCATTTCACAAAAGTACTAATATGCAAATTGAAACATATCGTAAATACAAATTTATGAAACACATTTTAGATAAATATTAACTACCAACAAGAAAAATAACAATCAGATCTTTGCATATAATTTGTTTTCAAGTTTTAACTAGTCGAAGAAATATTTTAATATTTTGAATTACAAATTGTCAATAGAAAAGGCACATTTGTTTTTCGAGGAAAGACAATTATACATGCAAAGAATATTTTTACTTAGTTTTTAGAGCGAATATTTTCTTAAGTATCGAAGATATTTTCATCACCATTTTATCGCTTACTTAAAATAGCTTTATGAGATAACGAATTGAATGAGAAAAGAATGTAAACTTTAGCAATCGCGTTCTAAAGTATAAGTCCTAATTGCCTATTTTCAAACATGATATAACATCATTGAATGTTATCATAATTTTTTTAAGGAAGTTTTTCATCCAATAGAAAATTTAAAGGGTCTGTTTTCCACGATTCATTTTAAATACTTAAAGGCAATATCAGAAATCCGTTCTTGATTCTATGAAGAAAAAATCGATTTATTAAAATTAATTAAATTCTCAAATATTTATAATTTAACCAAATAAATTTCAATTAATTTGTATTGACATGCATATTAATATTTAAACTTATATTCATTTTTCATCTGAAAATAGATGTGAAATTAGTCGATGTTAAAATTTAAAATTTTAGTAATCAAATTTGAACTGTAAAACATCAAATTAGCTAAATCATCAATCGAAGTATAGTACCGTTAACCAACACCAAAATACTATAAAATATCCCGATATACAAATATATATATAAATTGATTATTACAAAGTATCGCTTTAATAGTGGATTTTTGTTTTCATTACTTAAAAATATAAATTCTACAGAAAAAAATTTCAGACTTAGTGTCATTTGGAAAAGCTTCTGATAATTCTTGATCAAAATTTGAGGTTAATTTTAATCTTACATTAAAAGTAAAAAAAAAATGCAATCACAATTATTTTTAAGTAAAAAAAATATAATGAATGAACTGCATACAATAATTAATACGAATTTAAGTAATTAATCTGAATCGCTGAAAAGTATAAATATTTTAACATTGAAATATAAATAGTTAAAGATTGCCTTTCAGGCGTTTTTCGTCACATTACATCAAAACGTTTACTACATCATAACTCAAATAATGGAATAGTGAGTAAGTAAATAATCTCAATTATTATTTATTGCTAATTACATGATGATTCAAGAAAATTAATTACTTTGGCACAGATGCCGTGTAATTCAGAATATGAAATTCGGAATTTTTTTGGCGATGAAGAAATGTTGCCAAATTGACGTACTGTGACGTGCAAGATGACGTATATACAAAGGATGCCAAATTAGAATTTTCTGCGTGATTCCTATAGGTCCCCACCTCTATGACGTAATAAAAACCAGGTTGCCATATACATAAGAAAAACAGCTGAAAAAATCATCAAATTCTGAATTTTGTATCCTGGATTATACGCCATCTATACTTTATTTTTAGGAGATCAAATTACGGTATGTAATTCAGATAATAAGAATCTTTATATCTATAATAGTTTGATGCACTTAACGACAATTTTTAAAAAATTAAAAATATTTATTCTAGATTATGTGATTTTATGATATACAAGATTAGAAAATAATGCTCTCAGGATGTTTTCATATGGTGAATGGAAATTCAAATAAGCACACTTAAAGAACAGTATACAAATACTGACAGCCATATGGAGAAAAAACTTAGTTTGTACAGAACACTTAATTTAAACTCTGGTGATAAATAAGTTATAAATGTTGCCCATCCCGAGTATATTATTTGCGATAGTAAAGATCCTAATATTGTTAAAAAAATTGCAATTTATTTTTACTTTTTGTTTTAATTAATAAGAGAAAAAAATGTATTACGGTATACAAAAGACATATAATGAAATACAAATAATGATAAAAATGAAATTCAAATTATGTACATAAATATTTTTCATTGTATTAATTAACATACACAAAAGCTTACATAGCAAAATAATTTATTTTCAATATTCATGTTTCAAGTGAATTAATATTGTTTTGAACAGCATAATTTCCGGAGAGATCACAATATTGTACACTAAGTGTTTTTTATTAAATATCCACATAATGTTTTTAAAAAGCCTTGATAAATTTCCAGAATCATTATTTATAAAAATTCCAGATATAAAATTATATGCATAAAAACTATATTAGAAATGTACTTTGTATTTATACATGCTATTAATTAAATTCTGACTTGGAAAGGGAAAAATTTTAGGAATAAATAATTTTTAAACATAACAAGAACATCTATGGTTGCAACATCATGTGCAGTATACAGCTCTCTAAGATATTTAACAGTTATATAATTTGTAAAATTTCACATAACTATAATCTC